>LT669794.1:25290182-25824268 GCA_900128785.1 Arabis alpina
GCTCTTCCTCTTCTAGCTCCTGTTTAGTTCCTAGGGTAAGGAATCTTGGGTTGGAAAACCTTCTCAACAGCCTCAGTAGAATCCTGCAGGTTTTCAGATTTCTGCGTATCCCGTCGATCGACGGAAGTGTCTGAGCGTCGATCAACGAGACCAATTTTTGTCGATCTCTCGTCGAGGTCCTGTCGAGATGACGTCAAGACAACATCGGGAATTTTCTCACCCATCGATCATTGCTCCTCTTGAGCGTCTATCGACGGAAGGTCTGGTGCAAAAATTTCTGCATCTTCTTCATCTTCTAATTCGTGAATCAGCTGATTTGAGGCGTTGTTTCGCAGGATTGGCTTCACAATCTTTCCACTTCTAGTTGTAATTGCAGCAACACCATGTTGTCTTAGGTTTGCATCCGTTCTAGCTGGAAGAAAACCTTCTTGTCTCTTCACATTCTCTGCGGTTTGAGCTACCTGAGTGTCCAACTTCTTCATGTGAATGTTGATGGCTTCTATTTTCCCATTAAGGTCAGTGTAGAGGCTGTCAATCTTCCCATTGAAGTTCACTGTTTGTGTTTGTTGCCCCTCAAAAATCTGTTCGAGCATAGCCTTCATGTCGCTTTCTGAAGACTTAGCAGGAATCGGTTGAGACGACGAAGATCCATAGTTCCTTTGGTTGCTGTTGCTGCCAAATGGTTTCTGAAACTGCGACTTATGAGCATAGCTTAGAGAAACAGGAGTTCCAGAGAATGAGCTCCTCTTATTGTAATTATTGTATCCCTTGTTCTCTGACTGATTCCCATAACGCTGATTCAGGTAGCCATTCTGGTTGATGTAATTAACATCTTCCTGCTCTCTATCTTCAACCTGAAAGAAAGTGTCAACTTCCTGTGCAAAATGAACCGACTTCTTGTTCACCAGAAGGTTATGCATGGAATCGATCTTAGCTTTAACCTCAGCAATCTCAGCTCCACCTAATGTACCAGCTTCTCTTCTTCTTTCCTCATCGATCTTCTTCGTACTATTCCTAGTAGACACGTTCTTGATGAGCTCGAGACAGTTAGTTGGGAATCTGGTCTTGAAGTTCCCATTACTCGCAGCATCTAAAGCCATCTGATGCTTCCAATCCATACCTCTGTAGAAGATACCCAGCAGCTGAACCTCTGTAAACCCGTGATGAGGACAGTCTCTCTGATATCCCTTGAACCTCTCCCACGCAGCCTCAAATGCTTCTGTTGGACTCTGAATGAACGTGGAGATCTTAGCTCGTAGATCCTACGAACGCGACTCGTTATAGAAATGATTCAGGCAAGTATTCTTGGTATCTCTCCAAGTAGTCGGCGAGCCTGGCTCCAACTGCTTCACCCAAGAGGCTGCTCTCCAGCAAGAGAAAATGGGAAGAGCTTACACATGATGTAGTCTTCAGACACGTCGTTGGCCTTAATACTCGACGCAAGATCCTCGAACATCTCGAGATGATCCATGGGGTACTCAGATGGGTGCCCATGGAACTGATGTTGAGCCACTAGAGAGAAGTAAGCAGGCTTCAATTCGAAATCCCTCCGTTGAAATCTAGGAGGCCGAATCGCTGCCCTGTTGGCATAGTGTTCTTCAGGACGGTAGTAGTCTCCCAAAGTGCGTTGGTTAACCACACCTTCCTGAGGTCTGCAATTCGCCCGAGCCTGACGCTCTATCTCAGCAAGCTGACGCTCTAACTCAGCTCGTTGACGATCTAGCTCAGCTTGCTGTGCTGCAACTGGATCGTCCACTTCATCTGCCATCACGATGACATTACCAGCTTCATCAATTCGGTCTCCCTGCTCGTTGTACCGATTACCATCTCTGTCGAACAACTCTCCCTAAGCATTCAGAAGAACCACCAAAGCCCGATTAACCATCTTAGCTAACTTTGCTTGTCTTCTGTTTTCCCGTTCTAAAACACCTAACTCAGGAACAAAATCTGCTAACTTTTTATCCTTGTTGCTTCTGGTTCCGCTACAAGGCATACACCTGAAACACCAAAAACAAAAGAGAACAAATCGAAGATTAGTAACAAATAAAAAAATTACTTAGTCAGAATTCGAAAATCAAAATCCTATGGAAGATTTTGACTCCCCGGCAACGGCGCCAAAATTTGATATGCTCAAATTTGCCCTGAGCTACTCTCTCAAATTAAGAGATCAATTATAGTAGGGGTCGAATCACTTGGAGTCAAATAAAAAAATAGAATATATGACTTCGAATTGAGCTAAGCGAATAGAGTAAAGTAAAAGCAAGAAATAATTCAAAAACAAAAGAAAGTTGTTGGTTTCTTAGAATTCAATCAAATAAATGCTAGGTTTTCGGGAAATTCGTAGGCAAAGATAAATTGTAGAATTATAAAACTGTCAGGATTTTAATGAAAATTCGTTCTCGAACTTGAAACTCTAATGTAAAATTCAACGACTTCCGTTGAATTAATTATCTATGCATAAAACCTAGAAATCCAAATTTCTTTGTAAAGTCAATCAATTTATGCAAGCATTAAAGTTCAGGTTTCAATTGTTCACAAAATCCCTAAACCAAATTCCTTTGAGAATAGATGATTTTGCTCATCTAAGATTATGGTCAGGTTATCAATTGATGCTTCCGCTTCTAATTAATTAACATAAGATATTTAATTAAGGGTGATCAATCCTAAATCCGAGTTATTGCAATCTAGATGAAGAACCATAAGATAATCCTAACATGAATTCAATTCTAACAATTCATCTTGAATCCTTTGAAAAACCCTAAACCTAACAAGCAATTACTCAGACATGGAAGCAAAGCAAATCATAATAACTGAATAATACTGCATAAAATAGAGTAAGAGAAAGAGATACAGAAGGGTTCGAAAAAATCTGAATGGTCTGAAAACTTGTCTCCCTTACTCTCAAAATCTCTCTGAATCTCTCTAGGTCTTGAATAAAACAAACTTAATGAAAACTAAAAGAAAACTGAGTATTTATAGGTTAGGATTCGTGCTGGACTTTATTTGTTAACTTCTGGAACTTCTGGGGTAAAAAGGAAATCGGAAAAATCATCTTTCTTCGCGAAACAGTTTCCTCCGTCGTGTTTAATCCATCAAAGGTTAAGTTCATCTTTAACTTGATTATTGTTTATATTTGGTTGAGCTCTATAGAGTCGTGTTCTCCACTGTTTTTTAGTGTGGATCCAATCACTTTTTTCCTGAAAACGTGTTTGGATCTTGCTTCTAACTTGGTGCTTTCTTGAAACAGATGAAACCGTTGTAGCACAAGCTGCATCTTTTTAATCGATTGTTTCTAACATGATACAATATGATATTTCTTGGGTATTTTTGTGATCCAAACACCTTTGTCTACTAGATGTAATGGATTCCATCAGAAGTCCCAGAGGAAGAAATGGTGAAAAAGAAATCTTCTTGCAGAGAAGAAGATCAAGAGTAGACTTTTGAATTCCCTTTTCTACGATAATTGAATGCTCTGTATTCATGAGTAATCTGCAATTGCATTTTGTGGGTTTTAGCTATACAATAGTAGGACTTTTGTAATCTATGCTCCAAGTAAAAATTTATTTGATTAGAGTAGAGAGGAGCCCTAAAAAGCTTTAGTTTAGTTAGGTGATAGATTGTTTTTGTGTGTAGATTCTCTAATCTTTTGAGTTTTTATATATGTATATTCATATAGCTTTTGGTTACCATAAATAAAAATAGTTATATACCTCATTTATGTTGGAATTAATATTCAATAAAACCAGTGGTAATCTATATATATAAAATTAGCTTTTCTCTCTTCTCCTTAAGACACATCATCAACATCATTTCCACTTCATATTCTCTTTTTTATTTTTTAAATTTTAAATTCAATACACATGAGTACTATTTAACAATTATATATTTGACGCTAATCTATATATATAAAGTTAGTTTTTCTCTCTTCTCCTTAAGACACATCATCCACATCATTTCCACTTCATATTCTTTTTAAAAAAAATAATTTAAATTCTATAAAATTAGCTTTTCTCTCTTCTCCTTAAGACACATCATCAACATCATTTCCACTTCATATTCTCTTTTTTTATTTTTTAAATTTTAAATTCAATATACATGAGTACTATTTAACAATTATATATTTGACGCTAATCTATATATATAAAGTTAGCTTTTCTCTCTTCTCCTTAAGACACATCATCCACATCATTTCCACTTCATTTCCACTTCATATTCTTTTTTAAAAAAAAAATTTAAATTCAATACACATTAGTACTATTTAACTATTATATATTTGACGCTAACAGTATAAATATTTTTTGAAAAATCACAATGCTATACTAATAAATATAGATAGGTACATATATTATTGGAATCCTACTAACTAAAAGGGATAGATTGAAGCATTTGAGGCTAGCCACATCAGAATTTTAAGTCTTCTTCACAGGCTGCCACATCAGCAAGTTAGGATCTTAGACGTAATCCTTTCGCTTCATGCTTCTTCGTTTCTCATCGTTACAATACGTTTCTTCTTCCAAATTTAAAGTCACCTATGACTTAAATGCACATCAGCTTTCTAATCTTTCTCCCTTATACTATAAATCAATTAAGCAAAACAAACTAAGGTTGTGCCCCCTCTTCGTATTCGTTTCTCTTTCTCATTTGTTACATACAGTCTCTAATTTCCAAATTTCACTGCCCACGAATAAAATTCCAGCCATTTCACTAACTAGAGATTGTTTTTCGCACCCCAAAGCCTTCTCTGAGCCGAGACCTATACAGGCAGGGTTGGTATTATTTCCACTTTTCAGCTTATCGAATGAGATTTCCTAGATAGATTTCTATGTTCTGCTTACTATGACTATTTGATTAATCTGTTTGTCGAGCAATATTCAAAAATCATGATTTTAGGCAGCCTACGTATGTGATTATGTTTTATAATTTTTGGTTCAGTACTTTTCTAACGCAATGAAGAACGCAATTCTCTGTGATTCTCATATATATATGGATTTGTTGTTATTCACTGTTATTAATCCGAGATGGAAATCTTTGCAATCTGAGGGAGAGAAAGAGAAATTGTGATTTTGTTTTGGTTTACTGTTGATGTAGAATCTTACTTTCAATCGAATGTGAATTTGTATTTTTTGATCTTGATTTGGTAACAGGAACCAGTTATATTACAACCAGCTGACTTCATCGTACTTAGATAATGGAGGAACAATTGAGATCCCATATCCTTTCGAATCACTTCATCATGAAGTGGAACTTGCTTTAGTGATAGGACAAAAGGCAAGAGATGTTCCTGAATCATTAGCTATGGATTACATTGGAGGTATTGTATAGCTTCTTTTGATTTTGTATTATGTTATTTCTCAGTGTCTTTTCGTTTTCTTGGGTTTGAAGGATATGCGGTTGCTGTTGACATGACTGCTAGGGAACTCCAAGCTTCTGCTAAGGTAGAAAACAGATTTTACTTCGTATCAAAGTTTTTACACTCTTCTTGCTGTACATGTACAAATCTGTTGAATCATTCGAGGTTAAACCCATAGGAAAGTTCAAGACATCGGTAATATAACTCATCCTTTGGATGGAATGTCTTTTTAAGCTTATAAGCCATCTATGGATTGAGATTTTTTATTTTTAGGATCATGATGTGCGGACCTACCGGTACCGGTAAGAGCAACCTAGGATTGTCTATCACTCATCGAGAGACACTTTGGGAGACTCAGATCAAGAAGGTTTGAAACAATGTTTTTCTTGGTTGAAGCGCATGTAGCTCTTATATATCCCTATTACAACTTACAAGTAATTGTCTCTCTTTGTAGATATACTTATTCACATGGCTGGTTCAGGTTAGACAGATTGGAACTGAAGCAAAGATGCAATTGTAATGTTTTGTTTCTTTACCCTCTTAATCCATTCTAACAATACAAAGATTAATTAGGGTTTTCATTATGCTAATACATATTACAGTGGTAATTGGAAATTTTTATCAATACACGGATTCGAAAGAATGGTTGGAAATTACGACATAACCAGATTGGCTGCAATTGTAAACTCTTCGAAGGCATTATTCAGTGAATTGTGCTCAACGGTAATATCTTGGCTTCTGGGCAATGTAATTTTTTTCCATTTAAATAAATAATTATACATTCGTTTATGTCTTCAATTTATTTACCGTATTTTCTTATATCTTAAAACATGAAATATAATAAATTCTTAAGCTTCAAAATCATGTTGTGTAAAGAGGGAGAAAGAGAGGAGGAGGTGGAAGTGAAGGTGGTAAACTTACTCGATACTGAACCCTCCAAAAAAATGCACTTAACAAAGTTTTGTATACAGTGAGAGAGATTTTTAGTTTTGTATATGCTTATTATAATCGATTTTAATGGGTGTGATCCAACGCTAAGAGTAACAAAGTTTATTCTGTTGATTTTCATCCATATGCTCCTTCTCATGGCACATTTGGATATATACGTTGCTGGACTGAAGAATATATTATGGTTTATGTGACAACCCAACAATAGGCTTCTCCGATAAGATTTACTTTATATCTTATAACCTCAGCGACCTCCAATTATAAATAAACTCATATTTTATTAGTACTTATGAAATTTACTATTTCTTTTCAAGTCAAATGTAAATAACAACGGCCTCGAAAGAACGTGTACACTAGGCAACGTAGAGTAGAGATAAGGACAAGTTGAGGTTTTATATAAGCATCATAGAGCTCTAAGTTTTGCAACCGATGGTGTATTCCGATGAGAGGATGTCCAAAAAATTTGCGAAAAATGTTAAAAATAATATCGGAGAAATTGTTGACCAATTAAAAAATGTGATAACATTTGGAACAAATAATTAATATTGGTTCTTAGTATTTCTTTTTAATTCTTTTGCATAAAACTAAAGAATAAATGGTAAAGGCACAACTTTGCTAAAGATGAAGATAAGACTTACATAATAAAAAATGATTTAGCAAAGAGATTTGGTGTTTGCGAAACAAGGTCATTATATAGTTTGTGTTCATCATTTATAAAAAAAGTTATATTCCAAGTTTATCAACATAGAACTAAAATTTCATCCTTTCTTAATTAAGGTGTTCACAAAGAATAATTATCCGATGTAATGCACTTGAAGTTAGAGAAGAAATTTGAAAAAAAAAATTGTATGTTTTCCAAGCAAATGGTCAAATTGGTATGTACAGTTGGTTATTAGTTGTGTGATACAAACTTACAATATAGAAAAAATGAGCAACATAAGTAACTAAAATAGAAGATTTTAACTTTTAAAGGTTTTATTTTAAAACAAAAGAAATTAATGTTTATGGTACTATCAAATTACAAATAATCATGAGTAAAAGAGTGTTTTGGAGAAACAATATGCAAACAATTGTACTGAATTAATTTTAAAATTATTGGTAATGAATGAATTAAAAGATAACTAAATATATGCCGGCAAAAACTAAATTGTGTATTTCTACTGTATATATTTCACATGAATAAATTTTAAATTTTAACAATTTAAACACTTAAGTGAAAAAATATAAATTATCATTTTATCTACTTTATGTTTGGTAAATATATAAATTTAAATCCACAAAATCACAAGATACTACCATAATACAATTTTATTCATATAAAAAAAGTAGACAAACCTACAAACATCAAACCCGGGCGTAGCCCGGGACAACCCCTAGTAATAATAATAGATTTAATAAACTTGGTTATCTATCTATATATATAAAGTTAGCTTTTCTCTCTTCTCATGAAGACACATCACCATCCACATCATTTTCACTTCATACTTTTTATAAAAAATAAAAAAATTCAATACACATTAGTACTATTTAACAATTATATATTTGATGCTAGCATTATGAAAAGAATTTGAAAAGTCACAATGTTATACTAATAAATATAGATAGGTATATATAGTTATTGGAATAATAATAGGTTTTATAAATTTGATTATACTAATATATTTCACATTTTGTATATTTTCAGGTACGTTAAATTATATCGCAACTACTATAAAACACATTAAGATAAAAAAACATGTCCTGACAATTTAACAAATAAGTCTATCTAGAGCTAAATTCATATAGTAAAAATAGAAGTTGTTAAGTCTTACATGTAGTAGAAAAACAGAACAATGAAAGTAATCTTAAAACAATAATGGCAATTATATAACAAAAATGAAAAAAAGAGAATAAGAGCAATGATTATTTTGTTAAGTAACATACTAAAAGTATCTATACAAAAATATAATATAAGTTTTAATTTTTTAGAAACTATGTGTTTTGTAAAATTAATTTTTAACAAAAATAAAATTTTAAATGTAATAAGCGAAGAAGACATATAAATTTGTATGCTTCCAAGTAAGCAAAATTTTGAGAAGTGCCACATTATATAATGTCATATTTTAAAATAAATTAAAGCAACTTTTAAAATATAATTGACTTAATATATTATTTATGTTTAGGTTAACTATGTTATGTTCGAATTTAGTTTTTGCGGTTGAACGTTTGTTAGGGTTAAACCCTTTAAAGTTCATAATCTTCAAGTAGAGTTTTTGAAAATATATTTGACTTGAATCTAAAAAATTATTTATGAAAGATAGATGCAAAGAAAGAAGATAAAAATGGCGCAACACGTTTGTTTATAGTGCTTTTTTCTAGGAAAAAAAAGGCGGAAGAGAAAAGATACACAAACAATGAACGCGGAGTTGTTCACATAAATTTGGTTGGTGAGTGGTACATAAGAAGCTGGTTATGAGGAGATGTTAAGTGTCGTACCAATCAGAAGAGACAAAGAAATGTATTAAGATAAGGAGAAATGAAACATTTTCATCGTCTTTAAGTATCCACATATTCTTCTATCTATTTTATACTTGGGAAGATTATGTTGGTAATGTTAGTTTCTGCTAATTTTGTTAGTTTTTGCAAGAAATAAGCGTGAGTTATCTTCATTGCTTCAAAATAATACAATTATTTTATAAAAAAAAAACAATTTATCCATGAATTAATGAACTTGTTTACTCATTCAAATTTTAAAACTATGTGTTTTGTAAATTTATTTTTAACTAAAATAAAATTTTAAATGTAGCTAAAAGAGAAAAAGATATATAAATTTGTATGCTTCGAAGTAAGCGAAATTTGAGAAGTGTCCCTTTATATGATGTCATATTTTAAAAATAAATTCATAAAGCACTTTTAAAATATAATTGACTTGAAATATTATTTATGTTTAGGTTAACCATGTTATGTTTGAATTTAGTTTTTACGGTTGAATGTTTGTTAGGGTTAAACACTTTAAAGTTCATAATCTTCAAGTAGAGGTTTGGAAAATATATTTGACTTGAATCTATTTAAGAATTAAAAATTATTTATGAAAGATAGATGTAAATAAAGAAGATAAACATGACGCAACATCTTTGTTTGTAGTACTTTTTTCTAGGAAGAAAAAAAAGACGGAAGAGAAAAGATACACAAATAATGAACGCGGAGTTGTTCACATAAATTTGTTTGGTGAGGGGTACATAAGAAGCTGGTTATGAGGAGATGTTAAGCGTCATACCAATCAGAAGAGACAAAGAAATGTATTAAGATAAGGAGAAATGAAACATTTTCATCGTCTTTGAGTATCCACATATTCTTCTCTGTATTTTATACTTGGGAAGATTATGTTGTTAATGTTAGTTTCTGCTAATTTTGTTAGTTTCTGCAAGAAATTAACCTGAGTTATCTTCATTACTTCAAAATAATACAATTATTTTATAAAAAAATAATTTATCCATGAATTAATGAACTTTTTAACTCATTCAAACAGAAGAATTCATTGGAAACATCGATTTAGAGAAGTTGTTATATAGTTATATTTTCAAAAAAGATAAATTGAATTATCTTAATTACTTCAAAATAACACATTTTGTACTACGTCTGCAATTTAAGTATTAATTATTGAATCTTCTCCTATAAGTGCATATAAATTAAAAATATGATTTAAATATATTTTAAAAAACACAACCTTATAAATCCAAATAAAAGCAACATAAAACATTAAAAATATATGTCACAAATTATTTAGGTAACAAATATAAACTAAAAGGAAAATACATTTACGACAAAACCCGCGCGCATGCGCGGGTCTCCCCTAGTATATATATAAAGTTAGCTTTTCTCTCTTCTCCTTAAGACACATCATCCACATCATTTCCACTTCATATTCTTTTTTTTATTTTTTAAAATTTAAATTCAATACACATGAGTACTATTTAACAATTATATATTTGACGCTAACATTATAAAAAGAATTTGATCACAATGTTATACTAATAAATATAGATAGGTACATATATTATTGGAATAATAATAATAGGTTTAATAAACTTGGTTATACTAATATATTTCATATTTTGTATATTTTCAGTTACGTTAAGTTATATCGCAAGTATTATAAAACAAATTAAGATATGCAACATGTCCTGACAATTTAACAAATAAGTCTATGTAGAGCTTGTGGTGGTGGAAACCTGCACAGTTGAAATAGTCAATGGTCTAGGTCTGAAAGCTCTGAGATGAGAAACACTTAGCGAAGATCTCAAGAGAGTTTGTTATTAAGCTTTTGCAATAGTTTCTGTGTAAAATTGCGGATCACCTTTTCGGAGGTATCCTAGGTCTATTTATACAAGTCTAAGTCGGCCTAAGTCTACGCCTAAAGAGATAAGCTCGAATCCCTCAATCTTCGGGATTCTCTCCAGCATAGTCGGCGCCGTCTTTAAGTTTTGACCTCGTCCTCATCATGGGCCCAAATCCGAGAGCTCGCCTTCCAGGCCCAGTCTTGTAGTAGAGGTCGGCGTGACTTGTTACTCGTGGGCTCCCGACTCGTTCTCTCCAATGTGGGCCTTCTGAGCTCGGCCCATTCTCTGAAAGGATCGCAACGGTCTTTTGGAGTCTAAATGACCACTACAGACGTCGTCCTGGAAAGGTGCCGGTCCTAGTTCTAGTTACTCTGGAGAGCCTGTTCCAGAGACAGAGCTGGTCCCTGAGACAGAGCTGGTCCCTGAGACAGAGCTGGTCCCTAAGACAGAGCTGGTCCAGATAACTGCGCGCCTACCTCTGGTACTTAGTCATTTTTGAGAGGTCGTTCCAGAAAGCAGGATAGCTCGTCCTGGTCCCAGTCACTTTGGAGAGCTCGTCCCAGAAGACAGGAGAGCTGGTCCAGATAACTGCGCGCCCACCTCTGGTACTTAGTCATTTTCTTGACGATCTCTACCGGAGTGAGATCTGACCCCAACAGTTAGCCCCCCAGCTCGGTAGTATCAGTTCTGATGATGCCGAGGTAAAAGAGTCGTAGTGAGGTTTTCAAGAAAATGTACTGCTTGACCTGCGTCTGACGAGACGAGATTGCGAAAACTTGTTATGAGGATCTGTTGACGTTACTGAGCTTTCGTGTTCATGTTTAACGCACAGCCCAGTAAGGATTTTCAATAGACTTGTGTTTCTGAATTGGTGTTATAAAGTTTAGAGGAACTGGTCCTGTAAAGTTTGTATAGCTTGTTCTCGTTAAAGCTCGTAAAACTCGTTTGTCTTGCCCAACTCTCCCATGTTCATGTTAATGTTGAGTTGGGCGTCATGTTTTTTGTTTAGCTGCTTTCCGGACTTGGTAAAGATACCGTTTTTCCCGGAAGCTGAAAATTTAATTCCCGCGAAAATTTGGAAATTTAAATTTCTTTGAGAAATTAGAATTGTTAATTCCCGCTGGAAATTAAATGCTTGATTCGTTTCAGAAATCGGAATTGTCTTCGCTGACTACTGAAACGTGCCACTCCAGGGTTTTGACAGTAACACTATAAATACTCTTTCTCCTTTTCTTTTCTCCACAACTTCACTCCTCCAAAAGAAAGGTAGCCTCTCTTCTCTCTCAACTTTCTGTTTTAGATCTAGGGTTTTGGGAAAATAAAATTTTTTTTTTTTTTTTTTTTTGTCGTTTTTGTTTTTTTTTTTTTTTTTTTTTGGATCTCATCTCCCTCCTCCACCGACGGTCGTTCTCCTTCTCCGGCTAGCTCCGGTTGTCGTCGGCCGTTCCACGTCGTCGTCAATACTCCTCCGGCGCGGTGGAGTCGTCGTTCCGTCGTGGTGTGGGGGATTGAGCTTGTTCGTCGACGGGGTTTGCTTCTCCGCCGTCACCGCCGTGAAAACGCCATCGTTCCCGACGTATTTCCGTTCAATCTTTGTCGTTTTTACCAGATCTCGGACCACTCCTTCGACCACGACGAGTCTCTGCTCCTCCGACCCGCGACTTTTTGTTCCCGGTAACATCTTCCTTTCCGTTTCACCGGATCTGTGGAGGTGAGGACTCATTGCTGCCGGAGCTGGTCTTATTGTCACGGTGTCGCCGTCGAGACTGTTGGTTCACCGGCAACTTCTCCGTTTTCCAGTGAGCTTCCTTTCGTGACGTCTCCGCTTCACGGATCTGTCCTCCGGTCACGACGAATCCTTGCTTCCCCGCGCTCACATGTGGCTTCGAGAAAGAGGGCTCTCTGAATGCTTCACCATTGATGGATTTTTGAGCTTGTCATAGACCTAAGGCTTCATCGTTGTTCGGAGACTCCAGGTTCTTGTCACCGTACGGAGAGCTCGTCATCGGAACCGTCAAGCCGATCTCACTCGGACTTGTCATCTTTATAAATTCACGCCGCCGCCTCCGTCAAGATGAAGTCATGTTGGGGATAGAGTTGGCGTCGTCTTGATTTGAGATCTTTGAGCCGTAGCTGCGTTCCAGTCGTCGCCTCCGGTGTCATCGAGCCGTTGCTGCGTTTCGTCATCGAGGGGTCTCACCGCCATTTCTGGTCGAAAGCTTGCCATCGTTACCGGTTTTGCAGACGACGACGGTGATTTGCTGACACCACTATTCCGGTTGAAAGCTTGGTCTCGTGACGACGAAATCAAAGTCTCCGTGAGCTTCGTCATTCCGATTTGCTGAGCTTCGTTATTGGTTATAACCGTTGGTTGCCTTGTTGACAACTTGGTTTGTTAAAGAAAAATAAAGCCGAGCCTTCTTCGTTAGTCAGTTCATGTCTTTAGTATTCCCGGATGTTGTCTCAATGTTAAGTCCCACGTCATCTTTTGAAAGATTCCTGCAATCCATTTCGAAGCTAAAGACCACCAGTTTGGAGAGCCTAGGACCGAGCTTCGAAATAAACTGTTCTGACGCGGAGTCCAGCTCTTGGCTTCATCCTTGCAAGGACAAAGAAGTGACTCGAGCCCCGGTCTCAGATGCGAGTGATGCAGCGAATGTACAGAGTCCATATCTCGTTGATGAGCAAGTCGCCGATACTCGTATTTCCCAGAGAAAGCGCCGAGTTCTGCACATGCTTTAGCTGCGCCCACTACTGCACATTCTACCGCGCCGACCACTACTGCATCTGCTCTAGCCGCGCCCACTACTACGCCTGCTCCAGCTGCGCCCACTACTGCGCCTGCTCTGGCTGCGCCCACTAGTACGCCTGCTCTAGTTGCGCCCACTACTGCGCCTGCTCTAACTGCGCCCACTACTACGCCTGCTCTAGCTGCGCCCACTACTGCGCTTGCTCTATCTGCGCCCACTACTACGCCTGCTCTAGCTGCGCCCACTACTGCGCCTGCTCTATCTGCGCCCACTACTGCGCATGTTTTAGCTGCGCCCGCTACTGGGTCGACCGTTACTGCAGCTGCCAAGACCAGAACTGTTGTTGGTGAGCGAAGTTGGGAAGTTCTTTGTTACTGGAGAAAATGGGGCCGAGGTGACCATGACTAGGGCAGAGGTGACCACGACTAGGACCGAGGACGTCTTTGAGGAGATTAGGACCGACGAGCCTTTGAGAAGATAAAGATTGACGAGGTCTTTGAGGAAAGCAGAACTGACGAGTCTTTGAGAAGACCAGGTGCGAGGAGGCAGCATGGCCGACTACCACGACTACTCATGCGGGAGCCGTTGATGAGGGGATTGTCCCTTAGTTGCTTTGCGCGCCTGTTAGCGCCTATGTTTTAGACTTGACTTTGATTTTACGCCTAGATGGCTTGTGTTATAAAAAGTGACAATGAATGCAACTTTTAATTTATTTTTGTTTTCTGTTAAGTCCAACCTTCTTGACTTAGACTTTAGAAAGACCACTAATAGTGATGAATTGTATCCTTGTTGACTCCGTTTCTAGGATGCATAGTTAGTCTGGTTCGAATGACTTTGTTTAAAAATCCATATGAACAATCATCATGATTGAAGGCGTCGTTGCCGTATTTTGGTGCTCGTCCTTGTTATAGGAGTTAGGTCATCGTTGACCGCCCAACTTCAGAAGTGAGCATGTTATGTTGTTGCGACCAGTGTTAAGGTTTGCTGGGTTATTCGAATGATAGTTTAGGTTTACGACCGTGTCACTCTTTGAGCGCGACCGCTCCTATAACGATCATTAGCTTTGACCAACGATGTTGTTGGGTTTTTTGAATGGTCATTTGGGTTTACAAGTGTGCTTCTCTCTAAACACACATGCTCCTATAATGAACCACTGGTTTCGACCAACGATGTTGTTGGGTTTTTTGAATGGTCATTTGGGTTACAAGTGTGCTTCTCTCTAAACACACCTGCTCCTATAATGAACCATTGGTTTTGACCAACGATGTTGTTGGGTTTTTTGAATGGTCCCTTCGGTTACAAGTGTGCTTCTCTCTAAACACACCTGCTCTTATAATGAACCATTGTTATTTATATAGCGCGCTTATCCAATGGTGGATGTTATTGTAAAGATCTGCAGAAATTTTTGTGAACGGTCACCGCTGTGGCCAGCAGCGGCGGTGGAAGGTGAGATGGTCGTTTAAGTGAGACCCTGAATTATCCGTAAAGGATGTGATAGAGATGGTCGTTTTGACAAGTTTTTGTAGCAGGTGTTTATTCTCATAAAGGTTTGCTACAAAGAGAGGTGGGAGTATACGAGTATACGTACCCCACTCCCCCCCCCATTTTTTGGGATGGGGGACAACTGAACCCATCTGAAAATGAGCTGCCTACGTACCCTTTGCAGGGATCAAGTCACCCGTAGTTCTTGGTAAGTGATTGAGTGGTGGACGAATGACGGTAAGGTTGCTCAATGGTAGTACTTCTTTCTTGGTCTACCTTGTGCCGAATCGTCGTTTTGTCTTCCGCGTTTAGGCGGTTCTTCATTGATCGGCGCTACTTCAACGTCGTTTTCCTCTAATTCAAAGTCTTTGAGGTTGAAGTTATCACCGAGTTCACCGTCCAATAGTTTTTGGGCGAGCGCCGAGCCGAGAGACTGGCAGTTTACTGTCGAGTGCCCGTGAGTGTGATGAATGTCGCAGTATAACGACTCGTCGTAAGTTGAATTATCGGTCCACGCGTTAGGAAAACATCCTCCTTGGCCGTGCCCATAGTTGGGAGAATCCACCTGATAGTTGTGGGCTCCTCCGTGTTGGACAAAATTTCCACTATGGGTTTTTCGCGCCTGGCTTGGCTGGTGGTCGCTGTCGTTCTTCTGTTTTAACTTCCCATACTTTTTTGCGAGTTTCTTCGCTTCTTCTTCGCTTTTGGCGAAGTTCGTCGCTCGATGCAGAGCATCCTGGATAGTCGAAGGCTCGTTGAGAGACATCTCCTTCCAGAAGTCAGATTTGTGCCATATGGCTCTTTTCAGTGCTCGGAGTGCATCCGAGTCCTCTATCCCCTTCACTTGTGATAGTACAAGCTTGAAACGTTCGATGAAAGTTTTGAGGGACTCGGTTGGTCCTTGGTTCATGGACCACAAATCAGCGCCTGACGTTTGAGTCTCAATGAAGATGGAGTAGTGTTTGATGAAGGCCTCTGTCAACTGTTTGAACGTATCGATGGAATTACTTTCGAGTCCTTTGAACCATTTGAGAGCTGGTCCTTTTTGGTTTTCTACGAAAAGCAAGCACTTTCCGACGTCCATATCTTCCTCTTTGAAATTCGATCTTGTCATAGCCACACTGAATTCGTTGAGGTGGTCAGCTGGGTCTTCGGTCCCATCGTAGGTTGGCACCCTAATCTTGCCTGGGTCCGATACTCGAGCTTTGGTGATGCGTGCCGAGAAAGGGGTGTGCTGGGCTTGCTCCAATATCAGATCGAGTTCTGGTGCTTTGCTAGTGGCACGATGCATCTGCGAACGAATAGTCTTCAACTCGGCAGTAGTCTTGCTTAACGAAGCTCGAAATTCGGCCATCTGCTCATGCTGGGCTTGAAACGCAGCTTGTTTCGCTTCAGCATCCTCTGCCTGTTTTACCCACTCAACGTTTTCTTCTTCTTCCGAAACGTGTCTGGCATATCCACGACCGATCTCATCGTTGAAAGCGGAGGAACGTCGTTGGGTCGTCCTTGGTGGGTCGGCATGCTTTTGCCTCGTAGCGGTTCGCCGCGCCACTTCTTCCTCTGGGAGTTCGGTGTTGCGTGTGACTCTCCTCATGGGGCCATCGTCTCTGACGGTGGAGAATTGCTGTGAAGCTATGTGTTGAGGATCATCATTCCTTGCTTTCGCCATTCCCTGCCGATCTCTTGCTGTCTCAGTGAAGATTGTTTCAGGGACGACTCTTCTAGCCAGGTCATCGTCGTCGTTGTCGAGGTCTATCGGCTCGTCGCCGACTTTCGCTTTCTCTCGTCGTGCCTGGGCTAAAAGAGCGGACCGTTCATCGCTTGCAGCGGTTGATGGATTCTGTTGCCGAGGTTGGCTCGACGATCCTATCGGTGTGGTGAAGTTGAGCGCCACTGGATCGATTCGTGCTGCCGGTTTTCTGAACAGACTTGGCTCGAGGGGTCGTTCGCGAACGTCTGCTCCTATGGATCTGAGCTCGTCGGTAATTGTGTCGTTGGCTCTGTTTTGCCGGTTGGCGCTCTCCAGCAATACGTCCAGTGTCGCGCTCATCTTCTGCAGCAACTCAGGGAGAAGCGAGCTCGCTCTCGGAGTTTCCTTTGACTTTTCGCCAGGGAGATCGGCGCGAGCTGTTCCTGCTGGTGGCGGATCGTCACGAGCGGCCTGGTCCTCGTTAGTACCTCCTTCAGCCTGGATCTCGCCCTCTTCCAGATCTCTCGGCGCGGCGTCTTTCGGATCAGCAATACGTCGTTCGTCAGTCATCGTGTTCTGGATCTCTTTGCGGTGGTTCTTCGGAGTAAGAAGCTTTCAACCCCCTCCTTCTAGCGCCAAACTGTGGTGGTGGAAACCTGCACAGTTGAAATAGTCAATGGTCTAGGTCTGAAAGCTCTGAGATGAGAAACACTTAGCGAAGATCTAAAGAGAGTTTGTTATTAAGCTTTTGCAATAGTTTCTGTGTAAAATTGCGGATCACCTTTTCGGAGGTATCCTAGGTCTATTTATACAAGTCTAAGTCGGCCTAAGTCTACGCCTAAAGAGATAAGCTCGAATCCCCCAATCTTCGGGATTCTCTCCAGCATAGTCGGCGCCGTCTTTAAGTTTTGACCTCGTCCTCGTCATGGGCCCAAATCCGAGAGATCGCCTTCCAGGCCCAGTCTTGTAGTAGAGGTCGGCGTGACTTGTTACTCGTGGGCTCCCGACTCGTTCTCTCCAATGTGGGCCTTCTGAGCTCGGCCCATTCTCTGAAAGGATCGCAACGGTCTTTTGGAGTCTAAATGACCACTACAGACGTCGTCCTGGAAAGGTGCCGGTCCTAGTTCTAGTTACTCTGGAGAGCCTGTTCCAGAGACAGGGCTGGTCCCTGAGACAGAGCTGGTCCCTAAGACAGAGCTGGTCCCTAAGACAGAGCTGGTCCAGATAACTGCGCGCCTACCTCTGGTACTTAGTCATTTTAGAGAGCTCGTTCCAGAAAGCAGGATAGCTCGTCCTGGTCCCAGTCACTTTGGAGAGCTCGTCCCAGAAGACAGGAGAGCTGGTCCAGATAACTGCGCGCCCACCTCTGGTACTTAGTTATTTTCTTGACGATCTCTACCGGAGTGAGATCTGACCCCAACAGAGCTAGATTCATATAGTGAAATTAGAAGTTGCTAAGTCTTACATATAGTAGAGAGAAAAAAACAATGAAGGTATCCTTCAAACAATAATTGCAATTATACAACAAAAAATGAAAAAAGAGAATAAGAGCAATTATTGTTTGTTAAGTAACATACTAAAAGTATCTACACAAAAATATAATATAAGTTTGTTTTTTTTTTAAACTATGTGTTTGTAAATTTATTTTTAACAAAAATAAATTTTAAATGTGATTATAAGCGAAGAAGAAATATAAATTTGTATGCTTCGAAGCAAGCAAAATTTTGAGAAATACCACTTTATATAATGTCATATTTTAAAAATAAATTCATATAGCCACTTTTAAATTATATTTGACTTCAAATATTATTTATGTTTAGGTTAACTATGTTATGTTCAAATTTAGTTTTTACGGTTGAACGTTTGTTGGGGTCAAACCCTTTAAAGTTCATAATCTTCAAGTAGAGTTTTGAAAATATATTTGACTTGAATCTATTTAAGAATTCAAAATTATTTATGAAAGATGGATGCAAAGAAAGAAGATAAACATGACGCAACACGTTTGTTTATAGTGTTTTTTTCTAGGAAAAAAAAGACGGAATATAAAAGATAGACAAACAATGAACGCGGAGTTGATCACATCAATTTTGTTGGTGAGGGGTACATAAGAAGCTGGTTATGAGGAGCATACCAATCAGAAGAGACGAAGAAATATATTAAGATAAGGGGAAATGAAACATTTTCATCGTCTTTAAGTATCCACATATTCTTCTCTCTATTTTATACTTGGGAAGATTATGTTATGAGTAATAACTGGGTTCACCCCTAGGGGTGAACCAACCTCATCCACCCCCTCCTCATTATCCAATCACAATTAAGTATGTAATTAAAATAAATAAAAACAATTAATATTAACCAATTAAATCACTAAATCTTAAAACTCTAAACCCTACGAAACCCTAAATCCAAATAATAAACTCTAAACCCTAAACCCAACAACTAAACCCTAAATCCTATATCATAAACACTAAATATTAAATCCTTAACCTTAACCCAAAATACCAAAATAGGGTTAAGAGTTTAGGATTTGGGTTTAATATTTGTGGTTTATGGTTTATGATTTAGGGTTTAGTATTTGGGGTTTAGGATTTAATATTTGGGGATTAGGGTTTAAGATTTAGGGTTTAGGATTTAGTATTTGTGGTTTTGGGTTTCATATTTGGGGTTTAGGGTTTAAATTTTGGGATTTAGGGTTGAATATTTGGGGTTAAAGTTTTAATATTTGGGGTTTAGGATTTAGTATTTAGGGTTTAGAGTTCATTATTTGGATTTAGGGTGTAGCATTTGGTGATTTAATGTTTAGTATTTAATGATTTAATTTAATTATTTTAATTAGTATTATTAATTGTTTTATTTTAATTACATACTAAATTGTGATTGGCTAATGAGAAGGGGGTGGATGAGGTTGGTTCACCCCTAGGGGTGAACCCAAGTTTTACTCTTATGTTAATAGTGTTAGTTTCTGCGAATTTTGTTAGTTTCTGCATGAAATTAACCGAGTTATCATCATTACTTCAAAATAATACAATTATTTTATAAAAAAACAATTTATCCATGAATTAATGAACCTTTTATATATACTCAAAAGATCTTACGGAGCTTCTATTTCGGTAAATTCTCTTTTAGAAATTTTTGATTTTGTTTACATGTTGCTCTTACGATTCGTTTCGTCGTCAGAGATTTATGAAGTTTTTAATACGTTTCATATTCAATTGATACAGATTAGTTTGATTTTGTTTTTTGGGTTCTATTCTTTTTCTTTTTTGCATCTGAGTTTTAATTTAGGATCTTGTGTTTTCTAGATTAGTCTTACATGAAGATTTGACAACTCACATGAGAAAATTACTTGTGTATTAAGCTACAATTTCGTGAGTAAGGAGGCTGTTGGACGCTTGAGCAAGAAGATGGATGAGTTGCTGGATCAATTTTATTGTTCCGTCTCTAATATTTTGTCCATTAAAAATCAGTTTAGTGCAAGATGATGGTATCGAAATGAGAAGTGGGGGCTTGGTGTAAGGCAGTTTGTATTGATTCTGCTCATTGCAAGCTTGGTCCGTTTGTTGTGAACTTTGTTAAAGTTTTGTGTGGTCAAGAGATCTACAAGTGGGCATTATCCTCGGTTCGATTAGAACTCTTCTCGACTTGAGAATGTTATAATCTATTAGATCATATATCCCGGTTTATCCGGTTAATCTGATGTTGGTTATATTAGTTTGGTTTACTCTTATTTACTCTCATTATTCGCTTCCTTAGTTTGTATATAAGGGAACAATCTTGTATCATTAATCTTTAATGAAGCTTATCTCTAAAATTCAAACTGAGTTTGTTACAATCTGAAATGGTATCAGTTTTTTCCCCAAGCTTCATTCACTTCGTTTCGCAAGCAATTTCTCGGTGATTTCACTGTTTATTTCTTTTTCTGATCACAGATTCTTCTTCTCCGATCGATTATTTATCGATTGATTGGAAAATTTCTCGAATCGGACATCTTTCCAGATTTCTCCGATTTCGCTTTTCTCTTTTGTTAGTTTTCTTCGTTTTTGCAAGAATTTGTGCTTCCGTCTTCTGCGCGAGCTCAACAATGGCAGAATCAACAAATACGACTAATTCCTCAGCTTCGCAGGTCAATAATTCTGATCCATACGCAAATCCACTATATCTTCATGCTGCAGATAACTCTGGTGTTTATCTTGTTGCGGATAAGCTAATTGGCGAATCTAACTACCATACATGGCGACGATCGATCGTTAAGTCTCTCAATGCGAAAAACAAACTCGGATTCATATACGGTACTATTTCAAAACCTTTAGAATCAGATACTGATTATGGATCTTGGAGTCGTTACAATGATATGGTGTGTACTTGGCTTACGAATGTTGTTTCAAAAGAAATTGGATCTGGAACTATGTATTTTGATGATACACGTTTATTATGGCTCCATCTTGAAGGACGTTTTAAGCAAAGTAATCTCTCTAAGATCTATAGTGTTCAAGATCAATTAGATCATTTACATCAAGGATCTTTAGATCTCAGTGCATATAAACACGTCTTACCACACTTTGGGAATAATTGAAGAATTTTGAGGAGTTGCCTTCATGTGTTTGTGGTAAATGCACTTGTGGAGCTAATGATCGTTGGATTCAATTGTATGAGAGAAGGAACATTGTTCGTTTCTTGATGCGGTTAAATGATTCTTTTGCTCAAAAAAGAACAGATTCTAATGATGGATCCTCTTCATGCCTTCACTAAGATTTACAACTATGTAGCACAAGACGAGCAACAAGGTTCTCAGATTCCTAGTGCTTCTGAGTCTCCTGTTTTCCAAGCTTCTGTGAATCAAGAGAAACCATATCAACAGAACAATGTTTATCAAGGCAAACCTAGGCCTATCTATTCTCATTGTGGTATTCTAGGTCACACATATACTCGGTGTTACAAAATCCATGGCTATCCTCCTGGATATAAGATTCCAACAACATCATAAAAAGGGAAATCAGTACCAAACAATGGAGTTCACATGGTCTATGCTCAGTCTACAAATCAAACTGTTCAAGATCATTCTCCGCATAATGTCATTTCCTATAATGGCACACAATATGCTCCAATTGGTGCTACTTCCATTCCATCTGTTGTTGGAGAACCACAAGTGAATCATTCGGTGAATATGGTTAATTCTGGAAGGAGCTTTCTTAATGGCAATAGCTCAGTTAATGGTGGTTCATAACAGATTTCTCAGTTGATTACTCAATTGAACAGACAGCTCCAAGGTTATGCGTATCAAGTCATAGGGGCACCTTCTGGTTCCTCAGCTCCAATTGGTTCAATTTCAGCACAAGGTACATCTCTAGTACCTTCTCACTATATTTCTGTTTTGGAACCAAGCCTTAAATTACCAGAAACGGTTTGGATTTTGGATACTGGGGCTAGCTGTCATATTTGTTGTGATCTGAGAATGTTTTTCTGATATCAAAACCATCACTAACACAATAGTAACCCTTCCTAATAACACCATTATCCCAATCAATATCTCAGGAACAGTGCATCTCAGTGAAAGGCTTATACTGCATTTTGTTTTCTATGTTCCTTCATTTAGTTTCAATTTGATTAGTGTTAGCACTTTAACCAAAAAGAACAAAAACTTTTCAGTGCATTTTTATCATGATTCTTGTTTCATACAAGATCATTCACAGGACAGGATGATTGGTCAGGCTGATGAATCTCATGATCTATATCTCCTGAACCAAAATGAATCCCTTTCTCCTGCTTCACATGATCATGTTTCTTTCATGGTTGCTTCTCTTGAGTTGTGGCACCAGCATCTTGGTCACCCTTTCCATCTCAAGGGTTTTATCTTTATCTCCAGACATTAGTATTCCTGCAAAACTTGAAGATTTTCATTGTAAAGTTTGTCATCTTTCAAAGCAAAAACGTTTGCCATTTGTTTCAAACAAAAATATTTCTTCTGAACCTTTTGCATTAATTCATATTGATGTATGGGAACCTTTTCATGAAAAATCAATAAAAGGATATCGCTATTTCCTAACTCTTGTTGATGATTGCACACGTTTTACATGGATTTATTTTTTAGTTCAAAAGAGTGATGTTTCAACTGTGTTTCCTGGTTTCTTGAATTTGATTTCAACACAATATAATGCTAAAGTTCGTAGTATTAGATCTGATAATGCTCCTGAACTTCAGTTTAAAGAATTACTTGCACAGTTAGGCATATTTCATTATCACTCTTGCACTAACACACCTCAACAAAACTCAGTTGTTGAGAGAAAATATCAGCATCTTTTAAACGTGGCAAGAGCATTATGTTTCCAGTCATCCATTCCTTTAGCCTATTGGCCAGAATGTGTTTATACTGCTGCTTTTCTTATTAACAGAACGCCTACTCCGGTTTTACATGATAAATCTCCTTTTGAAGTTTTACATAACAAAATTCCTGATTACTCTTACCTTAAATTTTTTGGATGTTTATGTTATGTTTCAACTCATCAGCATACTAGACATAAATTTACTGAAAGAGCTAGGCAATATGTCTTTCTTGGTTATGAAACTGGTTTTAAAGGCTACAAAACATTAGATCTTGAATCAAATACTATCTCAATATCTAGGAATATTATCTTTTATGAAACTATTTTTTCTTTTTCAGAAAAATCATTCATCTACATCTAGTTCATCTGCATCTAGTTCTATACCTACAGAGCATGATTTTTCAAATATTTTTCCGCTTTATGAAGAGTTTCATAGCGTTCAATCTGAGGTTATACCTGTTACTGAACTTGTTCCTGAGTGTCCTCCTACTCCTATTGTACCATCCCCAAATCCATCTCCATCTTCTTCCAATCCCTCTCCTTCTAACACATCATAAAAATAACCCTACTAATGTTGATATAGAAAACAATCTCAGACCACGCAGAGAGACACGTGCTCCCAGTTACCTAAAACAGTACCATTGTTCGAATGTGCAGTCACATTTTTCTCCTTTCTCTTCTAATGGTACTGCTCATCCTCTCTCTAATTCTTTGTCTTACGATAAACTCTCTCCTGAGTAGCGTCTGTTCTGCTTTGCCATTCTTGCTGAAAGAGAACCAAGAACTTTCAAAGAGGCAGTTTTGGTGCAACATTGGCTTGATGCCATGAACCTGGAATTGAATGCGCTTTTGAGTACATCAACATGGGGAATCTGTTCTTTACCAGAAGGAAAACATGCCATTGGCTGTAAATGGGTGTTCAAGATAAAATATCTTTCTGATGGAAGTATAGAAAGATATAAAGCGCGGTTAGTCGCTAAAGGATACACACAAATTGAAGGGATTGACTACATGGATACTTTTAGTCCTGTTGCTAAACTCACAACGGTCAGATTGGTTTTAGCTTTGGTAGCCATACATGGTTGGAGCCTTAGTCAAATGGATGTTACTAATGCTTTTCTCCATGGCGATCTAGATGAAGAAATATATATGTGTATTCCACAAGGCTACGCACCAAAGCAGGGGGAGACATTGCCAGAAAGACCTGTTTGTAGACTTCTTAAATCCTTATATGGTCTCAAACAGGCCTCTCGACAATGGTTTCACAAATTTTCTGGTGTTCTTTTGTCCTATGGATTTATACAATCTGCCTCGATCCAACGTTATTTGTTAAACATCAAGATAGTGTGTTTATGGTCTTGTTGGTCTATGTAGATGATATCTTGCTGGTTAGCAATACGGATTCTGCAGTTTTGGAAGTGAAGACGCTTCTTGCAAAGGAGTTCAAAATAAAAGATTTGGGCAAGTTACGTTATTTTTTGGGTTTGGAAGTTGTTAGAGCAAAGTCTGGTATCTCTGTTTCTCAAAGGAAATATACTTTGGAGCTACTTGAAGAGTTTGTCTTTCTTGGATCCAAACCTGTTTCAACAATTATGGAACTCAATCTTCATATCAGTGAACAAACAGGAGAACTACTTTCAGAACCTTCTCTTTACAGAAAGATTATTGGCAAGCTTATATATCTTACTGTGACTCGTCCTGATATATGTTTTGCTGTTAACAAGCTTAGTCAATATCTATCTGCTCCACGAGAACCACATTTGGTAGCTGCACAACGCATCCTGCGTTATTTGAAGACTGATCCAGGCCAAGGACTCTTCTATTCTGCACAATCTTCATTAACACTCACAGCTTTTACAGATGCAGATTGGAGTTCCTGCCCTGAAACACGCAGGTCAGTCACTGGTTCTTGTGTCTTCCTTGGTGATTCCTTGATATCTTGGAAGTCCAAGAAACAAGACATTGTTAGCTGCAGTACTGCAAACTCTGAGTATAGAACCATGGCTGACACCACTAGTGAACTTCTTTGGATAAGTTTTCTTCTTGAAGACTTGAAAATTTCTCTTGCCAATACCATTGCTATGTATTGTGATAATGAGTCTACTATGAAAATAGCCATGAACTCAGTATTTCATGACCGTACCAAACATATAGAGCGTGACTGCCATGTGGTTAGAGAACGTGTTGCTTCTGGTTTCTTGAAGACTTTACATGTGGCATCACAACACCAACTCGCAGATCTTTTCACAAAGCCATTGACTGCTCTCCAGTTTCATTATCTTCTATCTAAGATGGGTTTACATCATTTGTACTCTCCATCTTGAGGGGGAGTATTAGATCATATATCCCGGTTTATCCGGTTAATCTGATGTTGGTTATATTAGTTTGTTTTACTCTTATTTACTCTCATTATTCGCTTCCTTAGTTTGTATATAAATGAACAATCTTGTATCATTAATCTTTAATGAAGCTTATCTCTAAAATTCAAACTGAGTTTGTTACTGAGTTTGTTACAATCTGAAATAATCTTTGAGGTTCTCTCACCTATATGCGTTCGTGAAGCTTGGTTTGGATCCACTTGATCTACCTATGGGAATGCAACTGATATCTACATGCATGAAACGATGCAAGGCTTGGTGGACCAACATTTTATGTATTGCTCCTTGCTGTTTGCAGTTTGAGTTGAGTTATGACATGATTTTTCAAGCAAGGCTACGTTATTCTTAGAACAGTTAATAAGAGCAATTGATCTTTTCTCGACTCAATATGAATTTTACGATTGGTTGAGTGAATAATGTATTGGTTGGTGTAATGGATGTCAAAAGAATATTAAAGGGATGATTTAACGAGGTTTTGTGTGCTCTGCATTTTTTGTCCCTTTCTATTATTTCCAATTGTTTTGGATTCACGCGAGCTGTTTGATTAACTGAGCATGTGTCACAAACGAACAATATATTTTTTTCTTATAAAAATAAAAAAACAGAATTCTTAATTGTTGTGTGACATGCAAAAATAAGAAAAAAAATTTGGAACAAAAATCAAAACTAGAATTATGTTGACTTGACTGTAATTGTTGTTTTACTTTAAAAACATTGTTTTGTACATTGAATTTCTATAAATTATAAATCATTTATGTTATAAACTATTTCTTGGCACTACAAGAATAACTAATTTTAGCATCAATTATTTTTTAGTTTAGCATTACTTTTCAAGTGATACTAGAATTATAGAGTAATTTGTAAAAATGATGCTAAATTCAATGAAGCTAAAAAAATTGGGATTTTTGCTAAATTGACCCAAATTGAAAGGTGTTTTGTCCCACTAACCTAAATAAATGTGTTTTTCTCCCCTTAACCAATGTTTTTAAAACCGGACCGGACCGGCGGTTGAACCGGGTTCAACCGCGAACCGGTCACATGTCCGGTTCGGGTCAATATTAAAACCCAAGTGAAGTTGAACCGGCAATGAACCGGGTCGGACCGGCAAAAAACCGGGAACCGGCGAACCGGTTGACCCGGATCAAACCGGGTTCAACTGTTTTCTAATTAAAAAAAAAAAAATTATTTCATTTTTCTTTAATAAATATGTTTATCAAATTAAAATTAGAAAAATAAGGTTTATAGATAATGAGATAGTAATAAATGTTTAACATTTTCTCTAATATAATCATATTCAGTGAAAAAAAAAAACATTTTTCAAATAATTATAATTTTTTAAAAATTTTAAGACAAAAAAGATTAGTTATCTATTTAAGTATCATCATTTTATTATTTAGTTTTGCTATAGCTATTGAAATTTTTTTGTTTTTCTAAATATTTGTACTAAACTTTAATATTTTGTTTGATATTTGGATAGTTATGCACATACATATAAAGAACAAATTATATATACTAATATTTTTAAAATATTATTGAACCCGGTTGAACCCCGGTTAGACCCGGTCGGACCATATTAACCCACGACCCAAAAAAAATCCGGTTCGGTCGCCGGTCCGGTTTTAAAAACATTGCCCTTAACCAAGCAATTTTTGAAATTCAATTTAGCCCTTGGAAAAAAAAATTCTTTATTTTCTGATTTTCAAAAACTTGAAAATTGGGATTAATATTTTTTAAATATATCACGATCAGAGAAGAATAAGAAGGAAAAGATAAGATTTAGGAAATATTTTTTAAAATATATTAGCTAAGGAAAATAAATAATCACGATTTATAAGATCCTAGATTTAAGGGAAAAAAACTAACTTTGGTAGAAACTACCTTCTACCAACGGTAGAATATAGGTAAGATGTCGATGAATGCGGTAGAATGCATCTGCTACATGGCGTAGAAGACAAGGCGAATGGCAGAAACTAGTTTCTGCATTTGGCAGCAACAAGCCAAATCGTGGAACTTGCTTTATGCATTGTGTAGAAATAGAACAATTGGCAGAACGAAGGTTTCTAGCCGTCGTAGATTTGTGTTGTTTGGTAGAAGTGCAATCTACCAGCAGATTTGACCTTGGTAGACGGGAAAAAAATTATTTTTCTAACACTTTTTTGAATAAAAAAAAATATTAACATGAAACTATATACCTTCTACATAACATTTTTAATTTTTCCTTATTTTAAAACATTATAAAACCTATTTATTTTGAATTTTCAAAGTTTATTATAGGGTAATTTAGGGAATTTTTGACACAAAAAAGTGTTAGGTTAGTGGGACAAACCACTTTCCAATTTAGGTCAATTTAACAAAATTTCCAAAAACATTTAGCATCACTTTTTTAAATGACTCTATAACTTGGATTTAGCATCATTTTTATTTTTCTTAAATGTCACTAATACAAATTTTAACATCATTTCGGTAAATGATGTTAATCCATGATTTAGCATCACTTTTCTTAAGTGTCACTAATACAAATTTTAACATCATTTTGGTAAATGATGTTAATCCATGATTTTATATCATTTTTACAAATGATGTTAAAAATGATTATACTTTAACATCATTTCTTTAAACGACCCGAACTGATAATATATATTTAGTTTAATATAAATCAGCTATTTAAATAATTTAGAATAAACAAAAAATGGTAAAATAAAATGAAGATGATATCCGAATCTTTTACTAAAAGATCTGCAAATAAATGGTTCAAAGATTCATTACAAGATATCAAAACAAAAAGAAAAAACCGTCCATCGTTACAAGTAGATATTGTTACCAAACTACAAGCTCGTATTGCTTCATGTCTTCATAATTGCCATTTGCACTGAACTCATCTACTGCATCACACTTCAAACACAAAAACAATCACATTGTGTTAAGTATTGAATAACAACATAGAGCTACATTCTCTACTTCGATTAAATGACACCAATTAACAAACTACAGGCTCAAGAAACTCATAACTACACTCATAAGTATAAAGAGAGGTCGTCGGAATTCAGCAAAAATGATATCCAAAATCTCTGATTCTTATTCAAAATTCAACAAAACAAATCCGATTGCAGAGAGAATTGTAAACAATTAACTAGGGTTTAAAGATAACTTGGGGAAAAACCGAGAATGAAACTGATTTCCCGAGAAGTAAAACAATATTGAATATTTTGGTTTTTCTTATATTTAAAAATCTTTTAATTAGCATCAAATATTTAAAGTGATACCAATTGTTTTAACCAATGTTTTTAAAACCGGACCGGACCGGCGGTTGAACCGGGTTCAACCGCGAACCGGTCACATGTCCGGTTTGGGTCAATATTAAAACCCAAGTGAAGTTGAACCGGCATTGAACCGGGTCGGACCGGCAAAAAACCGGGAACCGGCGAACCGGTTGACCCGGATCAAACCAGGTTCAACTGTTTTCTAATTAAAAAAAAAAATTTATTTCATTTTTCTTTAATAAATATGTTTATCAAATTAAAATTAGAAAAATAAGGTTTATAGATAATGAGATAGTAATAAATGTTTAACATTTTCTCTAATATAATCATATTCAGTGAAAAAAAAAACATTTTTCAAATAATTATAAATTTTTTAAAATTTTAAGACAAAAAAGATTAGTTATCTATTTAAGTATCATCATTTTATTATTTAGTTTTGCTATAGCTATTGAAATTTTTTTGTTTTTCTAAATATTTGTACTACACTTTAATATTTTGTTTGATATTTGGATAATTATGCACATACATATAAAGAACAAATTATATATACTAATATTTTTAAAATATTATTGAACCCGGTTGAACCGCGGTTAGACCCGGTCGGACCATATTAACCCACGACCCAAAAAAAATCTGATTCGGTCGCCGGTCCGGTTTTAAAAACATTGGTTTTAACACCTAGCGTCACTTATATGCAATCGACACGAAGTCTAGTTATTTAACATCAGCTAAGATAAATGATGCTAAACACAATGGCTTATTTTTAATTTTGCATCACTTTTGTAAATGATTTTAGAGAAATGATGCAAAATACTGTTTATTTAGTAGTGTGGCTGGATATAGTCATCTATCTATTTTAATCGGATTCTTTTGGTAATGTACTTGTGTCTATTAATTTTCCCGTAATTCATCATTTTTTCACTATTTTCCAAAGATTCACGTATAACTAAAGGTAGATTCAGCAGGATGAGGATATACGTTTACGATTTGCGAATTACGGGTGAGATTAAATGTCTACGGTTCTGAGTACTTGGGTATTTGGGGTTTACAGTAGGTCTTCTGCAGCTAATCACTCACTCATGTCGTGTTGTGTGGTTTTGTACCAACAGATTATCCTTGCAACTTTAGAGAAATATCTTTATGTGATTCCATTTGGTTTTGAGATTAAAGTATATACTCCCTCCGTTTCCTTTTGATTGATGTTTTTGGAAAAAAAAATTGTTTCTAAAAGATTGATGTTTTATCTTTTCTATGCATTTCTTAATGAAATCATGATAATGAATTGTAAATTTCAAGGCATTTTATGAATTATTATTGGTTTAGAGTTGTTGGAAACTATTTGCTTCAAAAAATAATACATTTATTGTTAAGTTTTCATTAGTTTTCTTAATATGTGTGAAAATCCTAAAACATCAATCAAAAGAAAACAAAGGGAGTATCACATAATTATCCTTTGAATGCATAATATATCTTAACCAATTCCGTTTGGGTGCACATGGTTGCACAATTAGAGGAAAACAATTGATCAATATTAATACTTATGTTGAATAAAATTTGGTGGAATTGAACTTTTTTTTTTTTGTTCTTTTGCTGAAATGTTAAATTTATGTATCAACAAAAAAATGGTTTACAAACTATTTGATTGACTCAAATTAACTTAAATTGAAACAAAAGTAAATGTTGAGCAAGTAAAATCTTACGATTTTTAGAAAATTACTATTGTATGTTTTCCTATCATCCCTTATGTTGGAAGTCGAGAGACTTCATTCCAACGTACTATGGCTCATTCTATAAAAAAGGTTGAAAACATCAACAAAGTTGGCAGAAAATAAATTATTCTACTTTTTAATTTTTGGAAAATTGGCATGTCGAATAGATTTTATATCCATAATTAATAATCTAACACTAAACAAAAAACAATTCAGTGAATAATATTCAGCTCAACTAAAATGACAATACTACCCATCATTAATTCATAACTATTATTATGAAAAAAAAAAATCAAAAATTAAAGTTACCCCTAAGGTGAACCAACCTCATTCACCATTTCTCATTAGCTAATCATAATTAATCATAATTAAATATTTAATTAAAATAAAACAAATTAAAACAATTAAGGGCTCAACACAATTGTTAATGGTCCAATACTTCCTAAGTATTCTAGAACTCAAGTCCATCGATGGGAAGAACTCTTGAATTTGGGATTTCGCGCAAACATCATGTCGTTTTTTTAGAGATAAAATGTAGAATTATATTTTAATGTCAGGTAGTTCAAGGTTTTAACGTGTGTGTAGACGTAGGGGATTATTCATTAACAAACTAATACATGAGGGGTTTTATCATTAATCTTATACTTGAGGGGTTTAAAATGGATCAAACTATACTTGAGGGGTTTTTTCATTAAAAATCCTTAACTATTCTGTTTAAATAAGTAATTATTATAACCAAGTTTTCATCTAGTCCACTATGTTATAAGATCCGTATAGTAGACAACTATGTTATAAACATACTTAACTATATTTTAAAATTATGATTGTTTTCTGAAAAATAGTAAACTATCTTCTTAAATAATAGTTACAAAATATAGTCAACTATCTTTCCATATAAATAATATATATAGTCTCGAAAATAGTCAACTATATTATTAAATAGTTATGTAGGGCTGTTTTTTACCTAATTTTTCTATTATTATTTTTTGCAGAGAGCAGATCCACTTTTTCAGAGATAAAGATTATTGAAGAGAAAAACAAAATTTAAGGAAAAAGATTTTCAGAAATTTGTTTTTAATGTCAATAATTATCATATTTAATATGGGCAAAATTGTCCATTATTTTATTCTCACTGCTATTCACTTAATTTTCTCTCTTGTGATGTTAGATACTTAATTTTGTACCAAAAACCTATTATTGAGCTAATTAACCCATAATTTTTCCACTTACGTTATTCTACTTTAAACACAAGTATAAACCATTTGCACCCAAAGTCTTAGAGACATCTTGCATGCAGAACCATAACTCGCTAAGGTCTATAAATATATATATAAGTTTATGTTTTTTGCGAAAAACGTAATTTTACGGTTTTGCGTGAGTTTACGGTTTTAGTGGGACAACGTTAGTTTACAGTTTTTTTCCGAAAAAAGACAATTTTATGATTTTGGCGGAAAAACGTGATTTTACGATTTAGGCGGGAAAACGTAAGTTTATGGTTTTATGGAAAACGTAATCTTATGGGTTTTGGCGAGAAAACATAATTTTACGGTTTTTGCGGGAAAACGTGATTTTACGATTTTGGCGGGAACAAAGGGATTTTACTATTTTGGCGCGAAAACGTAAGTTTACAGTTTTTGCAGAAAACGTAATTGTATGAATTTTAGCGGAAAAACGTGATTTTACGGTTTTGACGAGAAAACACTATTTCATAATAATTGCTTAGAACGCTATTTCACGATATTGGCATGAACACGTGAATCAATGGTTTTAGCAAAAAAAAACACTATTTTCCGATTTTGGTAGTAAAACATGATTTCGCGGTTTTAGCGAAAAAATGTGATTTGGTAGTCTATTCAAGTGAATTATCTCCATCCAAATGATCCAATTAAATTCATCCAAATAAGTTTGAGAAATTAGCCTAAATTTTAAAACTCATTCAAATGGATCATTTGAATGGTTCATTTGGATGGTGGTCATTTCGTATTAAACGAACATCAATTTCCATCTCTATTCAAATGATCCATTTGAATGAGAAAATAAACATGTCCATAGTATTAGTACTTCTCTGATTGCGAGTTGTGAATCGTGTGTTTATTAGTTTTTCTCTTGGATCAATTTGTTTTTTTTCTGTTTCCAGAATAAAAACATGGTGTTTGTGGATTATATATCTGGATTTTTCCATTGCCTGCAATTGCGTGAATCTACTTGAGTAAGAGAACAGTATCGCTTGATTGGCTTACTTTTATTTTAATCTTTTGCTAATTTTAGCTAAAGCATTGTTCTAATTTAGAAAAAGGATTCGTAGGTGAATGTGGAAAAGGTTAACAAAGTGATTTTCCCAACGTTTACAAAAAATGGAGTAATGTTTTTGGTAGGTGTCTATTATTTTATCAAATTCGTAATCATTCTCGAGTTGAGAGCTTCCTTACTCGAGACCCGGTACGGGTAAAGATTAAGACATGAGACGAGTAAAGGTTGGTACAAAATGGTCAGGGTTGGGACCAAACATTAGTAAAGAATGAGACACGTGAGCCCTACCGTATCCATTCAATTATTAATTACAATATGAAATTTTTTTTTTTTATTACGTCAGTTCTAATATTATTAAGCATTTTTCTAATTCTAAGGAAAAAGTTAAATTATAATTTTATTACATTCGATTCACTTACTTTGAACAAAAAAAACTAATAATTATAAACCGAATACAAATCGAATCAAATCAGAAATTAATTAGTCAAAAAAAGAAATAAGGAGATTGAACATATCTTTGTTAAGAACAAGATAAAAAAATTTGAGATATAATACACATAATAAGAAGGACTAGGCTTCCATGGAATAGCCCCGATACCCAATATAATCAATGACCTCAGTCGTAGCAAAGACGATGATGTTTGATATTTTCGATTGTATTAATTTATATTGTGTTTTCGTAAGTTTTATTATTTGGTAGTCATATCTAATTTGATTTCGTGTTTAGCTTCTTTTTGTGTCATAAACTGTTATTGAATGGTATTATTATTAAACATTGAACTATTTCCGATGCATTCGTTTATGTAAAGCTAAGAAATCACTAGACATAAAACCTACTGTTTTGGTATATTGGTGTGTGAATCATGAAATTAAATATAAACCTAATCCCTTTTATATATTTTATGATTTATGTGTTATATTTATTAGTTTAACGGTTTAGATTTTATTGGGCTTCTACCAAATTGTTGACTCAAACAATATGTATTCGGTTGTGTAAAACTCTAGATTATTACTCTATACTCTTATAATGTCCATCCATTGTCGACATAGGTTGAGATAGACGTAGCTATGTCGTCACTAGAAAATAAGACAACCACTTTGCTTGATGACGATGCTTATGGTATGTTTGAACATCAATTGCTATAATTTAATTTGATTTTCTTTTAACTGAATGAATTTAGTTTATGTTTTAGTTCTACAAGTGATTTTGTTTCTTTAGATTGGTTGTACGGGATCTCTACACGTCGACCGTATTGTCTTTTTCAATCTACCTATTCCTCGACTAATTGTTTTAGCCGATGGTGGTCTAATTGGTGGCAGAGTACCATGTGTTACCGTTTGTAGGACGAAGTTTATGAGTTGGCTTCAGTTTAATCGAAGGTGTTATAATGCAATATTTTTTAACATACGTTGAGTTTGGTTATAGGTTCGCATAGAATCATATTATCTTAAAATGAGTTCCATGTAACCTGCTTACCATTAATGCTAGATTGGCTTATGTGACTTCTTTCATGGGCGAGACCTGTTATCTCCGGGTATTACTTAATGTTGTTAAAGGTCCAATCTGTTTTGAATATGTCTCATACCATTCGTGGCATTGTTTATCATGCTTTTAGAGATGTGTGTTTGGCGCTAGGTTACTTGAGGATGCTGATGAGTATGCACATGCAACACAATAGTTCAAGTCTTTAGTTGGTATTCTCCATGTGTATTACATCGTTTCTTATACACTTTAAGACATATACTCGACCATGAATAGTTCAATAGAATCAAAGCTCTCGCTTATGATATGTAGTTAGACTAATTTATTTTCTTTGTTTTATAAGTTTTTGCCTTTTTGTTATGAATTGATATTGTTTAGGCTTTTAATTACATGATTAATTTTACAAAAGTTAATAACGAATTGATATGGGTAGGACGATGGACCTGACCTAAGACAATGTATCTGACTATTCTCATATCACGTATAATGTGTACATGGGTAAATTTCACGTATTCCCTCAACTCATTTTCCAAAACCAAAAACATGATTTTATAAATGTTGTGCGGAATAGGAATAATAAAAAGAGTATTTTAAAATAGTCAGTTCAACATTTAGATTATTAAAAATTAACTTGATTTACTCTAATTTATTTAGGTTTGATTTACCGCACTAGTATACATTTGTTTCTCATGCAGCTTCATCGAGACCAAACAGAGAACCTTATCTCACTCAATAATTATTAGTAAAAAGGTTCACTTTTTTTCTTAGACAAAAAACATTAAAAAGATGGAATCCTCCCGGAGCGTCGACCACGTGCTCTCCATGCAAAGCGGCGAGAGCGAAACCAGCTACGCCAAAAACAGTTACGGTCCGGCCGCAGCTTTAGCCATGAGCAAACCAATGCTGATCAACTCCGTAAAGCTCATTAACGGAGGCTTCTCCTCTCACCTCAAGATTGCCGATTTAGGCTGTGCAATCGGAGACAACACGCTTTCCACGGTGGACACGGTGGTTGAGGTGTTGCGGGGGAAGCTGGACGTGAATGACGGAGGAGCCGAGCCAGAGATGGAGTTAGAGGTCTTCTTCTCTGACTTGCCTTCCAACGACTTCAACACCTTGTTTCGATCGTTGGATAAGAAATTGAACGGGAAGTACTTCGCGGCTGGCGTCCCTGGATCCTTCTATACGCGGCTGTTTCCCAAAGGAGAACTCCATGTCGTCGTCACCATGAGCGCCTTGCAATGGCTCTCTCAGGTACTATATTTGCTTTTCTTTCCTTGTTTAGATGTTGACGAGTAAGAAGGTGATACAAATTTGGTACATGGCTAACCAAATGAAGATTCATATTGATTAATATAAAGGAAAATATACATCCAGATTTAGTCGAAACCATATGAAATAATTCGCCTACTAATTAATGTTAATAAACAATATGAGATCCGGCCTCTTCTGAAATACATATATGCCCGAAACAACTTAACAAAGAAAAAAAAAAAAAAACTTAATATATGTAACAGATTTATTTACTATCTCTATGGATCGGAAAATATTTCAAATTGCTTGCATGGATTTGATAGTTACCGGAGAAAGGATCGAAGACATGGAACAAAGGAAGGGTGGGAATTGAAGGAGCAGAGAAAGAAGTCATTGAGGCATACGCGGAGCAAGCAGACAAGGACTTAATCGAGTTCTTGATGTGTCGGAAGGAAGAGATTGTGATCGGAGGAGTGTTGTTTATGTTGATGGGTGGTCGACCTTCTGGCTCAATGAGCCAATTCAGTGATCCTGACTCGAGTCTCAAACACCCTTTGGCAACTTTGATGGATCAAGCTTGGCAAGATCTAGTAGATGAGGTAAATAAGAGCCCATGATGTTACTTTTATTAATGTTTCATTTCTGAAATTGACAAAACGTTTGCCTTTTTGGGGAATATTAAAAGGGTTTAATAGAGGAGGAGAAACGAGATGGCTTCAACATTCCAGTGTACAATAGAAGTACGGAGGAGATAGTGGCAGCGATTGACCGTTGTGGTGGTTTCAAGATAGAGAGGATGGAGAATTTCAAAGTAGCCGATCACATGAATGGTAAGCAGGAGGAGTTTTTGAAAGATCCAGTTTCGTACGGTCGAGCCAGGGCTAACATAGCTCAAGCTAGTATAAAGCCGATGGTTGAGGCCCATCTCGGTCCTGATCTAACCCGCAAGCTCTTCAAACGGTACGCGATTCGAGCTGCTGCCCACAAAGAAATTCTCAACAAAAACTGTTTTTATTATATGATCGCGGTTTCAGCGATTCGGGTTTGATTGTTAGCTATGTACATGCTTAGTATAGCATGTCAAAAAAATTATATCTACGACGTCATTTGACGCAAGCTGCAATAAGTTTATTACACTGAAACCGTTACGTTGTAATTCTGCTGAGTGTTTTCCTAAACTATTAAATTCTTACTATGTTTCCCATATGTATTTTGTGGTTTAAATGGATTGGAGAAATAGCTCCTTAATCAACTTTGACATAGGAACAATCACAGAGAATGGTTAGGGTAAAGAGACAAGAATTACAAAGAATTTGACAAAATATTTATAATACGTGAAAGATGGGTAAAGAGAACCTCGTGACCACCAATGACACTTTTCTACGTGACACTCATTAAAACAAAATTTACTTATCTTTTACCCCAAAACTTACAGAAACTATCTCCCACCACCCCGAATTTATTCTTCTCACGCCACAAACCACCGTGTCTTACTCTCCTTCACCATCTATTTCAAATCCTTAAGGCAATATCCCAAACAAAACAATGAAAGATCTGTCTTTCTTTTTCCTCAAGAAATACTCCCTCGCCTCGAGAATGAGAGGACGAGGTCCACGTGGTGGCTTCGCGAGCTCTTGTGGTGGCGATGGCTCGACTTCCACACTAAACCAACATCAAAAGATCGATGTGGGGCCATCTGTCACACCTGAAAACACTCCTTTCGGAGGAGGCTCGCCGAGAACTCTAGAGGAGATGATACTTCAGCTAGAGGTTGAAGAAGATATTGTTCGAAGAGCTAGACTCCGTGAATCTTACTACGGTACTTATGATAATTGCGACGATGATGATGATACATTATATTATCAGCCTGCTCGAATGTCATGCGTTAATAGCTCCGATATTTTGAGGTGCGTCATACTTATGTATAATATGTACATTGTTAACCTTTTTATTTGATCTATAAATTGGAGTACATCGTAAAACTCAAGATGAATACAAGAGACAAAAAATGGTTTCGTAACTGATTTCCGGTTTGGGTTTCGATTTAAGAAACAAGTTATGTGATCGTAGCCTACAGTTAAAAGTGTCTTTTACATTTTATAGACCTCTTATACCGGAGAAATTTGTAATTTTCTGTGTATTTACGCTAATGAAATTTGTAGCGATAACAAAGGGATTTATTGTGTAGTTTTTGTGTATTTACGCTAGTGAAATTTGTAGCGATAACAAAGGGATTTAATGTGTACGAGCTGTACCGATAGGATCAAGATTCAAATTGTTATTAAGCATTCTTTTTTTTGTATACGCATTTTTTGTTAAAAACTTGTTTTATGTGCTTGCGGTCAAGGTCGGCGAGGAACGCTTTGAATCAGTACCCACGTTTCTCACTGGACGGTAAGGATGCGATGTACCGGTCATCATTCCGGTGCCAGCTTGGTGCTGCTGCTGGCGTGGCAAGACAGGGTGGACAGAGAGCGCACCGTGGTGAGGAACAGAGAGCGAGGAGATCGAACCGGGTGAGCTTGGAGACAACACGCCTGCCTCGGACAGTGGCTGGAGAGAGTGTGGTATGGTGCGAAACTGGGGTGGTTGCGAAGCTGATGGGCCTGGAGATGATACCAGTTCCGGTCAAGGGTAAAACGGGGAAAGATAAGTTAGGTACTCTGCTCAAGAGGGAGCGTCTAAGGAGGAGAGATCGGACTCTGGACAATAACGGCCCGAATGGTCAGATGACCGAAGCTTCTTGCTCAACTGGAGGGTTTAACGCAATGAGACCGACCAGAGCAGTTGGGTCGCCTAGTCGCGTGGGTGGATGGCCAACACTCCGTATCCCGTAGAGTTGCATTCAGTATTAATTTCAGAAACTCCATGTTAAGCATGACTGATTGGTCAAATAACAGTTTATAAATGTTTCTTATAGATTCCATAGACAAAAAACAAGGACTCTCCAAACTGAAGCACATATTTTTCTGAATCAGTTAACTCTCTCTGAGCCACAAATCAGGATGGTCTCAGACCAAAAGAAACCCTCAAGTTCTGTCTCAAGCTAAGGTTTTGGTTTTAGACAAAGTTGATGGTTGTGAATCAGAATACCGGGAAAATACCTGATAAACTTTGCTTGTTTGAGAAAACTCAAGAAATGGTGGATTTGTGTTGGATATATCAGACGGGAACTCCTAGCTCAGACATTCTCATGATCCTTTTGTTCAATGCAATCCTCTTTTGTCTCAAGAGTGAAGTCATGGAAGCCACCTAATGATTTAAGACAGGATAGTTTGAATGATTATTCATTGCAATGAAGCTAACACACAAGGAGGAAGTAAAAAATTCTGACTCACTTCAGCTCTAAGCTTAATAGCTTCCCTTCCAGGAATTTGCCGCAGTCCGTCCATTAAATCTGCACAGGATACAAGTCTCTCTGTAAACTGAGATCTGACGTAGTGACATCATTACAGTAGATCAAATATAACATGGATTTAAGCTCATTACACAATCTATGGTGACAAAGGAAAAGAAAGAATATTACTAATGGAAGGTAGAAAGGGATAAAGATGTATATATTCTTCTTACCTGTAGCTTCACATTCAACCTTGTGGACGGATTTAGCAAGACGATGTATATTGTTCCCAGAGTCCCTATAGATATGACAGTAGTAGCCTTATAAACGCAATGATGTCATTTAAGTAAATAAAAAAAGGAAGGTCTGTTGATGTTGAGGAATACATGAGTTCAGAGAGACCGCGTTTCATATCTTTCTCTGCTAAGGCCGCCCTCTCAAGCAATTTCCTGCTCTCTTTTTTCATCAAGTCCACAGACATGTTCAACTCCTGGACATGCTTCTCAGCTCTCAAGAATTGTGCCTAAAGAGATGATTGTAGTGGATGAGAATGACAAGAAAAGAGACAGAAACCAGGGCAAGCAAAAGATGAATTTGAAGTCGGTGGAATGATTGATACCTCTTCACTCTGAAATCGGCCCAGTGTATTGCGAAACAAGAATCTTCTTGGGCCTGCAGTAAAGCAGATTCATATCTAAGCAAAAGAGATGTGACACATTTTGGATGAGGAATGTTGTATGTTGTAAGAGTAATAAGAGAGCAGTGAACATACCTCGCATAAGAACAAGAGCAGCAGTGAGACCAATCCCAGCAGCAGCAGCTGGGTGCTCCTTTGCGTTCACCAACTCTTCTGCAGATTTATGATGAATTAGCAGATACATAATCTAGTGAACCATGCACGGAATGATAAGAAAATTCTAGTGTTAGATGCACCACAAATACAAATGAAGGTTTTTGATAAAGTGTATGATCTAAATAGTCTTTCACAAGCATTAACATAGTCTACAACTACAAGCATAAATTCCCATGAAACTTGGCGTCAAGTTACCTGTTACTTTACTGAAGAAAGCATTCTCATAGGTCTTGTACTGAGTCAAAGCATGTGGAATGAAATCCTGCAACAAAAGTTCTAACCCTAACAATTTGAAGAGATGAATCAGAATCAGAATCAGAATCAGAGAGAGATAAACCTGAATAGATCGGAACTGTGAGGTAGAGTTTTCACGAAGGGAACGAGCAGAGCGAATGGCGGAATCCGTCGATTCCTTCACCGTCCGGCTGAAATCATCAACCCATTTCTCTGCTCCTCCTACGGCTTCGGTTTCGCTCATCGTCGGAGATTGCCTTTCTGGCACAGAGACGAGCCTTTCTTCTCTCTTTCAACCCCAATTTTCACCGGTTCTATTTCATTCCTAATTACAAATGGCCCATTTATATTGGGCTTTAGATTGGGCCTTCGTTTCTTCTTCCTTTCCTCCTCATTTCTTCTGTTCTCACCATTTCTGCACAAAGAGCTCCCGTGCTTCTTTTTTCTTCATGTAGATCTAAAAGAGGAAGATCATTTGTTTTTCCTCTGGATCTTCAGGAACATTTACAAGGTATTTTTGGATTTCTCTATGTGCATGAGAATTCGAAGCTTTGTTGTATTCATGGATTTTATTTTCTCAAAGAAGATTGTTTTCATGGATTTTCTCTGGTTTCTATTGTTCGCTCTTTTTGGGCTCATTGATTTGCTCCTGTCTGAATATTGAGCCAATGATGTTTCTCCTTTAAACTTTTGGGAATACCCTTGTCTTTATTTAGATCTGCTAGAAGATTTGTAAAAGAAAGATGGGAAATATTAATATATAGGTTTTCATCCTTTTTCTTGTCTTCTTCTTCTTAATGTTTCAGAAACGAGAGATTTGGGGTGGGGAAGGAGAGTAAAGGCAATGGCGGCTAGGTATTGGTGTCATATGTGTTCACAAATGGTGAATCCAATCATCGATGCCCAGATCAAATGCCCCTTTTGCCAAAGCGGGTTCGTTGAGGAAATGAGCGGTGAGATTAATGGCGGAAGTAGCAGCAGCCTAAGGGAGGTTCAAGACCCTGAGGTTGATTTCGGTACAGACCGTGCATTGTCTCTATGGGGTCCAATCTTGCTTGGAATGATGAGCAATCCTCGGAGACGTAGGAGGTTTAGGAGGACAGGGTTTGCTGTGGATGATGATGATGATGAGGTTAATGGTGCTGCTGATGTTGATGTTGATGGAAATGACAGCAATGTCGATAGTCATCATCATCGTCGTCGTCATCGCCACAGGCAACAAAACGGAGAGATTGATTTAGACAGAGAGTTTGAGTCTATCCTCAGGAGGAGACGGAGAAGTTCAGCTACCATATTGCAGTTGCTTCAGGGCATTCGTGCAGGGATTAGTTCCGAGTATGAGATCTCGGACATGAACCCGTTTAATCAATCAGCTGTTGTTCAGGGATCCACGAGTTTGAATCAAAGCAGGAACAATACTTCTCTTTCTGCAATTGGAGATTACTTTGCTGGACCCGGGTTTGACCACTTGCTTGAACACCTAGCTGATAACGATCCAGTCAGGCACGGGACTCTTCCAGCACGAAAGGAAGCTGTGGAAAATCTCCCGACGGTTAAGATTTGTGAACCATTGCAATGCTCAGTTTGTTTGGATGATTTTGACAAGGGATGTGAAGCCAAAGAGATGCCGTGTAAGCACAAGTTTCATATCCGGTGTATAGTACCGTGGCTCGAGCTTCACAGTTCCTGTCCCGTGTGCCGATATGAACTCCCTCCTGATGATGAGACAAAGATTGGTCCGGTAAGACCGAGAACAAGAGCTCTAGAGATCAACATAAGTAATGAGAATGTGGAAGATGCTGATGCAAGGAACGGTAATGGGAGCGAGAGAAGGTTCGCTTTTCCGTGGCCTTTCAGCGGATTATTCTCTTCCTTCTCTTCATCATCCGCATCAGCCTCAGGGTCATCTCAGCTTGGTGAGAACTGAGAACACATTAGCAGGATAAAAGAAAAAGCCAGAAGCAAAACGATCTCTGCGTCTCTCTTGGATCACTATCTTTTCATCAGCTTCAAGTACATAATATATTGCCCATTCAGGTTGTTCAAATTAATAAACACTGTCGAGGAATGAAATATTTTCTTTGTTTTTATATCATCTTGCTTAATCCATGGCTGCAGAAGAAAAATAAAGTGATCCTAGCACTGTGCACAAACGAAGATGATTATCAATGATCATATTCATATAGGTTTAAGATATATTTTTCTTTAAATTTTGTCAAACAAAAAAAGTTCATATTTAAAATGGGCACCGATCTTGTTATATAAAAGAGAGTTCGTAAAATCGTAACTCACGAGATCTATGGGTGGGTGTCAAAATGGGTCAAAACCCATTTGAGTTAAATTTTCTACCCATATAAATAAATGGGTATTAGTGGGTTACCCATTTGGGTTTATGAGTTTAGTGGGTAAACCCATTAGGGTTACGGGTTACCCATAGGTTTCGCATAAAAACAAAAAATAACTAATATACCGTATATTATTTACGTAAATTACTAAAAAGATTAGAGTTTCTTTTGGCAAAGAAAAATTATGGTTTTATATAACCTTGACTAAAAAGATGAACCTAACGAAAATTGAATCTAAGGAAAGAGATGAACACGATAAAGGTTGAAGTATTTTCCTTAATTATTTATTGGTTTTTAGTTTTATTGGTTTTATCATTTTTTTATTTAAAGATATATTAGACATTTTATTTAATTTCTTATCTGAATTTTTCTGTTGGATTTATAATAATACGGAATTTTCTAAATTTTTTTGTTACTTTATTATAATATACTAGGGTTGGACTCGCGCGTTGCGCGAGTTTGGCTTCTTTTGATTTTTTGTGTTATTTTCCTATGTTTTCTATCAATATCATGTATAACATGAATTAGTAAGTATTTTATGTTAGTATATATATTTTACATTTAATTACACATTATCATATCATATTTTCAATTATTTATTTGTTTTTAGTTCTTTTTTTTGAAATTCTTTCGATTTGGTATTTGATTTTAAATAAATAGATGTTTAGTTTTTGAGAACTTATTATTTTATCTATTATTGCATAATAAATTCATCCAATCTTCAAACAAATTCTAAATATAACCAATATATATTTACTTTTGTCATTTTTTCACAAAACACTAATATAATTATAGAAAGTTAATTTATACATAATTGTTTTTTATGTTTTCTTAAACATTTCGAAAATAGTTTTTGTTTCTCTAGATTTTTAAAATCATTGATTCAAATATTGAATTACAGAAGATCGCCGGGGAATACCTTTTTGTAGAACTACATACATTTTTACATAAAGATCACAAATTATTCTCGATATATTTTGCTGTACAATTTATGAATAATGTGACCATTAATTTTATACTATATATATCAAATTTAAGATTTATTTATTTATTTTAAATTACGATATTACAACGTTTTCAATTTTTTTCTTTTCTACTTCCAAAGATTGAAAATAACATTTTGAATAAAATATTATATTCTAAAGTTTCACCTTATTTTCTTATTTTAGTGAAATCGTTCAATATCTTTTAGTGAAATCATACATCTTTTTTTTTAAGCCTTCAGTCTCTTAACAATCGACTAAAACTCTATGACGATACTTCAATAATTAACATCATTGAATCTATTTTTTCTTTGATTATTTTTTATTAACATTTCTATTCAGCGCTCTTATATATAAATTCGTAATATTTAGATTATTTTCTAATGACCATATAAATAAAAGTAATTCATTATTGTAATTTTTAATTCAAAAACAAATACTCAAATAATCCTAAAATAAGGTTCATATGATGCATTTATTAAACTTAACGACAAAAATTTGATTTAACTATTTACAATTTTATGTTACTTTGTTTACTTATTGGTTATACCTTATATCTTTAAAATAATAGTATTATAACACTTTCATATTTTTCTTTCATACTTCCATAAAATTATATAACATTATAAATAAAATCGTATATCCTAAATTTTCATCTTATTATCTCATCTTTAATTAGATGGTTCATATCCTTTTAGTGAAATAATATATATTCTTTATCTTTAGATCAATAACCTCTTATATTAACACGTTCATCCCTCATTGGTTCAAATATGCTTATGTATTTCTTTAACGAATAGGTGTAAGTTGACAAAAAAAACCAATAGTCTCTTAACAATTTTCTGACACTCAAGATTCTTTTTCTTTGAATCTTTGATGTCGCTAATATCTTTATTCAATTTTTCTTATATGTATATTCATTTTACATATTTCCAATTTTTGAAATTGAATATATAAACTTTTATCGTTATCATAAATTCATAGTAAATACTCAAATATTAATTTCTACTTTTAGTAATTTATTGACTTATTTTTCGTTTTTTAATTTAATTAAAAAATTAGTAGTTATAAGTAACAATAAATATACATAAACATGAACTAAATGAACTTAAAACTAAAATTAATTGTTAAATTTTTTTTTGCCTATGTGGACACCGTAGATGGAGAGAAGACTCCCTAATTATATATACTAGGGTTGGACTCGCCCGTTGGGCGAGTTTTGTTTCTTTTGATGTTTTTATGTTATTTTCTTATGTTTGGAAACTATATCATATATAACGTGTACTGCAAAGTATTTATGTTAGTATATATCTTTTACATTCATTAACATATTATAATATCATATGTTCAATCATTAATTTGAGTGTGAAATTTTCTTTTCTTTTTTGAAATTCTTCCAATTTGGCATTTGATTTTAAATAAATAATTTTTAGTTTCTAAAAACTTATTATTTTATTTTTAGTTACTTCTATCTTAACCAATCATAATCGCGTAACATGTATAATAATATATTTACTTTTTCTTAAACACTTTAAAAGTATTTTAATTTTTCCTAGATTTTAGTGTTAAAAGCATTGATTCAAATATTGAATTATCAAATAGGTAATTGTTTTGCATCATGGTGTATAACTGCGTACACTTTTACATAAAAATCATATATCATTCTCCCTATATTTTGTTGTATAATTCATGAATAACGCGACCATTCATTTTTTAACTTTACATATATCAAAACTCAAGATTATTTATTTATTTTAAATTATGGTATTGCAACGTTTTTAATTTTTTCTTTTATACTTCCAGAAACTCAATTATATTGAATAAATTCTTTTTTTCTTTTGGACAAATCTTATATTCCAAATTTTTACTTTACTTTCTCCTAAATGTTTTTGATATCCTTTAATGAAATCATATATCTTATTTCTCATTAAACCTTCAACCTCATAGCAATTGGCGGAACCTCAATTATGATGCCTTAATAATTGAATCATTTAATCTATTTTTGTTTGATTATATCTCATGTCGTTTATTTACATTTTTATTCATTGCTCTTATATGTAAACTCATAATGTTTTGATTATTTTCTAATGAATTTTATTATAAATGATATATATTCATTATTGTATTTTTAGTTTAGAAAATAAAATACTCAAATAATCCTAAAACATCGTTTGCGTGATACATGAGTTTTATAATTTTATTAACTTAACGACAAAATTTTGATTTTACCATTTACAGAGTATACCTCTTATCTTTCAAATAATGGTATTATAACACTTTCAATTTTGTCTTTCATCCTTTCATAAAATTTAAATATACCATAATGAAAAAATTGTATATTCCAAATTTTCATCCTATTATCTCATCTTTACTAAGATGGTTCAATAGCTTTTTAGTGAAATAGTATATATTCTTTTTGTAGATTGACAACTCCTTAACAATTGTTTGACACTAAAATTATTTAGGTTTTTTTTCTTTGATTCTTTGATGTCGTTTATAATTTTATCCATTTGTTTTTATATGTATATTTATTTTACATATTTCCAATTTCTTAAACTGATTATATATATAAAAAAATTTAAGCAAGAAGGTCAACCCGTTGTTTAGAATTTAACATTATATTTATTTTACTTGTTTAACCCATTTTTTACTTACTTGTTTAAACTCTACATATATTTACTGATTTTCGTTTTTTTAATTTAATTAAAGTGTAGTAGTTATTAGTAACAATAAATATACATAAACGACATCATCTTTAATGAGATGGTTCAATATCCTTGTAGTGAAACAATATATATTATTTCTCTTTAGATCAACAACATCTTAACAATCGTTTGACATTCAAATATTTAGATTTGTTTTATTTGATTCTTTGATGTTGTTTATATTTTTATTCATTTGTTCTAATATGTATATTTAATGTACATATTTCCAATTTTTGAAACTGAATATTGTTATTATAAAATCCATTTATTTTTGAAATTATATTTACAACAATAAAATACTCAAATTAATTTTACATGTACTACTTTTAGCTATTTATTGACTTATTTTCGTATTTTATATTTAATTAGATTTTTTTTACCTATAAGTAAGAACATATATACATAAACATGAATTAAATGACACTTAAATTTAAAATTAATTGTAAAAAATGATTTGCCTATGTGGACACCTTAGATGAAGAGAGGACTCCCTAATTATATATATGATGATTTAATTTATGTGGGTAACTCATTGAACCCATTAGCCCAATGGATTTTATAGTAGATGGGTTTGGGTAAGTAAATTATACCCATATAATAAATGGGTCGGATCAAATCCACCTACTAAAATCTCGAACCCACATCAGATTGGGTCGGATTGCCCATTTCGACATTCTTAACGAGATCTTGCTACGTGTTATTATTAATCAAGTTTATGATATGTGTTAATAAAACTAATATAAACTTTTCTATATTAAAAAAAAATGTGGTTAAAAAGATATTACAATTTTTATAAACTTTCCTATAGTATAGATCATTTGTTTAGGCATCAAGAAGTTGTTAAAAAATTAAGGACATCATTTGTAAAATACTAAACGCATTTTTAAATTATTAATTAATTTAATTTAGTTATAAACTGCAACAAACATTAGATATAAAAAGCCTGGTGGGTAAACAAAATATGGGTCTACCATAGAAACATGAACATGAGCTTCTTTAACGAAAACAATATATAAACAATGATTTATTGTTAAAAATATTAGGATAAACATAAAGATTTGTTATGTCCTCTCTAATTAGATTAAAAATGCTAAGATTAAAGTTTCATTGTAAAACATATGGCTAAACAAAAAAAGAAAAAATCATTGTGATACAACTTTTCAGTTCACGTTTAAAAACGCCCCGACCGCCCTACTTGTGGACCCTAAGCTTACTCTCGGTCCGCGGGCCGAGATTTATCTGACGATCGGTGCATTAATCCAGGAGGCTCGAAATGCATGTTTACTGACCTTGCAATCACAACACAATCTTTCCCCGTGTTTTGACCTCACTCGCACGGTACTGGATACTGGGTCACCCATCATTTGATTGCTCCAGCTCAAGCACACTTAACTTTGGAGTTCTCTCAAGACAAGTGACCGAAAAGATAAGTGCACTTTGGTGACATAGGTAGTCAAATCAGTTCTTTTAAGTCTCTATGCATGCACCACGCATTTCCAGAATCCGGGGTGTTACACGTTTCTTCCAGTAAATCATCGTTGTTGAGATGCATTACTCTCTTTTCTGGTAAAATCTTATCTTCGTTCGAATATGTCATAAAAAAGATTGAATAATTTGCTTATCTCATCTATGGATTTGGTAAAAAAGATTGATTTTTGAAAGCTTGGTTTATGATTTTGTAGACAAGAAAGGATGGAAAAAAAACATTTATTACCTATACACATACTTTTTAGCAAACATATTTCACCAAAAGGTACTTCCCAATGAAAGTATACTTTAAAAGGCAATTTGTATTTTATTACCTAAACTACCCTTTATTAATTTATATGAAGCATGAGATTCATTGTTAACATTAATCAAAGTCACGCTTTCTCCCAGAAACCTGAAAATTTCTTTGAGATATTGTTGTTAAATTAGCATTGCAATTCAATCTTCACATCCAACATCATGAAAACACTAGATCAAGCGAAATTCTTAATGACAAAGCCAGAGATTGAGTCTCAGTAAAACCCAATCCGTTCCTTTGCCTCCAACCTCTACACCCAAATCAAACGACTCGCCAAAACTCAAACCACTTGGTGTTCCTCTCCTCTGTCGTTGGCCTCCGCCGTCTACCACCACCACTATGGTCTATGGATTTTAGTGTTAATTTTTGTTTGTTGTCCGATTTATATTCGATCTTGAACTTTTAGATTCTTCATGACTCTTGTTAGATTGATTTATTAGTATGATTCATAATCAATTTTGTTTCATTTCCCAATTTTGAGATTTAAGTAACTTTCTTTTATGTTCTTACTTGTTCGTTCATAAGTAGATGAAGCTTGTTTGATTTGGGCACCTCAATGGTAATGGTCAAGGTATTCTGGTCAGAATATTATGGTTAAACAAAACTAAGATGCAATTGGAGAATCGTGATTGAATTGTTTTAATCTGAATTGAGTTTCAGTCTTGGCTTATTCACTGCTTACTTAAGAGGAACAGAACAACAACTACATATATTCTCGTTTCTTACTTGTTTTTATTGTCCAATTATGTTTCTTTTTTGTGCAACGATCTTGGTTTTTTTTGCTTCTATTTGGTTACTGGGTTTAATGAAACAGCTCTTGATTTGAGATTTTATAACATCAAAAGAATTATTGTAGGAAGAGTTATACCATATGAGAACAGTTGAATTTATAAGTTTTTGGAGTCAAAAACAAGTTTATATAGTTCACATATACATGATCACATATGAATGGTCATGTATAGATGGTCACATATAGATAATCACCATAGATGGTCACATATAGATAATCACCATAGATGGTCACATATAAGTGGTCATGTAATAATGGTAGTATATTAAGTTTGGTTTTTCTTTCAAGACTTCAATTGCAACTACCTCTAGTTTCACTTAAGTCTCGTTTTCATTGTTTTATTGTGATTTTGCAAATAAGATACTACTCTTTTAAACAAGGAACAACTCACGTTTTCTTATTCTCCATTATGCTTTATGTTTCCAAGTTTGTAGCAGTGGAAACTCATCTTCATAGAAAGACAAAGAGAAATTTTTTTTTCTAAACACTAGAACTGTGATTCAATAAACTGTTGATTTTGTCGTGCTTACTTAATGCCTAAAGAGGTAAAGCTCGTCCGTATTTAACTTCAGTTTAAGTTCTTCATTTTTGTGTATATAAGAGAACAATATGATTCTCTCTTTTATATTAGAAGAACATGAGATTATAGATACATTTGTATGGACAGTTTAATTATCATCATAAATAAGTTATTGTGGACAAGACATACGATTGCATAATGTTTCAAACTTCCCCATGCAATTGGTTCCAATTGGTGTAAGCTGTTACAAAGCTAGCAAAGACGACATACGTTTGTGAAAAACAACAAATTGCAACTTACTAAACAATATAGGATTCGAACATGTTGTGTGGTTTTGCGGTGACTTTAACTCGCCGAAGAAGATATGAGAGGTCACTCTTTCCTTAATATCACTGCCCGGACCTCAAACTGATTTGTCGATGGTATTGAAATCTGCTGATTCATGGCCAACATAAAAATTGTTGATTCCCCAATATGATATGATGGGTCTTTGGGATTTGGGATTTGAAGTTTCCATAGCTATTTTCAACGAAGCAAACTCAAGTTCTAGCTAGATCGAGGAAGATTTCTTCAACCACGTTTTCCAGCGAGTCGACGACGAGTTCTAGCTACATCTTCTTGCGGTCGTACAACACGGTGGAGCCGAGCAATTTAGCTTGTCGAGTCCGTGTGAGATTGTATTAACACAATAAAAAAAATGATGACGACAAAGTATACTACCAAGGATACATGACCACCAAGACGTAACCATCAATACGTGAACATCAGTACTGACCATATATATATGTCCATTCCTATGTGACCATCTATACATGTCCATTAGTATGTGACCATCTATACCTTTGTTTATTTAGTTTCAAACCACCAAATCAACACACAAATCCAGATATTCAATCAATCAAAACTTGTTGTTCTTCTAACCAGAACACACACAAATGAAAGGCTAGAGAATTTTGTAATCCCATTGAACAAAGTTATAAAGAATTGTGAAACTTTTTCTGAAAAACCAAATCGAATTTTGTACCGAAATTCACGTCACAACTATCGTAGAAATGAAATTCTCGTAACTAAACGAAACGAACCTTGTGCCTATCTTATCAAGCACCTTTAACCTCGCATTCAGGTACCTATCAGTCGCAAACAACCTACATGGTAGTCTATCGTCGCTTAACTTGGGGAGATTCGACCCCGACGCTGCAACAAACCCAAAAACCAAATTTAGGTAAACCAAATTAACACAAAACAGAGCTTCTACGGTACAGATCCGTAACTTACCTCTGATTCAACACCATCAAGACCTTCCATTGTATCAATTTCAATCACCGGGAATCGTCAAGAACATGAACACAGGCGGCCGCCAGAGAAGACGAAACCCTAGCGTTTTTGGAAAAATGGTAATTAGTTAGTTGTAAGTGGTAATTTCTGATTATTACTAATATTACTCCCTTTTTAATATATGGGCATTTTCGTAATTGCACACCAACAAAGTATAGCAAAGAAATAAAGTACCTCTTATGCAATGAAAGTTTATGAAAGTACCTCTGTATGTAAAAAGCCCTTTTAGCTAATGCCTTTGTCTACTAATTTAACTATTTATTGTAACACAATTTTTATTGTAACACAATTTTTTATGACATATTCGCCTATGACACAATTTTTTTATTGTAATACAATTTTTTTATTGTAATACAATTTTTTTAAAATTATTCGCCTATGACATCTGCAAACGTTGTCACGGCTCTGATTCACGAGCCAAATAATTGACGCTACACAATTTTTGTAAAATAGTCTGGTTACGCAATTGTATAAAATTGTAGACTCGGACCAAACAAATTGATAGGGTATGTGAACACCAAGTTTCTTGGTGAACAATGGCTAAGGGTCTTTCTCGTGCTTGCTCGGCCCTTCAAGACGCTTCCTCATTTTTCAAACTCAGTTGTACATAGTTTCATGAGAATGATCTGCACAGTTTTGTACCTTATAATATTATTTTCCAGAATTAATATCTTAGCCTTATTTTGGCGAAAACATAACTCCTCCCACACTAACGATTCTATCCAATCAACCCAATAATGTATAGGTAGTCTGTATTATATAGCCAGCCGGTTCTTCCATTTAATGTATAGGAATTTCTTTTCGTTTTTTTTAATGTTTCTTTTTGTTTAGGTTTCAGGTACTTTGCTTGGTACAATGAGCTTTAATTTTTGGGGAGACTCAAGTTGAGATGAGATGGCGTACATCATAATGCGAGCTGGAGCAAGAGAGTGTGGATTTTCGGATCCAAATGCTCGCTCAAACAAACTCAATGGAAGTCTTTCTATCAAAGAGTTGCTAGATCAAGAGCAAGAGGTTTCTCTCGACCGTTGGCTCAGGGGTGGATCTAGTAAGGCAAGTATGGGTGCACTTGCCCCCACTAACTTTTTGATTTATATTTTTGTTAAGTAAAATTCCGATTATTGAGAGGATTAAATGAAAAATTTATAAAAGTGCACCCACAATTTATTGTCCAATTCCAAAGTGTCCCGCTAATTTAAATTCTTTCTTAAACTCATTGTTCTTTAAAAGAAAAAAATGTATTTCCTTTTTCATCATCTCTTCCATCTCAAATATATCAACTTTTAATTTGATTATATGTTTCCTTATCTAAAAATATGCTTAATAATTCAAACTAATTTACATAACATATTTGTAAGATAATAAATCTCAAAATTTTATAAGTCATGTGTCCCCATTAAAATATTTGGCTAGATCCGCTCCTGGGCTCATTCACAAGATTCTCACAGTGACTTTCAATGGCGAGCACCTATTCAACACCAAAAGAATTTTCAGCTCACCTCTCGCCTAACCAATTCTACGATCCACCTCCACCAACAAAACGCCCCTCACAAAGACTCTTAGACCCTCTCGCTAGAATTAATGAGACATTTACCAAGAGTGATGCTAAACATGAGCAAGAATGGTTGAGAGTTAACATGGAGCAAAATCAAGTTGATGATGACGAGAGTAGTTGATATGCTCAAATTTACCCTTAGCTACTCTCTCAAATTAAGAGATCAGTTGTAGTACTTAGGGGTCGAATCACTGGGAATCACAATCACACAATAGAATTGTAACTTCGAATTAAGCTAAGTGAATAATGTAAATATAAATGCAGATGTAAACAAAACGATTGAAAGTTGTATTTGATTTAAATTCAATTCAAAACAAAATAGTTAGGTCTTTGGGAATTTCTCAGGTAAATCTAAATTGCATATTCAAAAACGATAGGATTTCTTAAGCTATAACACGAATGTAAAGATAACCAACTCTCGTTACGAATACTATTTATGCCTAAATCCTAGAAAACCAAATCTCTTTGCGAATTCTAACAACTTAAACAAGCATTAAAATTCAGGTTCAATTACTCACAAAATCCCTAAACCAAATCTCTTTGCGAATATGAATTTTGCTCATCTAAGATAGTTCAAGAAATCAATTATGCTCTCGCATCAATTCATCAAACTAAGATCTTAATTTTAGGTGATCAAACTAGAACAAGCATTAAGAGTAAACTTAGATGAATAACAAGATGATTATCCTATCAATTATATGAATCTAACAATCCATCTTTAACCTTTGAAAAACCCTAAACCTAACAAGCAAACTACTCAGACATGGATGCAGAAAACATGATGACTGAATAAAATTACATTAATAAAAGATACAGAAATAGATATAGAAAGGTTCGAAGAAATCTGAAACTTAATAAAAGAAAGCATAACGAAAACTAAAAGAAAACTGAGTATTTATATAGGTTAAGATTCGTGTCTGGCTTGATTTGTAAACTTCTGGAACTTCTGGGGCGAAAAGGAAATCTTCAGAATTTGGAAAGTCACGATCTGGCTTATCACCATAAGGTGTGTCGATCGTTGCACATAGGTTGGCGTCGATCGACGCGCCCATCTGACGGTAATTGAAAATCCGTCCTAGCGACTGTATCTCCTCTTTCCACGATACTCCATAATCACCAATTAAGTTAAAATCATACACGAACCTGCAAAGATTCTAAAGCCCTAGAAAAATACCGAAAAGACTCGATAAAACCGGGTTAAATCATGGTCCAAAACTGGTAAAAACCATGATATATCATTAGTCAAGACTGCCCCCATTGACTTCCATGAATGGAAGATTGAAGAGCCACAAAAGAATATCAAGGAACTCGCTGCTTATGTCGATCCTATAGACATCCAAGATGACCAAGTTTCAAAGTTCGATGATCCATCAGAAGAGATCCATTGACCACAAGAAAATTGGTACCATGATATTATTTTGAATTTGTGATAATTAATATGTTGAAGAATGCTTTGATGCAGCTAGTGAAAATGGATTTGTAGTATACTCGGCTACAACCATAAGCAAAGAATCATATCACAAAGAACGGCATATCAGATCAATACAAAACCAAATCTTCGAGGTAAAATATGACTTGTGTTTCTAGGAAGAAAGATAATAAGTCATTCCATAAGGCGAGATACAAAAGGCCAACAAATGATCTTGAATCTCCATTCAAGAGATATGAGAAGCAAGAGACAAAGCATACGCTGGAACAACATGCTTCAAACGATGAAAAAGATGAAAAAAAAGATGATGAAAAAGATGATGAATTCCTAAGGATTTTCGATGGTGATCCATATCATGTAAGGAAACGTCCTCCTTGTGAAGAAGGTTATAAAACAAATACATTACAATTCCAAATGATCATCTTAGTTTTGCATAAAAATAAGAGCGCAAAAAGGAATTCACCATCGAATCAAAGTCTTCTGATCCTCATAAACAAGACACAAACCAAGAAAGAGTTCATGCTGGAAAAGATGAACCCATTGACATATTCGATGGAGATCCTAACTTTATAATCAAAGGAGAAAATTATAAAGAGATCATGGTTAACCAAAAGACTCTTGATCCAGCATCAAGTAATGAAGATGAAACCATTGAAGTGCTAAGAGAAGGAGGACTAGAGCAAGTTCGACATCAAATATGATCCTCCTGATCCAATGATGAACAACATTCATCCTCAAGCCTAGAAAAATGGCATTTATGTCGAGTTAAACGACTTTAGTAGAAGCGCTTAGTGGGAGGCAACCCGCTGGTAAGTTTGTGAGTTTAGATGTTAAGTTTCTTTTATTTTTAACTTTTTTACTTAGTGTTTCAGGAAAAAAATAAAAATCAGTTTGAAATCAACAGTGACCAGTTGATCACCAACCATCATTAGCAGCCTTCAAAGATTCATGACCGATCGAACACATCGACGAACGATCGATTACAGAAGAAACCCAAGTTGGAGCAATTTCCAGAGACCCAACAATCGATCGATCATCGAACAAGTCACAAGTCCGAATTTTTCTAGGGACTTATCTATCATGATCGATCAATCACCCTGCCAGGTATAAACTTCATCTCTTCCTGTTTCGCGTAAAAAGAAACATTTTCCTTCTAGTTTTCTTCCTCCTACTTTCCTTCATTCCATTTCTTCCCCCACCATCATTCTCACCATTGGATAGCAAAATCAAGGTAACATCTATCATTACTTTTCAATTCTTCAATCTTGATTATGCTCTTTTTCAACTTATTTTCACACCGGGATGGTGCGATTTAAGTCTGGGGGGATTAATATGTTACTAACGATGTTTGCATTATTTTGGTTTACTTTGTCGTTTTTAGAGTCAATTTTAAAAATTTCCTTTTCTTTCTTTTTCAAAAAACGTTTTATTCAGTCAAACGCTTAGTTTCCGTGACCAATAGTTGTTGCGACAAAGCCTTTGGATTGAGCGATTCAAAACCAAATGATAGTACATGTTCCCCTCTTATCACGGTTTGTGAGACGATATGAATCGGATCCCGACCTACCACATTTGATCTTCCATCTCCTTATTTCTTTTTGTTGATTTTGAATGGCCAGCTCTTTTTTAGTTGGTACCCAGCCCTTAAACCATTACCTTTATTCAATCCTCACTGCATTCTTCTTTTTCAATTGTCTTATATGCAGGCATGTGTAAAAATGTCGGAGAGTAAATGGACTGACACAGTTTTTCATTCACAAGAATGCGCGGGAAGAGACATTAGTTGGAGTACACGGAGATTCACAACAAGCTTGGCATTCCTTGGGTTTCACACAAACAACATGATAATATTCGAGACATTCAATCTATGTAGATCATTCCCATTCACATATATATATATATATATATATATATATATAAAACGTCCAAAATAATAAGAGAAGGAGAATGATAATTTTTAATAAGTATCTAGTTCTAAGAAAGTCCCAAGGAATCACATGGATGGATTGAAGTGATGCAGTTCGTAATTAAAAGAAGAGGATTACTCACGAGGATCACATGGATCATAACCTATATTTGGAGGAGAATGCGCAAGTGAATGAGAAATTGTGGGCACCAACTGGACCGTTCTCTCTTGCAATTTTGCATAATGCTAGCATCCACCAAAAATCATCTAGTAACCCTTAAACTCCACTAAACACCGAAAGCCTTTTCATACCTAGCCGTTCATTTGATTGACATCATTGAAGAGATTCCATCACCACTATTTTGGTCATGTGTGCGATAATAGGGGGATGTGAAATTGAAATCTTTGCAGGCTAAGATTCGAGGCCCAACCTATGATGGTTGCGATTCCGTGACCACTAAAGGTACTTTGTTTATATACGGCGAAAAGGTCAAAGAGCCAAAAGCTATATTTCCAAGGAATGTGAGTTCCCGTGATTTTTAAAACTTATTTTCAAACATATTTCCTACTTATCACTGCTGTTTGTTTGAAGACAGACAAAAGGTTAAGTCTGGGGGAGGATATACGTCATATTTTACTACTTTTTACTATTTATTTTGCTTATATTCCTTTTTTCTCTCTGACGTTTTTACACATGCCTACATATAAGACAATGGAAAAAGAGAATGTGTGAGGTTTGAATGAAGGTAAGGGTTAAGGGTTGGGTATCAAGCTTAGATCCTCAATTCGTCCAAATCCAACGGTTAGATCTCAAGATAATCACAAAATACAGGAATCTGTTCAAGTATATCTTCATGGAAAGTCGGATCCGCGATATTCACTGGTGACCGTTCGATCACATGAGGTGACTGATCGATTACCAACTCTCTGGAAACCAAGGAGGAATGCATCTACACAAAAGACCGATCGATCACAAAATACATATATCAGATTGAGCAACACTACGAGGTCGTTCCAAAGAATAGAGGAATTAAGTTTAAAGATAAAATCACCAAGAAAACAATAGCTAGAAAAATGTGCATAGAATTCTCTATTGAAGTTGATGTCCTCAATTTGGAGGAATACATCTAGTATTTATACAAGTACAAAGTCGGTCGAAATAACCCTAGAAAATCTCCTAAAAGATAAAAAGAAAATATATTAATTCTAAGTATTTTCTTTTATCCGAGCTAAATCTTCCTCTTTATCAGTATTTGCCTAGGTCGGCTAGTGCTCCCTTATGAGCCGAGTCATCGTTAATGGGTCCTCGCTGGCCCATCCTTCATGTTGTCTTCTTAAAGCTTTGCGTCGGATCAGATATGAGATGGGTATGGTAATGGGTGCTAATAAACCTGATACATTTCTTATCCATTGCTATGCCTCCATCTTGAATACATTTCTTATCACATTTGCTTTGCTTAATTCTTGCATTTTACATTTAGGTTGAACTTATTATACATGAACCACAATTTCCTAATGCTTTAGCTTAGCATAAATACTCAATGGCTTACTACTCTAGATCCATAGCTTCATAGTGTTCGATCCCTACCTAGCTACAAATGAATCATTAGATAGTGTGTTAGCTTGCTTAGGATTTTTATTTGATTGAGAAGCACGTAAACATTCTCCCATCAAATATATAATTTAAATTTTTTCTTGAAATTTTGATCTGACCAATAATTTCTCAAAATATTTGTAAGCATCTCATAATATTTTTAATCAATTTGGAATCGAAATAAGAACATATTTTTTTTAGTTTTAGACAATCTAAGCTAATACACAAATATATTACCTTAATTTTGGTTAAAAGTGGGTTGTACAAATATGTTACCTTAAATTGTGGTCAAAAGTGGCTTGCACAAATATGTTACCTGAAATTGTTGTAAAATGTAGATTCTATTGGTAAATTCATTATTTTTATTAAATGCAGTCAAACCATTGATATATTCCCAAATTTATTAGAGTCCTACATTATTCAAATTGGTGTCTTGATACATATATATATATATTATCATATTAAAATATAAAACAATGTATTGTAATTGACTTTCCAAAATTATATACATTTAGAATTAACTCAATTTCTAATACAATGGTCATAAATTCTACTTGATCTTAGTTTCTTACCAAAATACATGCATCCACACACATTATATATTCTTCTATATGTACTGAATATAGAGAAGATCAGAGTAAGAAAATGACTTCTTCTTTAGTGTTGATATTCTCTCTTTCACTATTTTGCCTCCATAGAAGGTATTTGTCTATTACGGTATGTCATAATTTTAAAAGTATTTTAATGTAAACTTATATTATATGGTAAATCTAAATTTTTAATAAAAAATTATCATATTAGCAGGGCCAAGAACCTGATTTTGAATGTATTGAAATCTACAAACAACCATCACTACAACATCCTCGACTCAAAAATCATCAAATCCAAGTATATGTTTATATATTTTACATCTTTGTATTGATTTCTTTGTATTGATTTAACCCCTCTAAGAGTTTTCATTATCGTTTAATTGTACGTGTGTTTTGTTTGTTACATGTGATCACATAGATGAGACCAAGCGATGATGTCCTAACCATGTTATCGATTGACGCATCATCAGAAAATTTATCTAACGATTACTTGGTAGCAGAATTCGATGTACCAAAAGAAGGATGTCCTAAAGGACAAGTACCAATCCATAAACCAAGAAAGTCTAATTACACTGAAAAACATTTTCATTCTAATAGTTATGGAAAAATTGGTGAACATGTAAAGTAACTACATTTTATACCTTTACTATGTGATCCAAAACCATTTCATGTGTATATTTATATTATAATATAAATAGGCTGCTTTAATTCACAAAAATGAAGCCATCAAATGGCGTGGAGCATCAGCATGGGTTGGTGTTTACAAGCCTAAAGTAACTAAGGACCAGCTCAGCATGGTTTTCCTTTGGCTCGAAAATGAATCGCCATATAAACACTATCTCAACACCATCCTGATTGGTTGGGCTGTAAGATTTTGTTTTGTCAAATCATATTATATGTTAAATTAAAGATAAATAATCTAATGATTACTCCATCACATTGAACAAAGCCGTTTTCAACATATATAATTTGATTCCTCATTATCTTGGCAAATTCAGACATATTGATCAAAATTTGATTAATGATTTATAAAATCTGAATATTTATTATTATGTGTTGATCTAAACTTTTAGGTGTTTCCTGAATTATATGGCGATCATCGTACAAGACTTACTGCATATTGGATTATGGGTAACAATTTGTATATATTTATTGCAATCAAGTAGAGATTTTTTGGTTTCTTATTAGTATATATATATGAGTTTCTAATTTCCAACCACATATAATTTTGCAGCCAGAAAATAATGACGATGGGTGTTACAATATACTATGTAAGGGTTTCGTTCAAGTCCGCTCGAGGATCTATCTTGGTTCTCCTTTTAAAAACATCTCTGTGGTTGGAGGCCAACAATATAATGCACGTCTCGCAGTCATTCAGGTATAAAAAAACATCTTACTAGATTCATATATTTTAATTTACCAAAATAAAAACTTTCATTAGTTTCGTGTTTTTATCGACTTAACAAGAATTAGTATCAACTGGTGAATATTATTGCTAAAATCAATAAACATGAACTGAAATTTGGATTAAACACTACTAGACAAAAATTGCGAGATGTATTACTAGATTTGTTTATATTTTACATTATCAAATTATATTTCATTATTTTTTGTGTTTTTGTTTTTATTGACATAAATGATAGGATCCGAAAATGCAAAACTGGTTGCTAACAATCGGAAAGTTCTTCCTAGGATATTGGCCAAGTGAACTTTTACCATATTTAGTTGATGGAGCAAAGGAAGTTCGGTACGGTGGAGGCACGATTGCATGTTCTGAAACCTTGCAACCGTCCGACATTGTTAGCCCACCGATGGGAAATGGGAATAAACCACTAGATCATGAAGTGAATCTAAAGCATACTTGTTACATGCATTTTGTAAAATATGTGACACAAAATTATGAAAGTGTCGACATTGATCCTAACATAATTGATGAGGATGCTGACTCTGTGGACTGTTATGATGTGCATTATCTTGGTGATTGGGGCTCTCGTCATTGACAAACTTTCACATTTGGTGGACCGGGTGGTTCATGTGATGTGTGACCTTTGTTATAATGATATTTTATTTCGTTTTAATATATCTATATGATCCAATAAACAAGTTTTTTGAGGTTTTAAATTCTAAATCAATTTTTGAAATCTTATTGTCAACCGGAAAAGTCTCAAACTAAAATCTATAATAAAGGCATGTAACAAATTGAAATCCCATATCGATTAAATTATAGGATTTATAATTGAGAAACTTTTTAAAAATATAAAATACCGTTTTCAAAAACTCAGCTTTTTAAAACTGTCACTAAAATTTTATTTTACTCAAAATATTCCTTTGTATCCTGATGGTATTCCATCACATATTTCACTTACAGTAGAACCTCGATAAATTAATACTCGATAAATTAATAAACACCATAAATTAATAAATTATCCCGGTCCCGAGTCGGGCCAATGTAAAAATCAAGTCAATTTGATAAAATGATAAGATAATAATTTTTTTGAAACTCCTATGTAAAATATGGTCCCAATAATAGCATAAATTAATAATCATATATAATTATGTGTATATATATGATAATGTACTAAACATGGTTTTAGTGATTTTTGTTTTAACTTAAAAATGAAAATCTCATTAGCCTTATCTTTTAATTTAAGTGTTACATCAAAAAAATTTATAATTTTTTTTTCCGGTCTTTACCATAAACTTGTAAAAATTCTAGGCAAAATAATTGATTCTTTATAATAACGCTTTCTAAATGTATTCATCGACATTAGGGATAATAACTATGATTTTTTCTAAATTTTATACATAGTATACCATTTTAGTTTGATCGTCTATTATGATAATATCATCCACTCTATTGCGATAATCAAAAATTTTAATCAAAATTTCATTAATTTGCAAATAGATTCATTAAATTCCATAATATAACATTATTCGAAAAAACAAATTAATAAAAATCTTACCTAAAACAGATTTTTCTCTATAAATTAATAATTATTAATTTATCGATAAAATAATATTCTCTCTAAATTAATAAATTATCCCGGTCCCAACATTATTAATTTATAGAGGTTTAACTGTATGTCTTTGTTAAACCTCTTCTCTAGCATTTAAGAACAATTTTAAGTTTGCATCAACTTGATCCTACATCTTACAAGAACGTCTGAGCTAGGATCAACTGAATCACCATCAAACTTCACGAGTGGAACACTCAACCATAAGTTTGGCTTATATGACATATTCACCTACATAACAAGCAAAAAGAAGACTCAAAATATATTGAACATATTTAAAATCAATCTTCCAACCAAATCTCTAACCACCAACAAATTTAAAATTAATCTTTCAACCAACCTAAAAATTATACAAATTATGGTTTTACACAAAATTTCATTCATATATATGCTAAACATTGGAACGATTATGATCAATCTGAGGCAAGTGGGTATAGTACACCGCAACCATTCTTGATCAAGGTGCTACCTATATTAGCATATCATGTGCGTGCTAAATCTCAATTGCATGATTCAAATATATATAGATCATGAATTGCAAGCATGCCTACTCAAACACATAAGGGAAAAATTCCATGATTAAAGAGATTTTTGAATCTCTATGTGTGATTTAAGAATTTAATTATTTTTGAGTTGAGTCAATTGTACTAATTAAATTATTTCTGTTTTACAAGTTGTGTTGTGTCCTTATCAATATATTGTATTGAATTTTATGTTTTCATAATATTATGTTTTAATAATAATTATTTCTTATTTTTTATTATTTGCAAATAAAATATTAAATAAGATGCTTTGAAAAATAGACATTACTCTAAATTATATGAATCAAAGTCCAACCGATAATTGTCATTAATATATAATCATAAAATATATAAGAAAATAAAAATAGTAGGGTAAGATCTTTTATTTCTTAAAACCAAACCATTGTAGAGGATAAATATTAATGGGGGTTGAATTATTAGGTGGAAGAGATAGAAGATGATTGTGTAGGGGGTTGAAAAATAAAATTATTGTAGATAGCCTATGTAACGCCCCCGATCAACGTTGACCAGGAACGCCACGGTAGATACCTGTTGACCGGCCGATAAAGGTTACTAGAACGGATCCAGCTTCCCGAATCAACCCGTCTGAGGTACCTTTACCTCTTGACCATAGCCTAAGGCTTTGCAACCCGTTCCATGACCAAGAGTTGTGTTAGTCCGGACGAGACTAATATCAGATTAACACCCACAATTTCACAAAAACATACTTTTATTTATTTGCAACAATTATACAAGGTTTAAGTTTGGCCAAGGCCTAGAGTCCAAAAGAGTCATAAAAACATATCAAAAACATAAATTTACAAAAGACATCAAAAACCTACTTCCGGTGGTCCTATCGTTCCGCACACCCGCTACTGGTTCCCTCTAAAGGTTTATCTGCAAAACAAATTGGAGTCATGAGTACTAATTACCCAGTGAGCCAAGGCTCCCCTAACATGCATATAAATAATCCCAACCCAAACCCAAAATAACAATCAACATGCAATCAAGAAGCAATCACACAAATCAGAGAATGCACATGCGGAAACAATGATTAGAACATAACACACACAAAGGACCTCTTACCGCAATCCTCTTTTAAAGTAACCTGTTAGCACACAAACAATCTATAAAGCCAATTGATAACTTCCTTTCATCGTTCTATTTTACCTCACTTAACTCTAACCACAAAGGCTAAAAGTCAAGTGATCCGGCTACTGTAATTCATGGCCCTAGGCTGCAATCCCATTCCTCCGTGAATTACATCAGATCCACGGCCATAGGCTGCAATCCCGTTCCTCCGTGACCTCCGATACATGGAAGTGTCAACTGCTTTCTACTAAACTTAGGAAGTTAGAACGTTACATGATCCTCTTGATCACTTGCAACGCTTAACCACAAACACAACACAAAAATTAGCTTAGACCCGCATGTATCCTAAATATGACATACAAATCAAACTCTATTGAAACCCTGCATCCACAAAGGTTAGTAGCAAGCTAATACACAATCATCACATGAATTATGCAGCACTCAATCACACAATCAAACCTCATGCATAACAATTAATTAAAACACCTAAACTAAATTCCTAAAATCCTAGCATGAACCTCTACGGTTATAAGCTTAGAAATAAACAAGCACGTGTGTTCTACTCATCTAACACACGACAAACATAACCAAGACTCACATTTACTTTATGAACAGTTAGGATTTGGATTCGACTAAAGATCTAGAACGGATCTTCCTTCTCTAAAAACGGCCAGAACTTCAGCTAGATTATCGACTAATCGTGAACTAAGCGATGGATCAAGACTATAGAACGGATTGGATCAAGAAAGTGGACAAAGATCGGGTTTTCTCGAGTGATTTTGGTAGAGGTTCCCACGTTTTTGGATGAAAGAAAATGAGGTGCTTAGGTTCCTATATATAAGCTTAAGCAAGAAGGTAGGCAGGTAGCTGAGTCAGCAGAGCTTTGTCGTGCTTGCGGATTTGTCGTGCTTCCGATTTTTCGTGCTTCATGGTCGCGACACCTCATGCTAGCGGGATTTTTCGTGCTTCCAACTTGTCGTGCTTGCGGATTTGTCGTGCTTCCGATTTGTCATGCTTTTGGTGACTCGTCCCACACGGTCGCGAGACCTCGTGCTTACGGAATTTGTCATGCTTGGACAATCTTGATCAGCTTAGACATTTCTTCGTCTGAAGGTAACTGACGTTTCTTCGTCCGAAGGTTACTAACGTTTCTTCGTCCGAAGGTTACTAACGTTTCTTCGTCCGAAGGTAACGCTGGTGACTAACCAACCAGGCAGACACTTAACTTAGTCACTGAGGTGCTTAACTAGGTTTTTGGCCAAAAACTTAACAGACTAAACTGGCAATCGCTACGGGTCTTTGCCGAGGCGCGGCTTAGCCCTAAGCGAGAGTCATTACAGCCTAAACCAATAGTAATTCACCATCAATTAATATGTATTGAAGTTTACAGTTCATTATTCTAACTATATTTTCTGTTATGGTTTTGTATTAGTTTGTAGATCTTATGCATCGCTATCACTTTCACAACCTCCATATCTTTCCAATGTTGATGCAAACCTTTCATTACACCATGAAAGACTTTTTTCCTACCAAAAATGGAACATGTTATATTGAAATTTGTGTAAATCACTCTTTTAATCATTGGTTAAGGAAAACGAAAAGGTAAGAATGGATATGGTGAGCTCCTACAAGAAAAAAGTGTATGTTCATCTTGAGGCCTATTCTATTCAAGCATTCTTTTTCTTCATTTATCAATATCTTAACGTCATCATCTTGCTGAGATGGTTTCCATAATGAATTTAATTTAAGAAATTCCATTGTTGATTTCTCTATCTTTGATTTTAGCTGGAAAAAAAAAGAAGAACATTTCATGGAACTTATATATTAGAGTAAGAAAAAGCTTAAAAGCTACATTTTGTGAAGTTAAAAGGCTTATAATGTAAAGTTTGCGTTCTTGGCTTTAAAGTCTCTTTTCTACTTCTGCTTTCTCACCGTAAGTATCCAAGTTTCTCATCCCCATTTCTCCAAAAAAAATTTTGGAAAAGACATGAGAGTTCGAGTAAGCAAATGATATGCTCAAATTTATCCTGAGCTACTCTCTCAAATTAAGAGGTCGTCGTAGTATGGGTCGAATCACTGGGAATCACAATTACACGATAGAATTCTAATTACGAATTATGCTAAGAAAATAAGTACGAATGAATGCATATAATCAGTGTAAATAAACTGAAAATTGGTTTGTTTTTTAACTTCAATTAGACAAAGAGCTAGGCTTTTGGGAAATTCTCAGGCAAAGATAAATTGCATATGTAGAAAACAGTTAGGATTTTAATGAAGATTCGTTCTCGAACTTGAAATTTTAATGTAAAATTAAACGACTTCCGTTGAATTAATTATCTATGCATAAACCCTAGAAAACCAGATTCCTTTGTGAATTCAAACAATTCAAGCACACATTAAAGTTCAGGTTTCAATTGTTCACAAAATCCCTAAACCAAATTTCTTTGAGAATAGGTGATTTTGGTCATCTAAGATTCTATTCAGGTTACCAATTGATGCTTCCACTTCCAATTGAATCAACCTAGGATGTCTAATTTAGGGTGATCAATCCTAAATCAGAATTAAAACAATCTAGATGAAAAAGCATAAGATAATCCTAACATGAATTCAATTCTAACAATTCATCTTAAATCTTTTGAAAAACCTTAAACCTAGCAAGTGGATTACTCAGACATGGATGCATAAAACATGATGACTGAATAAAACTGCATTAATAAGAGATAAAGAAAGAGATACATAAGGGTTCGAAGAAATCTGAATGGTCTGAAAACTTATCTCTCTAGCTCTCAAAAACTCTCTGGATCTCTAAGTCTCCAAATTAAAGATTAGATCCTAAAAAACTAAAAGAAAACTGAATATATAAAGGGGAAATTCGTGCAGGGCTCAATTTGTAAGCTTCTGGAACTTCTGGGCGAAAAGGAAATCTTCAAAACTAGAAAGCTAATTTTCGTCATGTGCCTGCGTCGATCGACGCAACTCCTGGCGTCAATCGACGTCAATAGCTGACGGCAATTACGAATCCGTCCTAGCGACTTCAGCTCCTCTATCCACAATGCTCCCAAATGCTCCATAATCTCCAATTAATCCCCACACATATATAAACCTGCAAAGACTCTAAAAAACCCGAAAAACACCGCAAAGACTCGATAAAACGGGGTAAAATCATGGTCAAAAACCGGTAAAACCCATGATATATGAACTCTCCCAGACTTAGCTTTTGCTTGCCCTCAAGCAAACTAGAGACTAAAAATGGAGCCAAGGTTTGAAAACTGCGGGAACTCACATATCCTTTAGAACATAGCCTTCCCCTCCTTGACCCGTTCGCTACATATAAACAAAGTAACCTTAGTGCTCACGAATTCGCAACTATCATAGGTTGGGCCTCAAATCTTAGTGTGCAAACCCATCAATTTCACTTCCTCTTAACTGTCGCACATTCAATCGATAGTAATGGAATTCTCTATAATAATGTAAACAAAGTAAAAGGCTAGGTATAGAAAGGCTTTTAGTGTTTAGTGGAGCTTAGAAGTGTTTAGGGTTACCAGATTCTATTTGGTGGATGCATGCATTATGCAAAATGGCAAGAGAGAGAATGGTCCAGTTGATGCCCACAGTTATTCATTCACATGTGCACTCCTGAACATAGGCAAACACCTCTTCTTTAGATCCTTGTAATTGTTTCACGATACCTAAGTACTTCCCCGTTCCCCCCCCCCCCCCTCCGTTGGAATATTCAATCTGAAATTAAGTTATGATCTAAGCGTCTTTGGTATGTCCTTACCAAAATAATCGAGGACTTATCGAAACGGATATGTTGTCTTGATGCATTTCCATATACCTCAAGGACCTTGAGTATATGATCACATTTTTCTATATTTGCCTTAAAAAAAAGGCTATTATCTGCAAACAGCATATGGGACAGCGGATGGGACGTGGGGGCTACCCTAATGCCACATATATTACATGCCTCCTCTGTCGCTCGGAGATTAGCAATAAGTATCTCCGTACATAGGATGAATAAGTACGGAGACAGCGGTTTCCCCAGTCTTAGCCCACGAGACGGTTGTATAACTCCTTTGGGTTCACCATTCAATAGGATACTATAAAACACCAAATTAACACAAGTCATAATCCACGATATCTATTTAGCCGCAAATCCCATCTTGCGCATCAGGGCTTCTAGAAATTTCCATTCCACCCGATCATAGGCTTGACTCATATCAGTTTTGATGGCCATACACTCTCGTTTGCCCACTGTATTTGAAACGACCCGACCCGTTTTTTTTTTTTTTTTTAAAACATTAAACCCTTGGTCTCGGACTAGCATTCCCATAAATGCTATCCTCAACAACCAAGCAACAACAAACAGACAACCAGCGGATAACAATAATAACCAAGCATTTCATTCTATTAATCTAAACCAGTTCAACACAAATTCCACAAAGACCAACAACCTAACCAGGTTCTAAAACAGAAATGGAAAACAATAACAAAATCACACAGCAACACCCAACACGAGACCCCAGATCATCTCCCTCTTCGTTGCCATGATTCCACGATCACAATTTGCCTTTACCTACATCACATGGAAAAAGAGATGCGTGAGTATTATCACAAATACCCAGTGAGACGGTCCTCCCATCTACGACTGCGCACTCAGACGCGATGGATCCGCTCAGGCAAACATACACCAAACATTCACGCAAACACAAACAAACGGCTCAACCACAGCCCATCAGACAGCCTGTCGATCGACACTACCACTAGGTGTCGATCGACATCCCTGCTCACACCTGTCGATCGACACACCCACGGTGCCTGTCGATCGACAGCTCAACTGGACCCTGTCGATCGACACAACCTCTAGGTGTCGATCGACAGCTCCTCGATCACCTGTCGATCGACACAACCTCTAGGTGTCGATCGACAGCTCCTCGATCACCTGTCGATCGACACAACCTCTAGGTGTCGATCGACAGCTCTCGTGTGACCCTGTCGATCGACACACCCTAGGGCTGTCGATCGACAGGTCGTCGCAGATTCATGGGAAATCGATCATAATCCTCTCGGATCGATTCCTCCTCTGCGTTAACACAAAACCTGCACGCATAAACACAATCCAAACAATCCACACGCAATCCACAGACAGTTTCAACACAAACAACATCAAATCAACAATTTTAACCTACCACCAAACAACCCTAACGAATCCACCGGCCCAGAAGCCATGGTCACGCACTCACCTTAGAGTTAATTGGAAAGAAAACGGTAGAGCTGAAGCTAGACACGAATCCACGACAAACTCCACAAGAAATCTCCTCCAAATCTCTCAAGAACGAAACCCTAATTCTCAAAAACTCACAGGAAACAGAGAACTCCTCTCAAACTCTGTCTGCTGCGTTTTTGGGACTTGGTTCGCTCAAATGCGGCCAAAAACCCTTAAATACGAAGCCCTAGGGTTTACCCAAACCGGCCCGGTCCAATTGAACGACTTAAATCGAACCAGAAAACCAGCCAATTCGAGCACCTGTCGATCGACAACCACTAGGTATGTCGATCGACAGCCCTTAAGAGCCCTATCGATCGACAGACCACAGGTGTGTCGATCGACAGCCCCTCCATTTTACCAAAAATGGTTTACGGGCGTCACAGTATTTGTCCAAAAAGCATGGAAAACTTCTTGCGCTAGCAAAATATTGTCCGTAATTTGTTTGCCTGCTACAAAAGCTGACTGGGTTTCCGACACCATAGTAGGTAAGAATCATCGAATTCTCTGACAAAAAACCTTAAAGATAATCTTATAAGCAAAAATTTCTTCATCATCCGTGGTCTTTTCGACTTTGGAATCGAACATATGTTAACCTCATTACTCATGGGATCCAAAAGTCTTGTACTCATAAATTTCTGGACCATTTCCACCACTTGAGGACCGAAAACATGCCAGAATTTCTGATAAAACAGTGTAGTCATTCCATCTGGTCCAGGAGCATTTTCCGGATGAATTGCAAAGATCGCCGCCTTAACATCTGTCGCCAAGACCTCCCGAGTGAGGATATCATTCATATATGAAGTTACACAACAATTGATATGTGATAGTGACACCTCCAGATTAGAGATTGAATACGAGGTGAACATCTCTGCGAAGTACTGGGTAGTTGTCTTTTCTATTATCTCTTCCTTTTCTGTCCAAACACTTGCCTCATTTTCAATACCAATAATCTTGTTACGGGACCTTCGCTGCTTCGTTGAGGTCTGGAAAAACTTCCTGTTTTGGTCACCTTCCTGGTGCCATGTATCCTTACTCTTTTGCTGCCGATGAATTTCCTCCTCCCGTAGAACCATACATAGTTGTTCTTGGATGACCGCAATGTCTTCCACCGTGGTATTGTCACTGCTCTGGGCCTCTTCTAACCAAACTTTCAAAACCTCTATCTCCTCATCCGAGATAATCTGATCATGTTTTCTCCGGCGAGAAATGGTCGTACGACAGTTGACGATTCGATCTCCCAGGGACGGGTCCGTACCAGCCTCCCCATCAGACCAGCCTGTTCGCACCACCTCCTCAAAGTTTGGTTTTAAGGGCCATCGCTTATCAAACCTGAACTTTTTTGTTCCGACCTTTCGCCTAGTACTAATATGTGTTAACAAGTGTTGGTGATCTGATCCCAAAAACCATAAGTACGAGCCTCCCCATTGACCAGTCTAACCGACATCAAATGACATTATCACCCCGGCGTCCCACCTAGGATAGACAATTTCCCAAGTGCGGGAAGTCGACCATTCCACAACTTTGTCGCATTATATTCAAGTCCAGGAAAGAGTTTTCCGGTCTACGATGGCCCCCTGTTTTTCGTGATGTTTCGTGATCTCATTAAAATCTCTCGTCATAAACCAGGGTTCTAAGCGTGTGGTACTAATCCGTGTGAGGCATTCCGAAACCCTCCTCTTTGTGCAATAGCAGGGTCTCCATAAACAAACGACATAAACATTTTATTACAATGAATGATAGCCATTACATCGATAATATTGTTATTAGAAAACAAAACTTGAATTTGAAATTCAGACTTAGCCATAAGGGTTAATCCGTCACTACGACCACACAGGTCTATAGTAAAAAGGAAGTCATAACTAAAATCAACTTGTAAATCCTGAAGAAACTGGTGATCACGCTTGGTTTCCATAAGAAAAAGATCCCCAAGAAAAATCTCTTACAAAATTCCCGTAATCGACGAACTATCAAAAATCTTCCAGCTCCCGGACAGTTCCAGCTCCCGGACAGTTCCAGCTCAGAACCATCTAAATGTCTGCCGGTGGTTTCACTTTAACCACCAATGCTTTAAATTCCTTTAATTTTTCTCCAACCATCGGGCCTGTCTTCGAGGCGGGCGGTTTGGAAACACTAGCCAAAGATGCTAAAGCCACATGTCGATGACTTCAACAATCCCCGAATGGGATTCGTTCGATCTTCTTGGTCACTCCCAATGCCTTGGACACCCGTTACTCTATCCGTCGTGGGCGTGGATGTGTGTTTTGAACCAGATCTTTAAGAAGGGAAATAACCTCACATGGGCTTAAGTTAGCTCCAAGGCCCAGTCCAACTTGTAGTGGACCCAAATCTCGTAAAGTAATCTCCTCATCTACATTATGGGTCGTAAACACTTCTGGCCCATCAGTCATCTTCATTTCTTCTTTCCTCACCACTAACTGCAAACGCCGAGCCCTAACCTCCGTGTTCACCTTACCGAGAGACCCACTTTTTTCCACCGGTTCACATTCATGTTGTTTCCCCACCAGATCCCACCGTCGATTCTGGTCCGAGATCAAATTCAATCTCACCACTTCCTCTTCTGTTTTCTCATACCAATATGCACGTTCCCAATGTATCTTCTCCAGTCATTCGACTGCCTCCTTAATCTGCTTCTCAACACCATACCGAGAGGAAGCTTCCCCATGCTCTGGTGATTTCCTAAAAGCCTTAGCCACACATTTCCTTGGTGGCCTCCTTCATAGTTCCTCTCTCTTCCTTGTCAGCAATCGGCGATTGCAATTCCGACATCAGATCCCAACAAACAGAACGGGGTCTGGACGACGAGGCAGTATCCTTTCTACTGACCCCAGATTGGGCCTTGAAGTGTTGTCTTGGTGCCTCCTCTTTTCCTCACTCGTCTCTGTTCACCAGTCTCCTCCGTCTCTCTTCACCATCACCGCGTTTCGAGTGATTACGGTGATGACGAGCCATCCTTGGACGGTCTGGACAAGCATTAACCTCGTGTGTCAAGCGATTCTGATTCTATTTGCTTAATAAGCAGCGAGTCACAATCAAGCATCACTCGTATGCGAGGACAGGGGGCCTCATCATTCCACGCAAAATACTCCCCAAGATCTTCTGCAATCCTCTTCACTGTGGATAGATCATGTATGTAGTCCGAGAGACCTTGGATTGTTATCCAAAAGGGTATTGTCGTCGGAAAGTCCCTCGCACTGTCAGAACCCATCGTTGTAGTGCAATCATCAATCCATCGTAATGGTATGGTCGATTGTCAAGTACCTTTATTAAATCTGCTTCTTCTTTGAAACGGATATGAAAACGTATGTCACCCATTGGTAGCCCTTGAACCCGATTTTCATATCTCCACACCGAAGAAAAGAAACCAATGAGGTCCTTCACGATGAGATCCTGAGCATGTCGGATAAGCACTCGATCCACCAGGGTTCGTTCGTATCTCTTCAGAATTTGGGTCTTGTCCAAAGGAGGGAGCTTGAGCGACTTTGCTCTCTTTAATCAACTTGCCAAAGAATACTATAGGGATAGTGTGTGAGAACACAAAGACTGTAAAGGCTTTAGCCTTAGAAGCAGAGGGTTACGAGACTTGTGATGTGAAGATGTCCCTGGGATGGAGGGTTATAAGGCCTGATGAGACATAATCAATAACCACTATCACCGGGATCTTCTCTCTGCAATTTGAGTTCCAACCATTACCGTAAAATCCTCCTCCTCATTGTGAGTATCCAAATTTTGATTTGCCATTATTTGGGAACCAATTAGGACCTAAATATGCTCCTTTTGATTTTAAAAATTCAAAACTTAAAATGTCCATCCGTGACACAGATCTCATTTCTTGAAATGGATATGATGAACCTCCATTGCTAGAATCCCGCCACAGACAGATCCGATCATAGATCGTTATCCCCTTGTGCAACTCTCGTTCTGCAGTCTCGATATCTCGCCAAGGGTTCACCAAAGTCACCGTTAATATACGATTCCTTATCGGAGCAGGACTTCAAGACCTCCAGTGGTTATGTCCTAGGTATCTCCTTAGCCGGCGACAAGAGTCGTCGCCGTACCAAACCATAGATTTCCGATCCATGAGCTTTTGTAAATTCAAAACAGAGTCGTTTCAACGCCGCAATGAGAGAGAAAAACGCTCTATTTCAAAAAAAGTGACACATGCACACTAATAACTCTACCATGTGCTTTTGAATTTATTTATTGAAGTCTCGAATCTGAAACATGAAATTAACAACTTTATATATGGTGGATTCGATATTTATCTTGGATAGTTTACATAATCTAAGTTTGTTATCATTATCATCAAATATATAAAAAAAATACCGTTTTTAATTGATTTGGTAAATATCAAATAAATTTCAGCAGTAATCTATATTAAAAAACTAGATGACTCCCCGCGTTATACGCAGATTAATATCTTATAAGAACTAACAATTGCAAATAATGTTATAATTTGTGTTTTGGTTCTTTTTTAGTCTTTAGGATAATTTCGAATTTTTTTTATGAATAATAACATCTAGAATAAAACATCAGAAATTTTGAGAACTGTCACTTTGCAAAAATGCCACGAAAACACTTTCACAAAAATGACACAATGATTTTTCAATATTCCCAAATTACCCTTATATATAAAAAAAACTTACATCTTGCCTCTTTTCTTATCTCTCTTTCTCTCTCCTATGCTCTTTCTCTCTCCGGCGATCTACGTCGATCATAATCTCCTCGTCTCTGCCTTCCGATCCGTCGTTGATATTTGTGGACCCGATAATTTGTTGATTCTTACGGCTGATACTGAGATTAAACTTATTCCCAGAAACCAGCACCAAATTCTGCTTGCTATCTCGGTCTCCTAAATCCTCTGCGGCGACGGTGATGATCTAGTTGTTGCGAAATCGGATTGCTGAATTCGAATCTCTATCATGAAATTGGATCTCACCGTCACTGAAAATAGATCTCGCCACCGTCGTTAAATCAGATCTTAGACTCGAAGATGTCTAACCGTTTGAGATTTATTTGAGGCGAAGCTGTTTGAATACGACGAGACTCATTATAGAGGAGTCGAGACTTGTTCATATCAATAAGGAGCTTAAGCGTAGAACTTACATGATCAAGGTTTGGTTCAAAATCACATTCGTTTTCACAATTGTAACCAAAAGGAATTGTGTTAGCTAAGAATAGTGCAGTTATAAGCCCTTGTGAAAGAGCCTTTACCAGAAACTGATAGTCTTTGAGTTTCAATTTTCGTAAAGAGATAGTTTATGGGTAGAGATTTGATGTATTGTCTATGTCGTGAGAAATTTGTTACCTGATTTAGCATAGTTGATCTACCAAGTCAAGATGTTTTTAGGTTTAGGAGAAGAAATTCTTTGGATTGTAGTTATGAATTAAGGTTATTAACTTATTATGTTACTGGTTAAGTAATTGTGTTAGAGATTGTTCTTTTGCCAAATATAAGAATCAGAGCTATTACATGTGTTGTCAAGATCTCATCCTTTAGTTGAATTTTATTATTTGACTCTGTTTTGTGTATTTAATTAGTATTTGTTGGTATAGAGAGGATCATATAATATTTACTTGGAATGCATGACGGTCTAACTTGGAATTAATCTTATATTTTTTGTAGCTTCCAGCGGCATTTTGATTCGTGTATCTGTTTTGCTGTTGAAATGGCTAGTACCATGAGGAACATCCATGGTAAGAGATCTAATTTCCAATCTGAGTATATTGGAAATGGAGGAAGTAAGAGAAAAAATCTTGATGATACAGATCATAATGTTATTGGGTGAGAAGACAATTTGTATCGTTACTTGTGTTTTGTGAAAGGCGGTGAGATCGCAAAGCAGCTATGGTGTGGCTGTGAGGAGCGTGTTGTTACCATTTGCTTGTTTGCCTTATCCTATCCGAAGTCTCCATCATAAATAAATTCTTTCTTGTGTCTGTGTTTGCTACCTTCTTGCATGATATGTTTATAAACTTGTGCTGGTATATGCATTTCACCAGCTTGTAAACTTTAATCATTTTGAGGGAGAGTAATTCGTTGAGGTTAAGTGATGTTGATGGGCAGAAGAATGAGAGGATAATGAAGCAATGTGTGTTTATGAACCCTACAAACAATTTATAAACCATACAAAAGTTTATAATCTACATAAAAAGTTTTTCAATTTTTGTTAATCTTCATATACAATCCTAAAAAGTTTACAAAAAGAAGGCTTATAATCCTTGCAAAAACCTTATAATCTTGAAAAAGAAGGATTATAATCTTTGTAAAAACATTATAATCTTGAAAAGAAGGCTTATAATCTTTACAAAAACCTTATAATCTTGAAAATGATTTTAATTTGACCTTGTAAAACAAAAACTTATAATCCTTACAAAAAACTTATAATTTTGAAATGATGGCTTATAATCCTTACAAAAATCTTATAATCTTGAAAAGAAGGCTTATATAATCTTTAAAAAAACCTTATAATCTTGAAAATGATTAAAGTTTACTGTAAGGCTTATATGATCATTACTAAGCCCCTGCAAAACCAAACCCAAATCAATCCTTTTCATTCATTTCATTTTTCCCTAAACACATGGATGATAAATCAAACTTGCTAATGTCGAGTGTATACACTTGTAGAACCGTCACACACTTGTGCCAACTTGATTTTCCTTAAGCAAAGAGAAACAAAGAATGGTCTTTCAAACTTCATTGGCAATAAAACTTATAGAAAAGAAAACAAAGCAGAGAAGGTAACCTCAAGAACACAATGGAAGAAACAGAGCATATAGTTAGAGACCAAAACCAAATAAAATCAAAATACATATTTCTACCAATTAAAGGAGTAACAACAAGCACAATTCCAGGCTTAGCTAATGCATGTATTTGATAACGAATCTATTTCACTCCTTCCCTAGGCATTAAGCAAAAGAATTCCATTCCTAATCTCATCAAAATTCCAAAAATCATTCCAACTTTGGCATGAGTATACACTTTACCATATACAACAAATTCAATATCTCCTACTACCGTAATTGGAGAGAGATTTCTAACAGTGATGATGATTTCTAACAGCAATAACAACGTTCTTATGCCAGTTGCTATCTCAGGCGTAAACTTCCATCATCGGAAAAATGATAAAAATTTCTGATACTTTCTCATTGATTCCATAATCCTTAATCAGTTTTCTGAGCCTTTTTTCATCACTGCATTGAGAAACCTAAAGCCATTGATAAAAGCTAAGTTTACCAAATCTATTTAACTTACTCACGAGCAAATCCTTAAATTTCAAATTCTATGAAATGAAATAAACAACCATTGACAGATAAAATCTCAAGAAAAATAATGAATATCGATCAAAGGAAAGAAAATTGGTTAAACCTTTTGGAAGTGAAGCCTCTTCCTTAGACGACGACCTAGAAAACAGAGAGTTACAACAAATCGAGTACCGATTGACCTAATTTTTGAACCTAATAGACAGATCCGGCGAGATAATCGAGTCTAGAGACTGAATTACGGCGAGATCGGACGACTGATAAATCAGTACGGCGACCAGCTCTGGAGACGACGGTGTGTGTGTGTTTGTGAGTAGTGGTGGGGATTACGGCGGAGGTGGCGGTGGTGTTTGGAGGCTGCGGCTATTGTCTCGGAAATTAGCTTTTAGGAGAGAATGAGAGTTTGACTTTTTTTTCTTTTACCCCATATTTTTTCAAGGGTAATTTCGTCATTTCAGACGAAATTTGTGGCATTTTTGTGAAACCGGTTTTCAGGGTGGCATGTATGAAAAGTGGTAATTCAAAAATGGCATTTTTGCAATTCCTCCGTAAAACATATAGTGAGACGATAATATTGTTTCGATTTCTATTTAAATTTTGATCAAATAATTTTTTTCTCACATAAATTTAATTTTTAAATTAGTTTCTAAATATTATATATTTGTTAAAATAACCAATAAATTAGAAACAATTATTTTATGATTAATTGTTTTCTAATTGTGTTTAATATCAATTTGGTTAAAGCCATGTGAATTATTTGTGAATAAAAATATACAAAAATAAAGATAATCTACTATTGATAAGTATTCAATATCTCATGTTTAATTGTTTAAAGCTAATGGACTAATTGAATGAGTTTTTTGCCACGTCACATTTGACATGGCATTTTTTTGGTAAAAGATTGAATGAGAAGAAAACACATAAATTTATTCTTCAAAAAACACCTCCTTAATAATATTAAGGGGATAAATTCTCGCAAGAATATATTCTATAACAATTATATGACGATATTTGAAATTTTGTTAATAGTTAATACCTTAATATGATGCATAATAAATAGGGATGTTGCGGAAGATGAAAAAAACCTGCGTCGTCGTCACTCGTCACTCATCAGGCCCATAGAAAAACTCTCGGTCCAACACCGAGGGCAATGTTACGGATTCGGTAAATATTCGAATATCTTGACTCGAACAACAGCAGGCATGTGGCCCATTAGCTCAGGTCGCAGGTTCGAAAGCTGCATGGGCCAGCAACTACATTGATATATAATTTTCGACGTTCGTATTAAAACGTCGTCGTAGCTTTCTGCCTCTTTTGTTTGTTTTTCCGAGAGAGATATTTATTTTTAATTATACTGGATAATCGTTATCTGCTCGAAACACTGAAAATGGAGGGAACCATCTCGCCGCTTTGCCTACGTTCTTCCTCCAGTCTCTGTTACTTGTCCACTAATTTCTCGTCGGTTGATTCTCTCCGACCGACGAACTTGGTTTCCCTGCGAACGGTAAATAGACGGTCTTCGTCACTCCGGCTGTTTCTTTCTCCGACCAGAAGCGCTCTTCGTACGCCGACACTTTCCGCTGAGGAAGTTAAAGATGTCCCCATGCCCAAGATAGATAAGAGTGGTCGATTAAGCAGCCCTCGAGCCGCTCGCGAACTCGCTCTGTATGCTCTTTCTTCATTTTCTCTCGAATTGGAAATTTAGCTGGTCTTTACTGAAATTGGAACAATTTGGTCATCTTTCCTGCATGATAGAACAAGGATAAGGGTCAAAAAGTAGAGTTCAATGACCCAGAACCTAACTTCTATTGAGTCATTTGTTGTCTCTTTTTACTTAATTTCAACGATAGATGAACTACTATATGATTGTTTGCTATGTGTGAGAATGATGAATCTACTCTCTAAGTTTCTTATTTTTGTTTCATGTTGCTGGATCATCTTGACAGGGTAATACTTTATGCCGCATGCTTAGAAGGCTCAGATCCAATTCGTCTCTTTGAGAAGAGAATTAATGCAAGAAGAGGTAAGAATCAACTAAACAAAGAAGACTTGTCAAACTCGTATCCAGGTTCCTAAACAAGTGCTTGATTCTTCTGTATGTAAAATGCGTGTGACATTGTGTAATGATTCGTTTGTACAGAGCCTGGATACGAGTTTGACAAGTCTTCTTTGTTGGAATATAACCACATGAGCTTCGGAGGACCCCCAGTTAAAACTGACACAAGTGAAGAGGAAGATGAGCTTTTGCGACATGATGAAAACGAATCCAATATTGGTTAGGTTTTATCCTTCAAAATAAGTTTCAAATGTTCTGCTTTACTTATACGTGCAAAGAGACTCTTGTTTCGAAATCTCCCATCTTTTAATGTGTAAATGTCCCGTGTCTGCAGAAGCAGAAGTGCTTTCAGCTCCCCCAAAGCTGGTTTACAGCAAACTTGTTTTAAGGTAATCTGTTAAAATGTATCAATAAATAGCAATTGCTGCTTACTCTGAATTAAATTCTGGATATCTTATTTCCACTATGTGTTTTCCCAAAGGTTTGCAAAGAAACTCTTGGCGGCAGTGGTTGATAAATGGGATAGTCATGTCGTTATCATTGAGAAAATTTCCCCACCAGATTGGAAGGTATATAGTGGACTTAAACTCCAGTCAAGTAGTAGATAGTTGAAAACCAGTGAACCACCAAACTCAAAGCTTCATTTCTGATCATTTTCTTCCATTTCCCTTATGTTGTGACCTGTGATTGCTCTCATTGTTGCTAGCTGTTTGAACCCTGAGCTCAACATATACTTTCGAATTAGCTCGAGCATCTACAAGCATCTTCTTATTTTGGTTTTTTGTATCCATATTTTTTCATCTCTTAATACCAATAATACCTTATGGATGTTGCCGCATGTATTCACAGAGTGCACCAGCTGGAAGAATACTAGAGTTTTCAATTCTTCACTTAGCAATGTCTGAAATGGCAGTCCTTGAAACCCGACACCCGATTGTCATCAACGAGGTATCTCTCTCTCTCTCTCTCTACAGATATATCTCCTCTTCAGTTAGCTTTGCAATGTGATAATCTTGATTCTTGTTGTGAACTAATACTGTTAATAAAATTATACAAAAAAGGCTGTTGATCTTGCAAAACGGTTCTGCGATGGATCAGCGCCACGCATAATCAACGGATGCCTAAGGACATTTGTCAAGGATAAAGCAGTAACATCAACACCTCAAGCTGTAGAACTGAAGCAAGAAGTTTCTGTTTAAGTTAGAACAAAACTGTATCTTCATTTAGAGGCAGGCAACCTCAGGTTTTGGTCGAATCGGAAATAGCTCGTTGGCAAAGTGTTGACCCGATGATCTTATATTTAGACAGAGTCACTCGAAGGAGAGATTCAGTCTTCACAGGCAGCTCTGGTGCGAAGCTTTTGGTATCTGAGACTGAATATGTCCATTGCAACGCAACATGATTATTGCTAAGAACAGTCTGTAGAATATATTATATATTTATGTAGTAGTTTTCATGTTTCTGTCTGTGTATCCTCCTCCATGACTTGTGTCCCATATTTCAGAATTGTATAATCATATGTTTCCTTTTCAAAAAATTTGTAATCAAGATATATCTCGAAACACCTTTTTTTGCTTTCCGGAGACCATATCTCCTTTTAGGACATTCTCACGGTGAGCTTTACAACTATTCTTCGGTCACCTCTACGGCTATATTTAGCAATTTATCACTTAAATACTCTGAATCCTTCCTCTTCTAACCCAAACTTCTCCCTCATATAGTCATGTGTCTTGATACACCGATGATCAACCGCTTTCAAATCGTTTTCATTTATTTTCCTTCTTTTTAATTTTCAAAAAAAAGCTTTTGATCTACGACATTAGTAATTTCCAATGTAAACAAAACAAATTGTATAAAATGAAAAAAAATATATAAGTTTAAAACAATAATATTATTTACTATTAAGATTTAATAATGTATGAGGTTCGACATATATAAATCTCTATGAGAAATAAAACTAAACACAACAATGAAATACAATTATCATGTATATATTTATCTGATGTTTGATAACATTGTCTGATAACATTGTTTATATTTATAGATTCTTATGAATTTGCTAAAATAAAATTTACTCTATCCTAACTTAACTTTACAATGTGTTATAAAATAATCTCGATTAGACCGGACGAATCACCTTTAACCATATGGCATAGTGGGGTTTTCCAACGATGGGGTGATGCTTATCACTAATATAATGGTCCACATCCATTTGGGCCTGACTAAACAAAGGCCCAAGCAAAAACCGCAGGCCCGACAATCTCTATGTAATTTGGTATAGACAACGGACCCGAGAGCATGTAAGAAACCCATTATGGGGTGTAAAGCACCTCGAAGGTAAGCACAAAACCCTAATATCATTATCAAGAGGTCGGGAAAGGTAGTGAATCTCTTCTTAGCGTGTTTAAACCCATTTTTCCTCTCTGATATTTAAATAGCTGGTGAACGAGTGAAAAATACTATTTAGCCTATTCACAATAGGGTAAAAGCAGAGGACTTATGCTATGAGTTGTGATTAAAACATGTTAAAGTAAACCCGTGAAACACTCCGGCGTCAAAATAGGCATAACAGACGCTGCTAGTAGTACGCAACATAGCAAACTATGCAGCCACACTAGTGGCATGCAAAGTCAGGAGGGCAGAGGAAAAGCACTTAAGTGTGTCGTACCTATCCGAACCCGAGTACACAAAACCAAAGCGGATACGGAAAATGGTACCCGGTATCCGAACTTAGATAGGTAAATCTATATAAATACACCACTATTTACTCCATGTTAAGGGACTTTGTTTTTTTACGCGATCTATGTACGTAAAGAGCTATATTAGACTTATAGTCTTTTAACCTATGAACTTTCGGCGGTTTAAGACCATTTCACCACCAAAATTTTCTTTCCTCCTTGGTTCTCTTTCTACTTCTTTTTCTCAATCTTCGATCAAATCTATAGACATTTTTTATAACTAAAGGTTTTTTACCAAATTCACATACAAATATCTAGTATAGTGTTCACCTTCCACAACACCTAAGCATTTCGTTACTAACCTCGATTATAATGAAAAACAGTGAGAAAATTAATCAATCGATCCCACATATATATTCACACTTCTATGTAAATTATATACCCAAAGCCCATATGTATAGAGCATAACCGCATACTATTACAAAATAATTATATTTTAGTGGTAACGCGTCAATATTATAAATAATTTTTGACATATGTTCTAAAGAAACAAATCTTACCATTTCTATATATAAAATACAGTAAATTATTAATAATTGATATATGTAAAGAAAACGAAGAAAAATATACGAATTTGTTGATCGAAATAAATCTCTAATTGTACTTTGTACATGAATGGCGATGATAATCTCAATTAAATAGGATGCTTCTTATTTAACTCTCTAACAATATTATGCTTATTTTAAGTTGTTAATAAAAAAAATCATGTGTAAATTTGAATGAGTTCTTCAAATGGCATAGAATAGTAAAGAAAAAGCATTCCATTAAACATGAAAAACAAAGACATGACTTCAACGGACAATCATAAACACATGATAGAAACTTGACCCAAAAGATAAAAACTAGAAATACAAAATGAGAAAAGATAACGACAAAGATGACAATAACAACACAAAGACGACAAGAACAGTAACAAAGACGACAAGAACAACAATTTTATTTCAAAGACTCAAATTGCTTCTTCGGAGGTAACTTCATTAGGCATCGTCTGCACAACCAGACTTGCCGCTCTCTCCTGGATACCATTTTGAGGTCTCCACGTCTTTTTCATTTGATTGTTCCATCTTTATTTTGAATCGAGGTTCCATTAGGGGTAAAAGGGTCTCATCCAAGGGTAACCATCGATGCATATAGTAGATAGTTTTACTTCCCATCACCTTAGAACTATTTTCTCTTAATACAGATTCAACATTCAAAGGTTCGTTGACACTTCTTTGGTTACCGTGTTTCTTGTAATCTAACTCTCTCCTTAAACTCATAATCTTGTTATTTGAATAATTTATGAGTTTACTAACCTCGGTGTTAGTAAGACCATCAAGTGTACGACCTTCTTGGAGTTGTAACATGAGATCATCCATCTCATACTCTGCGATTACCTTCCGAGTAGCGGCTAGTTTCTTCTCAGTCATCTTGATTTTTTCATTGATGAAAGACTCTGGATCCAAATTTTTATCGACATTCCTCTTATGTGGTGGTAATGAGAAATATTTGTCGAATAAATACTTAGCCTCCTCCTGAGACGGCCATGTCACCACTTTCTTATCATCAGGGCTGTAAAAAATTATACAAGCAGGTACGTCACATAAAATGGTTAGTTCGTTGGCTTTTTTCAACAAGTTTTGCATTCTCTTCTTGTAAGCGGCTTCTCTTGCCTTTTGATTCACAATCCAGGATATCTTCACCAATGCCTTCATTTGTATTTCTCTCTCTGATTACTAGTGTTTATGTTTCTTTGTGTTGTGAATAGAGAACCTTACACATGTGGTCTTATATAAGAGATAATTATGAATAGTTAAATAACTTGCTAAATTTTTAATACATTTAATGTAACTAGCGTATTTGACTACAATTAAAGAAACTACCCTAAAAATATAGGCTATTATTTACTGTACAAAACATTGTTTGAATGGATTATTTGGTAACTTTTTGTTCCATCAACAATATTTTCCTAGTTGAAATGGTTTAGAAGTCTAAAATGGAGTCAACAAATAAAAATTAATGCATATTAGTTTGGTAACTTAAGAAATTTTAGGTTAATCGGTTTTTTTACTCCATATTTTTTCTCATATTTCCATAATTTAGGTATTACATTTGTGTATAATATATGTGGAGATATCAGATTGAGTAACACTCTGAGATCGGTTCAAGTACCAAAGGAATTAGGTTTAAGAGAAAAATCACCAAGAAGATATAAAACTCAAAAGTTATGTATAGAATCGTATATATATTAATAGAGGACACACTAAGAGCATCTACAATGGCTTACACCATTTTGGTGTAAAAAATGGTGGTGTTGGGTTTTACTCCAATGTATTACACCATGTTTTACACCAAAAAAGAATAGTCTAAGTATATTCTATTTTCCAATTTCTTTTGTATGTTAATAATACACCATATTTTGAAATTTTGCAAATTCATCCTAACTATTTTGCTTTTCTAAATTGTTTCACAAATAGATGTTATTTATCTTTAATTTCGATACTTTATGTACTTTTAAATTGATTATCAATTAATATCATTATATTTTATGTTTACTTTATATAATTTTATAACTTAAATTTTCAATATCTAGATAAAAAATTATGATTTATATAAAATTTGAAAATAATTATAAATTTTAAAGTGTGTATAATTTAATTTATATATTTAAAATTTATCTAATTATTGTTTTTGATTTTTATAAATATATAATTATCAAATTTAAAATAATTTAAAATATGAAGGACTATTTTATAAATTAAAAAGTACAACACCAAAATGATGTAAAAAATGGTGTTACACCGTTTTGGTGTTGGAAATGGTGTTGGGTTGGAGACCCTTTTACACCAAAACATGAGATTTGGTCTAGGGTTGGAGATGCTCTAAGAGAAAAATCATAGGTATCATTTAAAAGGATGCTCTAAGAGAAAAATCATAGGTATCATTTAAAAGGATGCCTAAGGACATTTGTCTAGGATAAAGCGGTAACATCAGCACCTCAAGCTTTAGAACTGACACTACAAGAAATATTACTATTCATAGCACATTATCATAGCTCGAATTATGTAAGTGCTATGAAAAGGGGTATTCAAGATTTTGTAGTATATAATAGCGTTTTATTTATGCTAAAGAAAAAAATTAGTAAGCGGGAAGCTAATTACATATTTGCGCCCAAACTTATCCAAAATCACTTAAGCGGCAAAGCTAAACCGCATGAAGCCAAAACAAAAAACAAAAACAACACTTAGCCAAAAAAACACATAAAAATTGGATCGATCTTCTACGAGACAAATCTCGAAGAATACTTTCACCGTTCACTTCCCCTTCTTTAGCCCACCACCTTTTGCTGGTTAGATTTTCAAGATTATCCGGCAAATTGGGTTCTTTGTTTTTGTTAGATCCTACAAATTGTACGCTGGAACCTAGATCTATGTCCCAATTATCTTATTCTCCTTTCCAATTTGAAGGTAGTGTATCTCTATTTCTACTTCGGACTTAGGGTTCATCTAATTTCAAAAAAGGGATCCTTTGAATTTGGGTTCTTTGTTTTTGTTAGATCCTACAATATTTCCAAATTATTCTTTGCAGGTGTAACTAACTGATATCAATTAGAGGAATCAGCCACTTTTGTGTTCATCATATTATCGACAATTTGTTTTGAAAGGTTAGTCTCATTTATCCATTTTATATCCATTAGAGTAGTCCTTTAAAAACACTTTGTTTCGTGATTTCTGTGTGGTTAAATTACAATTGTTTTCCTTGGTTCTTATTCTTATACACTAGTTGATTTGTTTCGTGATTTGTGTGTGGATAAATTACAATTGTTTTTTGTTGGTGCTTATTCTTATACCCTGGTTTGATTTGTTGTGTTGCTGCATATTGGATTGAATTTTCGTGCTAACGGTTATCAATAAGGGTAGCCAATAAAATGTTGGACAAGGCATGGGTGCATCTATGCAGGTATGTTGTTAATTTAACCATATATGTTTAGTCTCAGAGTTGGATTTTATACTTTAGCAGGTTGTATTTAATTGTATTTCATCGTTATGGAGTTCCTATTGGACGAAATGCAACTAAAATTTTCTTGGATAAAGTAATAAAACCTGATACATTTCTTTGGAGGCCCACAGCTGAACTTTCAAAACTTGATGACTCTTTCAAGTCTTTCGTAGCGTGGCCAGTCAATAGAGTTGTATTTTGCGGAGTTGATAGAGATACAGATGGTTCAACATCTCCTCTTGAGCAATTTGCAGCAACTCCACCAGCTCCGGTGAAGAAACCTCAAGCACCTTCACATTCTCCTCCTCTTCAGATATCTCAGGTAATTTCTCACTAATTGTTCAACCATTTTGTATTTTTTTTCTTTCAGACATGTGGTTTTTGGTGATTAGTTATATACTCTTTTCACATTATACAATAAGAGTAATTGTCTTTTTCAAATAGCAGAACACTCAAACAGCCACGAAACACTTGTAAAATAAGAAGTGTATGTTGATGGATATTACCGGAAAGAGAAGGGTTGTTGCCGAAGGTCGTTGGTCTTCAAACGATCCACAACAAATAGTCCACTTTATTCCTTTGGGCCCTAATGCAGTTTGCGTTTGGATAGACACAGTGAAGGTAAATGATGCACCTGTTTGGAGGTCTAATTCTGTCATTCAGTTTATGGAAGATGCACTTGGTACATCAGTAGCATGGCCAAAAGATAAAGTGGTCATAGTTTAAACTGATGTAAGAAACCAATACCTACTACTTTTGTTTGTAATTTCCATGGAACTTGTGGATCTAGCTGTTTTACTTTCAGTTTGCTTGGATTGAGAATTGAGTTCTGAGACTTGTATGGATAATTTCATAATTAAGACTTGTATTGAGATTTTTAATACCATGACTTTTCTGGGAAACAAAATCAGGGTTCTTGCCTAATGGCGTGCAACATATGTCCCAACGTGCTATATATAGCCAAATAAAGGTCCTAATTTATAGCCTAAACGTATAGCTACAACAAACTAAATCATAATAAAAAAATAGAGCTACCAAAAAATATAGTATAACGTATGAAAAATGTTACTAGACAAATTAACATAGCGTTAGAATGTGCTATAATCATCACACTTATAGCACCAATGATACGCTATTATATGGTAACATTTCATAGCACCTCAAATAAACGCTATAGTAGATGGGCACCCTATTATCACTCCGGATAACATAGCGTTTGTAAAAGAGCTATGAAAACCGTATTATAGCGTTTTGTGTGTGCTATGAATGGCGATATTTCTTGTAGTGTGAAGCAAGAATATTTTGTTTAAGATAGAACAAAACTGTATCTTCATTTGGAGGCAAGCAACCTCAGGTTTTGGTCAAACGGATATAGCTCGTAGGCAAAGTGTTGATTGGATGATCTTATATTTAGACAGAGTCACTCTAAGGAGAGATTCTATCTCCATAGGCAGCTTTCTGGTCTGAAGCTTTTGGTACCTGAGACGGAATCTGCCCCATTGCAACACAACATGATTATTGCTAAGAACATTTTTATTTGTGTATCCTCCTCCTCGATTTGTGTCCCATATTTCATAATTGTATAATCAGGTGTTTCCTTTTTAAATTTTGTTTGATCCAGATTGTATATCTCTAAACACTTGAGCTTTTTTGCTTTCCGATGACCATATTTTCCTTTTACGACAGTCAAAGTGTGAGCTTTACGACTATTCTTCGGTCACCTCTCCGGCTATATTTAGCCATTTCTCACTGGAATACTCTGAATCCCTTATCTATTCACCCAAATTTCTCCCTTTTGTCGATACACCGATGATCAACCGCTTTCACTTCTTTTACATTTCCAAATAATTTTTTTTGACCTATGGCGATTCTAGTAATTTCCAATGTAAGAATTCTTTTAGTAAATAATAATAATATATTTACGATTAAAATTTAGGAAAAATTGAATTATGTACCCCCAAATTTGTTGAACATTTTCAAACTATACTAAATTTTACAACATTGGAAAACTGTTGTATAAAAGTACATAAAAACCCTTAATATTTAATAAATTCTTATAATTTAAAAAAAAAATATTTGGCTAAATAATTATTATCTAAAAGCTAAAATTTTAGTTAAATAGGTGGACTTATTTTACAGAGTTGATTTACATATGTCTTCGTTGATTTTTACTCTTATTTTTTTGTATTCGTCGGCTTAGTTTTCAGATTCATTGACTTATTTTCAACTGTTGATTTATATTTGTATTGGTTGACTCTTTTCCTTGTCGACTTATATAACCATGGACTTATTTTATGTTCGTCGACTTAATTTCAAGATTCGTCAACTTATTTTCACGTGTTGATTTATATTTTTATTTGTTGACTTTTTTCTTTGTCGACTTATATAACCACTGACTTATGTTTTTTTGTTCATCAACTTATTTTTCAGTTTCGTTGACTTATTTTAAACTGTTGACTTATATTTCGTTTGGTTGTTTTTTACTTCTTCGACTTATTTAACCCACACAACTTAATTTTGTTTATTCGTCGGTTTATTTTACACTATCGATTTATATTATAGCTGGTTGACTTTTTACTTCATCGACTTTTTAAACCAATGACTTAGTTAATATGTTCAACAATTTAATAAATTATCATCTAAATTAATTAAATTGTAAATTATAAAATTAGTTTTAAATTATAAAAATTAATTTGTAATTATTTTATAATTTGCAATTTGTAATTATAAAAAAAAATTAGTAATTTTATTAAATTTAAAAAATGAAATTATTATAGAAAAAAATAGAATGTTTAATGATTAATTAATGGCAAAAATGTCATTTCAAACTAGTTTTCAAATGTTAATAAATTTGGTACCGTTTTTAAATTATTACTGAAATTTAGGGTATTTATCAAAATCTCCCTAAAATTTATCAGTATATAAGGTTTGACGGTTATAAATAGATGACCAAACAAAAATGACAAATATTTTTTTTAAATACGAGAATATTTCACATGCATATTATTCATGTTCTAATATTTGGATTGAACATGGAGACATAGTCTTTGAATTATTATTATTATTATTTTTTGTCAAAAGTCTTTGAATTATTTTATGGTAATTTAAAATGTTATCACATAAACTAATATATATATATATATAGTATCTAGGTAATTTTGACTACTTTTCTTTTGGTTTTTAATAAGAGAGATGGAGTACAACTCCCACAAACTGGAAACACAAACTGAACATGGAAAAATGGAAATGTGGGTTTGTCCTAGACAACACCACTTTGTTATTTGCAGAGAACTGAACTTTAAAGAAAAGATACTTTAGTCATGTTGATATTTTGGATGGGGTTTCTGAATACGTTTGGGCTTCTCCTCTTGATTGGTGGCCCGTCTAACCTCGTCACACTTCACCCAAGAAGCTGTTCTAACCTAATTATTCTCCGATAACTTTTGCAGCCTACATATATCACCGAACCGATGCAGCAAAGCATTGAAACGATAAGTACCAGATTGTAGCTAATGCTTACAGGAATGAGTTCCTCCAACATTGTGAAAACAGGTGCTGACGTGATGATTGTTAGTCCTGGTTTAGAAAGCACATCTCGAATAAAACTGTAAGCAAGGAAAGCCATACATAACCTGAAAAAGGACAGTGGTGGTTGGTGGATACTAACTATTAGAGATGTGAATTATTTTGTTTAAAAAATACTAGTAAAATTTCTTAAGATGCGCGCACCAAAAGTGTTGAGTATAACTATCATGTAGAGACAATGAGCCGCCAATAAGAACACATAAAAACAACGCAAACAAACACACGAAGAGATATCCAAGCATAGTCTTCACAATGTCCATCATATTGTTGATACTGCAAATATCAATAAAACCATTATCGATTTCAGTTTCTAATGCCTATAAACAAAGAAAAAGAAACACAGTTAGTTATACCCTCCGTGTCTGCGATAACCCCATTTGTAACATTGCCAAAAACTCCAATACTGAACAGGGAGAATGGCAATAGAGAGACAAGTATACATGATGATCCATGTAAACAATGCCGCTGGTGGATGTTCATCTTTCGCTCGAATCAAAACTACAACGGCTGCAACAATCTGGCCCAATGTTAGAAAAAAGTCCATAAAAATCAAACAAAGCTGACCCGCCGTTTCATAAACCTCAACGGGAAGTTCATCGTCCATTTAGCACTTTTACTTTCTATTTTTTCGTCCAGAGTCTATATGAAAGTATCCTTGTAGGCTTGTAGCACAAAGCATATATAGACTTTTCAGAAAGTTCGGTGCTATTTTTATTTTTTTTAAGTTTGGTGCTATTATGATCATTATTTTAAGACCATTTTTTTACAGCATTTTAAGACCAATTGTAAACATCACTTGGTGTTAAACTACTCTTATAAAATAAAATACAAAAAATTATAGTTATTACAATGAAACATATTGCAATAGGCTGGGCAAAAAAATCGTTAGGTTTGCTCCGATTCGAGATTCGCTCCGATTCGATCCAAAAAATCCGGATATCCGTTATTAGACAAACCAGAGCAAATAGTAAAATCAAGTATCCGTCTAAAGCGAAGCAAATCAAAAATACCAGTTATAAAAATCCGAATATCCGATCCGATCCATATAGTACTTATATACACGTATAATATGATAGGTTTATAACATAGATTTGATTTTTTAGATTTTAAAATGCATTTAGAGAAGATATTTACCATAACAATAGATGAAAACTAGTTTGTCCTTGCGAATATATTTTAATTTTCTTCTAAAAAACATATATTTCCTTTTTCACCATTGAAAATTTCTTTTTGTTTAATTTTCTCTAACTTTTTTTGTCAACCTAATTTTCTTTAACTATATGGAGTAAAATTAGGTTCTAGTTAGTTTTAATATTACATTAAAAAAAAAATTATAAAAAAATATGGTGTTTATAATTTTTTTTGTATTAAAACAGATATCCGTGAATATCTGAATATCCGCAAATATCCGGAAAAAATCCGAATATCTGTAGTTTAGGATATCCAAAAAAATTCGAAGCAAAGCAAATAAAAAAATTAGATATCCGACAAAAACAAAACGGATCATATATACTGCATTTTTCCGGATATCCGCTTCGTGCCCAACCCTTGCATAGACCTTGGAATTGGCGCTAAACTACTATTTTAAGACCAAATAAAACTATCAAATAATTATGGTGCTACTGATAATAATTTAAGACGTATCGATCTTGTAGTCTAAGATCCCGACAAGAAAATTAAAATTGTAGTAGTTTTTAACGACTTTTACAATGAAGTAACTAATAAACCATTTGGTGCTAAATTATAGTCTTAAAGAATGAAGGACAAAGCATAGACCTTGGAATTGGTGCTAAACTAAAAAATTTTAAAAAAATATTTTCCATATGGTCGATTGATATTAAAGCCGGAAATTACAGAGAAATGATAGCCTGAAATAAAATTGAAATCTATTACTTATGTTCACAAGATAACTGAGAGTTTACAATCTATGCACCCGGAAGATGATAGAGATGGGGATTGAAGTTTTGGTTGTTGAATCTACAACAACACACGAATCAGATTTTTTGAATTTCACAAACAACGTAGAAACACAAATATACAAGACTATGGATTCTCACTAAAGACTTAAAATGACAAAAACACAAAAGAGACTCTTTTGTAAAAGAAAACTTAACATTTCATTGATAAATTTAAAGATGACAAGTGATTTACTGTTAACAATGAACTAAACTTATATAGACTCGAAGTAGAACATCTCTAAGGTCTAAAACAAGAAGCAAATCATCATAATGAAATAAGAAACTAGCTGTTGGAGAATTGATAACATAATCAGTCAAATAAGATAAGTTTGAGGCTCTTTGTATCTTGATAGCTTGGGAGGAAGTGATGGCCCTTGGAACATTCTGGATGATGTAGGGAGTCTTTAGAACATGAACAACTTGATAAAAATCTGACCATTGTGGTTTAATGCTCCAATGTTCCAAATAAGGCAAGTCTGAGACTAAAACTGTTCTTCGTATGAATCCAGTTCTCATAGTAGCTACAATTGATCAAGATTCCAGAACAAGGCTATTATTACCTTAATTCCTCCTGGTTTGGTAAAAATCCTCCAATCAACGCGTGTATGTCAATTCGAGTAAGTTTGAGATCACCTGATTTGAAAATTGAATAACTTCCTCGTCTGAGCTCCAATTGGACTGATTTAACTTCAAGGTGTGCTCTAGATGAGCTGAGAGTCTTTTCCAGGTTGTATGATACTCTGAATCTTCGTGGTTAATCTGGAAGACATCGAACAATTGACATAGGTATGTGTTAACTTCACTGACAAGGTAATCTGGAATCACCATGTTTGTAAATTCGACACTAGTTTGGTCTGAGCTTCTATGGACAGAATTCCACTTGCTGCTGATTCTCTATATGACTTACGTGTCTAGTGAAATTTGATGTATGCTTAAATCTCTATGGTTTTTTCGGTACGCTCCATGAGAGGCACATATGTCCTTGTCGGGTCATATGCGGCTCGAGTGGTAAATTTGATTGAGCTCTGGTTCGGCTACTGGTTTGATGACCGCTTCATATGCGATAGGAAAAACCCCTCCGTTGTTATGCTAACACGGAAATATACTAAGTCCAAACAAAGGAAACAAAACCGAAGGGATAACGAGAGGCAACGTCCAACCATGTAAATCACAAGCGATACAAAACCAAATGAAATCCGGAAAATTACAAACACACAACTCTTCGGCAAAAAAATCGAAAGGCCCAATCAACATGAATGATGAAAATTACAGACAAACCCATTGGTTGCGGTTGTAATAAGTCCTTAAAAACAGAGACAGTGAAAGCCCGTGAAGAAGAAGGTCACCATCATGAAAAAATGCATCCAAGCACTCAAATGGACTTGCAAGATATTTAACCTAATACTTAAAGACAAGTTGTTGATGTATATCGCCGTTGACGCCTTATTCTAAAGAAAAAAACGGATAGAATTGGAATGCGAAACCACTGTGCGAATAAAATAAAGTTCAAAACTTCTTGATCCATATAAGAAATCAACCCAAAGTTACTCAGAATCCAGACCATAACTATTATTTTAAGACCGAATATGTAATTTTCTTACAATTATTAAATTGTCTGGTGCTATGAAGTCTTTTATATTGAAACACAAAGCATATGACTTTCGAACTCTTTGGTCTTATTTAATAGTTTAGCACCAATATCTATGGTGTTGGATTGAAATCATCAATCCCGGTCCATCGATGCGGTCGATTTCCGAGTAGCATTTATCTCTATCTTATCTTTAATACGTTTATTAGAATATCTAATAGATTTTTAATAATGAATATATAATTTTTTTATACTAGCTATTAAAATATTATATTATATTTTATAACTAATAAATTACGCCCCTCGAGCGAGACAAATAAATACATTAGTTTAAATTTAAAAACATTTAAATAAATATTCATTTTTAAGAACACATATTTTAATAAAATAAATCAAACACAACTTTATCATGTATCCAGTACTATAAAGAACATGATACTGCAAAATTAATACATTAATATATTAACGAAATTAAAACATAATATTTAGATTATCTAATAGGTTCTTAATAATAAATACATGATATTTTGTTTATATTGTACCTATTGAAATGTTGTTTTGTATTTTATAACTAATAAGTTACACCCCACGAGGTAAATAAATACATTAATTTAAAGTTAAAAATATATTTTTATTACCTATTCATTTCTTAAAAATACATACTTTAATAAACTAAATTAAATACGACATTGTCATGTATTAAGTACTATGAAGAACATACCCGGGGAATTCATGTATATATATTAAAGGAGAAGCATTTTAGGCTTATGTGTCATGCTTTTTTTTTTTACTCCTACTTTTTTGGCAACCTAACTATTAATCAAAAAAGTCATGCCGGGTTGGGAATCCAGGACGGCGAGATAGAGTTTACATATGAAAAATTTAAAGCACGTGATCTTGTAGAGTAAGTTAAATAGTCTACCTTCAAATTAATAGAACGGAAAATTAATGAAAAGGAGAAGTTGGGTAGACGATCTTGTAGTCTCCGTAGTTTATCTAGGAAAATCGCAAAACTTGGCCACTCCTCTGGGTTCTTGACCATGTCGACCAGGTCAGTGCAATCTGTCTCGAACGTTGTGGTGGTGGAAACCTGCACAGTTGAAATAGTCAATGGTCTAGGTCTGAAAGCTCTGAGATGAGAAACACTTAGCGAAGATCTCAAGAGAGTTTGTTATTAAGCTTTTGCCAGTATTAAAAGTAGTTTCTGTGTAAAATTGCGGATCCCCTTTTCGGAGGTATCCTAGGTCTATTTATACAAGTCTAAGTCGGCCTAAGTCTACGCCTAAAGAGATAAGCTCGAATCCCCCAATCTTCGGGATTCTCTCCAGCATAGTCGGCGCCGTCTTTAAGTTTTGACCTCGTCCTCGTCATGGGCCCAAATCCGAGAGCTCGCCTTCCAGGCCCAGTCTTGTAGTAGAGGTCGGCGTGACTTGTTACTCGTGGGCTCCCGACTCGTTCTCTCCAATGTGGGCCTTCTGAGCTCGGCCCATTCTCTGAAAGGATCGCAACGGTCTTTTGGAGTCTAAATGACCACTACAGACGTCGTCCTGGAAAGGTGCCGGTCCTAGTTCCAGTTACTCTGGAGAGCCTGTTCCAGAGACAGAGCTGGTCCCTGAGACAGAGCTGGTCCCTGAGACAGAGCTGGTCTCTGAGACAGAGTTGGTCCCTAAGACAGAGCTGGTCCAGATAACTGCGCGCCTACCTCTGGTACTTAGTCATTTTAGAGAGCTCGTTCCAGAAAGCAGGATAGCTCGTCCTGGTCCCAGTCACTTTGGAGAGCTCGTCCCAGAAGACAGGAGAGCTGGTCCAGATAACTGCGCGCCCACCTCTGGTACTTAGTCATTTTCTTGACGATCTCTACCGGAGTGAGATCTGACCCCAACAGTTAGCCCCCCAGCTCGGTAGTATCAGTTCTGATGATGCCGAGGTAAAAGAGTCGTAGTGAGGTTTTCAAGAAAATGTACTGCTTGACCTGCGTCTGACGAGACGAGATTGCGAAAACTTGTTATGAGGATCTGTTGACATTACTGAGCTTTCGTGTTCATGTTTAACGCACAGCCCAGTAAGGATTTTCAATAGACTTGTGTTTCTGAATTGGTGTTATAAAGTTTAGAGGAACTGGTCCTGTAAAGTTTGTATAGCTTGTTCTCGTTAAAGCTCGTAAAACTCGTTTGTCTTGCCCAACTCTCCCATGTTCATGTTAATGTTGAGTTGGGCGTCATGTTTTTTGTTTAGCTGCTTTCCGGACTTGGTAAAGATACCGTTTTTCCCGGAAGCTGACAATTTAATTCCCGCGAAAATTTGGAAATTTAAATTTCTTTGAGAAATTAGAATTGTTAATTCCTGCTGGAAATTAAATGCTTGATTCGTTTCAGAAATCGGAATTGTCTTCGCTGACTACTGAAACGTGTCACTCCAGGGTTTTGACAGTAACACTATAAATACTCTTTCTCCTTTTCTTTTCTCCACAACTTCACTCCTCCAAAAGAAAGGTAGCTTCTCTTCTCTCTCAACTTTCTGTTTTAGATCTAGGGTTTTGGGAAAATAAAAAGTTTTTTTTTTTTTTTTTCCTGTCGTTTTTGTTTTTTTTTTTTTTTTGGATCTCATCTCCCTCCTCCACCGACGGTCGTTCTCCTTCTCCGGCTAGCTCCGGTTGTCGTCGGCCGTTCCACGTCGTCGTCAATACTCCTCCGGCGCGGTGGAGTCGTCGTTCCGTCGTGGTGTGGGGGATTGAGCTTGTTCGTCGACGGGGTTTGCTTCTCCGCCGTCACCGCCGTGAAAACGCCATCGTTCCCGACGTATTTCCGTTCAATCTTTGTCGTTTTTACCAGATCTCGGACCACTCCTTCGACCACGACGAGTCTCTGCTCCTCCGACCCGCGACTTTTTGTTCCCGGTGACATCTTCCTTTCCGTTTCACCGGATCTGTGGAGGTGAGGACTCATTGCTGCCGGAGCTGGTCTTATTGTCACGGTGTCGCCGTCGAGACTGTTGGTTCACCGGCAACTTCTCCGTTTTCCAGTGAGCTTCCTTTCGTGACGTCTCCGCTTCACGGATCTGTCCTCCGGTCACGACGAATCCTTGCTTCCCCGCGCTCACATGTGGCTTCGAGAAAGAGGGCTCTCTGAATGCTTCACCATTGATGGATTTTTGAGCTTGTCATAGACCTAAGGCTTCATCGTTGTTCGGAGACTCCAGGTTCTTGTCACCGTACGGAGAGCTCGTCATCGGAACCGTCAAGCCGATCTCACTCGGACTTGTCATCTTTATAAATTCACGCCGCCGCCTCCGTCAAGATGAAGTCATGTTGGGGATAGAGTTAGCGTCGTCTTGATTTGAGATCTTTGAGCCGTAGCTGCGTTCCAGTCGTCGCCTCCGGTGTCATCGAGCCGTTGCTGCGTTTCGTCATTGAGGGGTCTCACCGCCATTTCTGGTCGAAAGCTTGCCATCGTTACCGGTTTTGCAGACGATGACAGTGATTTGCTGACACTACTATTCCGGTTGAAAGCTTGGTCTCGTGACGACGAAATCAAAGTCTCTGTGAGCTTCGTAGTTCCGATTTGCTGAGCTTCGTTATTGGTTATAACCGTTGGTTGCCTTGTTGACAACTTGGTTTGTTAAAGAAAAATAAAGCCGAGCCTTCTTCGTTAGTCAGTTCATGTCTTTAGTATTCCCGGATGTTGTCTCAATGTTAAGTCCCACGTCATCTTTTGAAAGATTCCTGCAATCCATTTCGAAGCTAAAGACCACCAGTTTGGAGAGCCTAGGACCGAGCTTCGAAATAAACTGTTCTGACGCGGAGTCCAGCTCTTGGCTTCATCCTTGCAAGGACAAAGAAGTGACTCGAGCCCCGGTCTCAGATGCGAGTGATGCAGCGAATGTACAGAGTCCATATCTCGTTGATGAGCAAGTCGCCGATACTCTTATTTCCCAGAGAAAGCGCCGAGTTCTGCACATGCTTTAGCTGCGCCCACTACTGCACATTCTACCGCGCCGACCACTACTGCATCTGCTCTAGCCGCGCCCACTACTACGCCTGCTCCAGCTGCGCCCACTACTGCGCCTGCTCTGGCTGCGCCCACTAGTACGCCTGCTCTAGCTGCGCCCACTACTGCGCCTGCTCTAACTGCGCCCACTACTACGCCTGCTCTAGCTGCGCCCACTACTGCGCTTTCTCTATCTGCGCCCACTACTACGCCTGCTCTAGTTGCGCCCACTACTGCGCCTGCTCTATCTGCGCCCACTACTGCGCATGTTTTAGCTGCGCCCGCTACTGGGCCGACCGTTACTGCAGCTGCCAAGACCAGAACTGTTGTTGGTGAGCGAAGTTGGGAAGTTCTTTGTTACTGGCGAAAATGGGGCCGAGGTGACCATGACTAGGGCAGAGGTGACCACGACTAGGACCGAGGACGTCTTTGAAGAGATTAGGACCGACGAGCCTTTGAGAAGATAAAGATTGACGAGGTCTTTGAGGAAAGCAGAACTGACGAGTCTTTGAGAAGACCAGGTGCGAGGAGGCAGCATGGCCGACTACCACGACTACTCATGCGGGAGCCGTTGATGAGGGGATTGTCCCTTAGTTGCTTTGCGCGCCTGTTAGCGCCTATGTTTTAGACTTGACTTTGATTTTACGCCTAGATGGCTTGTGTTATAAAAAGTGACAATGAATGCAACTTTTAATTTATTTTTGTTTTCTGTTAAGTCCAACCTTCTTGACTTAGACTTTAGAAAGACCACTAATAGTGATGAATTGTATCCTTGTTGACTCCGTTTCTAGGATGCATAGTTAGTCTGGTTCGAATGACTTTGTTTAAAAATCCATATGAACAATCATCATGATTGAAGGCGTCGTTGCCGTATTTTGGTGCTCGTCCTTGTTATAGGAGTTAGGTCATCGTTGACCGCCCAACTTCAGAAGTGAGCATGTTATGTTGTTGCGACCAGTGTTAAGGTTTGCTGGGTTATTCGAATGATAGTTTAGGTTTACGACCGTGTCACTCTTTGAGCGCGACCGCTCCTATAACGATCATTAGCTTTGACCAACGATGTCGTTGGGTTTTTTGAATGGTCATTTGGGTTTACAAGTGTGCTTCTCTCTAAACACACCTGCTCCTATAATGAACCACTGGTTTCGACCAACGATGTTGTTGGGTTTTTTGAATGGTCATTTGGGTTACAAGTGTGCTTCTCTCTAAACACACCTGCTCCTATAATGAACCATTGGTTTTGACCAACGATGTTGTTGGGTTTTTTGAATGGTCACTTCGGTTACAAGTGTGCTTCTCTCTAAACACACTTGCTCTTATAATGAACCATTGTTATTTATATAGCGCGCTTATCCAATGGTGGATGTTATTGTAAAGATCTGCAGAATTTTTGTGAACGGTCACCGCTGTGGCCAGCAGCGGCGGTGGAAGGTGAAATGGTCGTTTAAGTGAGACCCTGAATTATCCCTAAAGGATGTGATAGAGATGGTCGTTTTGACAAGTTTTTGTAGCAGGTGTTTATTCTCATAAAGGTTTGCTACAAAGAGAGGTGGGAGTATACGAGTATACGTACCCCACTCCCCCCCCATTTTTTGGGATGGGGGACAACTGAACCCATCTGAAAATGAGCTGCCTACGTACCCTTTGCAGGGATCAAGTCACCCGTAGTTCTTGGTAAGTGATTGAGTGGTTGACGAATGACGGTAAGGTTGCTCAATGGTAGTACTTCTTTCTTGGTCTACCTTGTGCCGAATCGTCGTTTTGTCTTCCGCGTTTAGGCGGTTCTTCATTGATCGGCGCTACTTCAACGTCGTTTTCCTCTAATTCAAAGTCTTTGAGGTTGAAGTTATCACCGAGTTCACCGTCCAATAGTTTTTGGGCGAGCGCCGAGCCGAGAGACTGGCAGTTTACTGTCGAGTGCCCGTGAGTGTGATGAATGTCGCAGTATAACGACTCGTCGTAAGTTGAATTATCGGTCCACGCGTTAGGAAAACATCCTCCTTGGCCGTGCCCATAGTTGGGAGAATCCACCTGATAGTTGTGGGCTCCTTCGTGTTGGACAAAATTTCCACTATGGGTTTTTCGCGCCTGGCTTGGCTGGTGGTCGCTGTCGTTCTTCTGTTTTAACTTCCCATACTTTTTTGCGAGTTTCTTCGCTTCTTCTTCGCTTTTGGCGAAGTTCGTCGCTCGATGCAGAGCATCCTGGATAGTCGAAGGCTCGTTGAGAGACATCTCCTTCCAGAAGTCAGATTCGTGCCATATGGCTCTTTTCAGTGCTCGGAGTGCATCTGAGTCCTCTATCCCCTTCACTTGTGATAGTACAAGCTTGAAACGTTCGATGAAAGTTTTGAGGGACTCGGTTGGTCCTTGGTTCATGGACCACAAATCAGCGCCTGACGTTTGAGTCTCAATGAAGATGGAGTAGTGTTTGATGAAGGCCTCTGTCAACTGTTTGAACGTATCGATGGAATTACTTTCGAGTCCTTTGAACCATTTGAGAGCTGGTCCTTTGAGGTTTTCTACGAAAAGCAAGCACTTTCCGACGTCCATCTCTTCCTCTTTGAAATTCGATCTTGTCATAGCCACACTGAATTCGTTGAGGTGGTCAGCTGGGTCTTCGGTCCCATCGTAGGTTGGCACCCTAATCTTGCCTGGGTCCGATACTCGAGCTTTGGTGATGCGTGCCGAGAAAGGGGTATGCTGGGCTTGCTCCAATATCATATCGAGTTCTGGTGCTTTGCTAGTGGCACGATGCATCTGCGAACGAATAGTCTTCAACTCGGCAGTAGTCTTGCTTAACGAAGCTCGAAATTCGGCCATCTGCTCATGCTGGGCTTGAAACGCAGCTTGTTTCGCTTCAGCATCCTCTGCCTGTTTTACCCACTCAACGTTTTCTTCTTCTTCCGAAACGTGTCTGGTATATCCACGACCGATCTCATCGTTGAAAGCGGAGGAACGTCGTTGGGTCGTCCTTGGTGGGTCGGCATGCTTTTGCCTCGTAGCGGTTCGCCGCGCCACTTCTTCCTCTGGGAGTTCGGTGTTGCGTGTGACTCTCCTCATGGGGCCATCGTCTCTGACGGTGGAGAATTGCTGTGAAGCTATGTGTTGAGGATCATCATTCCTTGCTTTCGCCATTCCCTGAAGATCTCTCCCTGTCTCAGTGAAGATTGTTTCAGGGACGACTCTTCTAGCCAGGTCATCGTCGTCGTTGTCGAGGTCTATCGGCTCGTCGCCGACTTTCGCTTTCTCTCGTCGTGCCTGGGCTAAAAGAGCGGACCGTTCATCGCTTGCAGCGGTTGATGGATTCTGTTGCCGAGGTTGGCTCGACGATCCTATCGGTGTGGTGAAGTTGAGCGCCACTGGATCGATTCGTGCTGCCGGTTTTCTGAACAGACTTGGCTCGAGGGGTCGTGCGCGGACGTCTGCTCCTATGGATCTGAGCTCGTCGGTAATTGTGTCGTTGGCTCTGTTTTGCCGGTCGGCGCTCTCCAGCAATGCGTCCAGTGTCGCGCTCATCTTCTGCAGCAACTCAGGGAGAAGCGAGCTCGCTCTCGGAGTTTCCTTTGACTTTTCGCCAGGGAGATCGGCGCGAGCTGTTCCTGCTGGTGGCGGATCGTCACGAGCGGCCTGGTCCTCGTTGGTACCTCCTTCAGCCTGGATCTCGCCCTCTTCTAGATCTCTCGGCGCGGCGTCTTTCAGATCAGCGATACGTCGTTCGTCAGTCATCGTGTTCTGGATCTCTTCGCGGTGGTTCTTCGGAGTAAGAAGCTTTCAATACCCTCCTTCTAGCGCCAAACTGTGGTGGTGGAAACCTGCACAGTTGAAATAGTCAATGGTCTAGGTCTGAAAGCTCTGAGATGAGAAACACTTAGCGAAGATCTCAAGAGAGTTTGTTATTAAGCTTTTGCCAGTATTAAAAGTAGTTTCTGTGTAAAATTGCGGATCCCCTTTTCGGAGGTATCCTAGGTCTATTTATACAATTCTAAGTCGGCCTAAGTCTACGCCTAAAGAGATAAGCTCGAATCCCCCAATCTTCGGGATTCTCTCTAGCATAGTCGGCGCCGTCTTTAAGTTTTGACCTCGTCCTCGTCATGGGCCCAAATCCGAGAGCTCGCCTTCCAGGCCCAGTCTTGTAGTAGAGGTCGGCGTGACTCGTTCTCTCCAATGTGGGCCTTCTGAGCTCGGCCCATTCTCTGAAAGGATCGCAACGGTCTTTTGGAGTCTAAATGACCACTACAGACGTCTTCCTGGAAAGGTGCCGGTCCTAGTTCCAGTTACTCTGGAGAGCCTGTTCCAGAGACAGAGCTGGTCCCTGAGACAGAGCTGGTCCCTGAGACAGAGCTGGTCCCTAAGACAGAGCTGGTCCAGATAACTGCGCGTCTACCTCTGGTACTTAGTCATTTTAGAGAGCTCGTTCCAGAAAGCAGGATAGCTCGTCCTGGTCCCAGTCACTTTGGAGAGCTCGTCCCAGAAGACAGGAGAGCTGGTCCAGATAACTGCGCGCCCACCTCTGGTACTTAGTCATTTTCTTGACGATCTCTACCGGAGTGAGATCTGACCCCAACAAACGTGTGACAATCCGCTCCTCTCTCCAAAATGCAAGACATGACCCATATTAATGCTTCCACCTCCGAATGTAAAGGTGATCTTCGTTAACTCAAGACTTACGCACCTAGAAGCACCAACTGCTCGTGTTGGACACACACCCAACCCAACCCTGTAATTGTCTATGTATCCTTCTAAGATCCATCTACCTGACACCGAATCCCATATGTTGTTGTTGGCATGACGTATACGTTTTCCCGTAGACTGAGTTCCTCCTAAGTTGTCCTGTATTGAGCATCCGTCCAAGCCAAATATTCATTTTCCATCGACCTTATATGAGTAAGTGAGTCCGCTTTTATACCTTAAAAATATTTTTTATTTCCAAAGCCCATATGTATAGAGCATAACCGCATACTATTACAAAATAATTATATTTTAGTGGTAATGCGTCAATACTATAAATAAATTTTGACATATGTTCTAAAGAAACAAATCTTACCATTTCTATATATAAAATACAGTAAATTATTTATTAATTAATATATGTAAAGAAAACGAAGAAAAATATACGAATTTATTGATCGAAATAAATCTCTAATTGTACTTTGTACGTGAATGGCGATGATAATCTCAATTAAATAGGATGCTTCTTATTTAACTCTCTAACAATATTATGCTTATTTTAAGTTGTTAATAAAAAAAATCATGTGTAAATTTGAATGAGTTCTTCAAATGGCATAGAATAGTAAAGAAAAAGCATTCCATTAAACATGAAAAACAAAGACAAGACTTCAACGCACAACCAGAATCACATGATAGAAACTTGACCCAAAAGATAAAAACTAGAAATACAAAATGAGAAAGATAACGACAAAGACGACAATAACAACACAAAGACGACAAGAACAATAACAAAGACGACAAGAACAACAATTTTATTTCAAATTAAAGACGCAAATTGCTTCTTCGGAGGTGACTTCATTAGGCATTGTCTCCACAACCAGACTTGTTGCTCTCTCTTGGATACCATTTTGAGGTCTCCACGTCTTTTTCATCTGATGGTTCCATCTTTATTTTGAATCGAGGTTCCATTTGGGGTAAAAGGGTCTCATCCAAGGGTAACCATCGATCCATATAGTAGATAGTCTTACTTCCCATCACCTTAGAATTGTTTCCTCCCAATTCAGATTCAACATTCGGAGGTTCGTTGACACTTCTTTGGTTACCATGTTTCTTGTAATCTAACTTTCTCCTTAAACTCATAATCTTGTTATTTGAATAATTTATGAGTTTACTAACCTCGGTGTCGGTAAGATCATCAAGTGTACGATCTTCTTGGAGTTGGAACATGAGATCATCCATCTCATACTCAGTGATTACCTTCCAAGTAGCGGCTATTTTCTTCTTAGTCATCTTGATTTTTCATTGATGAAAGATTCTAGATCCAAATTTTTATCGACATTCCTCTTATGTGGTGGTAATGAGAAATATTTGTCGAATAAATACTTAGCCTCCTCCTGAGACGGCCATGTCACCACCTTCTTATCATCAGGGCTGTAAAAAATTATACAAGCAGGTACATCACATAAAATGGTTAGTTCGTTGGCTTTTTTCAACAAGCTTTGCATTCTCTTCTTGTAAGCGGCTTCCCTTGCCTTATGATTCACGATCCATGATATCTTCACCATAGCCTTCACTTAGTACTTCTTTTTGTGATTACTAGTGTTTATGTTTCTTTGTGGTTTGAATAGCGAACCTTGCACATGTAGTCTTATATAAGAGATAATTATGAATAGTTAAATAACTTGCTAAATTTTCAATATATGTAATATAACTAGCGTATTTGACTACAATTAATGAAACTAACATAAAAATATAGGTTATTATTTACTGTACAAAAAATTGTTTGAATGGATTATTTGGTAACTTTTTGTTCCATCAACAACATTTACTCTTTTTTTTTTCTTTTTTTTGTCACGAACACACTTCTCCTAGTGATTACAAAAATACCGAAGTATCATCAAACCAACAGCGAAACAACATTTACTCAATTGAAATGGTTTAGAAGTTTAAACCGGAGTCAACAAAAAAATATAATGCATATCCTCTATATATTAAAGTAGAAGCATTTTAGGTTTATGTGTTATGCTCTCCTTTTTTTACTCTTTTTTTATTTAATTAAATCAAAGTTTTATAAGTCTTACTATCCTCATTGCCAAACACTACTATCTTCATTGTCAAATACTACTAAAATATTTTGATTCATTTTAATATTTAATGACACCATTTAAAGTAATTTTTTATTTTGATTCGTGAACAAACAAATAAGAAAATATATTTATTCAGTAAATGTATTAATTATTATTCACTAAATGTATTTCAATTTACCATTAATCTTCCTAATATTATGTAATTATTATTCACTAAATGCATTTTGATTTACCATTAATTTTCCTAAAATTAGGTAAGAATCATATTTACCTTATAACTAAAAAGATTTGCACACCATCAGAACCCACCTTGGAGCCTATACATATGCTCTCTATAAATAGTCTATCTAAACTATTCTCAGTTACATTATCAACATTTTTCAAAATTACATCAATAAATCGTTTACAATATTTCATAGATTTACCACGTTTTCTTAAAAATCGGTTACATCATCCTAAAATGCTCACAAATTTTTGTCTCACGTAGATTTACCACGTTTTCTTTTAAGTTCTTATATATATATATATTGATTTTTTTCTCAAAACAAGAAGATAAGAAGTAATAACATAGGTTCATACGTCTGTGGTGTGTGTCAAGTGTTTTTGTTCTATTTATTTTTTGGTTTTGTTTCTTACAAATACTATTTTCGATACAAATAATTTAAATGAAGATTCTAAATTATTATACAATTACAAACAATTTTTACATCCAAAAATATTTTTAGACGAACATTATTAACAATCTCATTCATATTTTACTTCAAAAAATCAAATAATATTAAAATTTACATTTAAACCCGTGCACAGCACGGGTCCTAATCTAGTTAGTTTGGTAATTTAGGTTAATCTGTTTTTTTACTCCATATTTTTTCTCATATTTCCATAATTTAGGTTTACATTTGTGTATAGTATATGTGGGGATATCAGATTGAGTAACACTCTGAGATCGGTTCAAGTACCAAAGGAGTTAGGTTTAAGAGAAAAATCACCAAGAAAATATAAAACTCAAAAGCTGTGTATAGAATCCTATATATATTAATAGAAGAGACGCTAAGAAAAAAAATCATAGGTGTCATTTAAGAGGATGCGTAACGACATTTGTCTAGGATAAAGCGGTAACATCAGCACCTTAAGCTTTAGAATTGAAGCAAGAAGTTCTTGTTTAAGATAGAACAAAACTGTATCTTCATTTGGAGGCAAGCAACCTTAGGTTTTGGTCGAATCGGATATAGCTCGTAGGCAAAGTGTTGATTCGATGATCTTATATTTAACAAATCACTCAAAGGAGAGATTCTATCTTCATAGGCAGGTTTCTGGTCCGAAGCTTTTTGGTACCTAAGACGGAATCTGCCCATTGCAATGCAGCATGATTATTGCTAAGAACATTTCTATTTATGTATCCTCTTCCTCGACTTGTGTCCTATATTTCAGAATTGTATAATCAGGTGTTTCCTTTTTAAATTTTGTTTGATCCAGATTGTATATCTCTAAACACTTTTTTTTTGCTTTCCGAAGACCATATTTTCCTTTAACCACATTCTAACGGTGAGCTTTACGACTATTCTTCGGTCACTTCTCCGGCTATATTTAGCCAGTTCTCACTAGAATAAACTGAAAAAGAAGTCGACGAACAAAAAAAGAAGTCATTGGTTATATAAGTCGACAAAAAAAAAGTCAACCATTACCAATATAAAATCAGCACTTGAAAATGAGTCGACGAATATGAAAATTAACTCGACGAACATAAAAAAAATAAATCTGTGATAATATAAGTCGATAAAGAAAAAAAACAACCAATACAAATATAAATCAACATTGAAAATAAGTCGATGAATCTGAAAATTAAGTCGACGAATATAAAAAAATAAGTCAATAGTTTTAGAGAGAAAAAAATCAACGAAGACAAATATAAATCAATTGTGTAAAATACGTCCATCTATTTAACAATTTTTTTAGCTTTTAGATAATGATTAATTGCGAAAATTGGATTGTATACCCTAAAACTTGTTTAACATTTGAAAACTATACTAAATTTTACAACATTGGATTTTTGTTGTATAAATGTACGTAAATACCCTCAATTTTTAATAAATTTTTATATAAATTGAAAACAGTTTAAAATTATTTCGCATAAATTCTAAAATTAACTTTGATTTTTAAAAAACTCTTATTTATTTTTTAAAACAAAAAATATATTTGGTTAATTAATTATAATCAAAAACTAAAATTTGAATTAAATAGGTGGACTTATTTTACATAGTTGATTTATAATTTTTTCGTTGATTTATGATTGTATTGATTAATTTAAACCATTGACTCTTTTTTTATGTTAGTAGATTATTATCAATTGTGGATTTATATTTGTGTTACTTGACTTTTTCTTTGTCAACTTATATAAAACCATTGATTTTTTTTTATGTTCGTTGACTTAATTTTCAAATTCATAGACTTATTTTCAACTGTTAACTTATATTTCTATTAGTTGATTTTTTTCTTTGTCAACTTATATGACCATTAACTTCTTCTTTTTATGTTCCTCGACTTAATTTTCTGTTTTGTTTACATATTTTATATTGTTGACTTATTTTTTGTTTGGTTGATTTTTACTTTCTCGACTTATTTAAACCCTCTCACTTAATTTTTTGGTTTGTGGACTTAGTTTTTTTATTCATTGATTTCTTTTACCCTATCGATTTATATTATGGTTGGTTGACTTCTTACTTTGTCAACTTTTCAAACCATTTGCATAATTAATATGTTCGTCGGTTTAACAAATTAGTATCTAAATTAATTAAATTGTAAATTATAAAATTAATTTAAAATTACAACATTTAAATTCGTAATTATTTAATAATAATAAAATATTTTTTAAATTTTATTTAATATAAAGAAGAATTGTATAATTTTTTTCAAAAGAATTAGAATGATTAATTAAGAATAAAAATGTCATTTTAAATTAAAAATAATAGTTTTGAAATGTTAACAAATTTGGTATAGTTTCAAATTTCCAATGAAATTTAAGATAGTTATCAAAATCTCCCTAATTAAGCAGCCAAATATTTTTTTTAAATAAATAAATATGAGTTTATTAAAAATCAAAGGTTATTTAGAATTTATGCTAAATAATTTTTAACTGTTTCATATTTATATAAGAAGTTATTAAATATTAAGGGTATTACGTACTTTTGTACAACAAAAAGGGTAGTTTTCCAATGTTGTAAAATTTAGTATAGTGATCAAATGTTCAACAAGTTTGGGCGTATACGATCCAATTTCCCCCTAAATAAAAGGATAGTTTTCAAATGTTAATAAACTTGGTATAGTTTTTAAATTAACATTGAAATTTAGGGTATTTATCAAAATCTTCCTAAAATTTATCAGTATCTAATGTTTGGCGGGTATAAATAGATGACCAAACAAAAATGATAATTAATTGTTTACATGCATATCATTCATGTTCTAATATTTGGATTGAACATGGAGAAATAGTATTTGAATTATTTTATGGTAATTTAAATTTGTTATCACATCTTCTATATATTAAAGGAGAAACATTTTGAGCTTATGTATCAAGCTTTCCTTTGTCTTATATTTTTGATTTAATTAATTAAAATTACTAACTGCCACTATACTTATATCCGAACATTCCAAAATAACTTAATCATTATATCCAAACAAACTACAGTAAAACCTCTATAAATTAATAATGTTGGGACTTCGAAAATTTATTAATTAAAAGAGATATTAATTTATCGATAAATTAATATTTATTAATTTATAGAGAGAAATTTTTATTAAGAAATAATTTTCTTAATTTTTTTTAATGATATTATATTAGAGAATTTAATGAATCTATTTGCAAAAATGACAAGAAAGTTTGATTAGAATATTCGATCATCGCAATATCGTAGATGTTATTATCATAATAGACGATCAAATTAAAATGATATACTATGTGTAAAATTTAGAAGAGGTCATGGTTGTTATCCCTAATGTCGATTGATACATTTAGAAAGAGTAATGTATCAAGAATCAATTATTTTATCTAGAATTTTTCACAAGTTAAAGATATTGATCAAGAAAACAATCCTAAGGCTTTAAGCAATAAGTAAAGCTAAAGATAAACAAGTCTAAAGAGATTTTTAATTTTAAGTCAAAAAAAAATCATTAAAACCATACTTTACTACGCTATCATAGTTATATATATATGTATGCGTAATTATATACGATTATTAATTTATTATTAGGACCATATTTTACATAGGAGTTTAAAAAAAATTATTATCTTATCATTTTATCGAATTTTTCTAATTTTGACATTGGACTGGCTCGGGAGCGGAAGACTTTATTAATTTATGGTGATTATTAATTTATAGAGTAGTAATTTATAGAGGTTCTACTGTTTAAATATTATTAACAACTACTATATTCCTATCCAAACACTCTAAATACCTTAATACGTATATTCAAACTAAGCGTGGGCATCCGGGTTGGGTACTTCGAGTATCGGGTTTTGGATTTCTGAATATAAAACCCATAAGGGTTATATAGAAATACGGGTTGGGTATTTTCGGGTTCGGGCGGGTTTCGGGTTTGTCATCAAAACCAAAATTAACCCGATCAAACCTGTAATTTCAAAAACAATGTGGCAATTAACTCTAAGTTACAAATTGACAAACAAGATAATTTTCCAAACAACGTTTAAATCAAACCAAGACTTCAAATCTATACATAATGTCTAACAACCACATAAACAAAAGCAAAGTAATGTCTAAAACCAAATCAAGACTTCAAATATATAATGAAACTAAAATGCAAACTGAAAATTTAAAAGATAACTTTCTCTTGTGGTTCTCCATCCTCCCTTGTCCATTCTTGATTCCTCCTATGATAAGTACAAATCAAATAACAAATAGAGATTAGATAATGATTATACAAGTTCATGCGAGAAACAGTTTATAAATCCAAAGCATATTAAACGATTGTTGTATTAGCAAGTGGTAATATTAATAGTCAATCAATTTGGATAACATGCCTTTTTTTATTAAGTATTGATCTTTTTGCTAAAATTACTAAATAAATATTTTGTGAAAAGTTTACGGTTTATCATCACCATCACTATCCTATAGAGGATAAACAAATGATTATTTAAGTAAAACAATTTTTGTTCCAAACATCAAAGTAGGACCTCTATAATGCTATCCTCTCGTTATAAAACAATTCCGCAGAATTGGAAAATTTGACCAAATCGATTTATATAGAATCTAGGGTTTATATATAATCAAATCAAAGAAATCAAACAATCACTAAAGACAAATCGATCCTATACAGAAACTACATTGAATCAAAAACAACAATGTATCAGTTACATACATTCAAATGGTTTATAGACTCCTCTGATGGAGGAGATGAATTCCTTAGAAGATTTGGATTTTCCATCTTGAAAATCGAAAAGAAATTATGTGGATTTATAGAGTATATCGGTAAATGGGGATTTAGGTTTTTGAAACTGGAAACTGAACATGCTAATACCGGTAAGTGTATATTTGTATACCTATGTGTTCTTTGGGTAGTTTGGGTAACCGTTTTATTTTCGGGTAACCCTAACCCGAACCCGAAATTTTAAATTATAAAACCCATTCGGGTTATTAGGACTACCCGTACCCGTTCCAAACCCTGCTTTTCGGGTCGGGTCGGGTTCGGGTTCGGTTTTCAGGATATATGCCCAGACTGAATTTCAAACAAAAATTAAATAAATTTACTCATCTAATTAACGTAATTAATATTATTAAATTTATACATATAAAATCTCATTATCTAAATACTATTTCAACACAAGATACTAACTTGGCTATTATAATGCATATTACCAAACAATTTTGAAATACGAATTATCTACTAAATAAACACTAAATTAATAATTAATTTATAAGATCGGAAATTGGAAACAAATTTTTGGTTCTATACGCAATCTTCCATTTTTGTATCTTTTAGTCATATATCGAATCTTTGAAAAATATGTTATGTTGGTTACAATTATTTCACGGGTGGAACACATTTTATTAAAAACAATCAAAAATTTGAATATGTAAAACTGATCTTAAATTTCGTATAATTAGTTTAGGGTTAATTAGGTGAATATTATGTTTTGAAGTTGAAATTAAGTGAGTAACATGACATGAAAGCAAATTAGGTGAGTAACATTAAGTTGTTATATTTTGACAAAATTGCCGTTAATGCCACTGCAGCTGAAATATAGTTGGCTTTATAGACAGCTTATAATAGTGCACTATAATATATTTTACAAATAGTTATGTAAATTAATAGTTATTTGTTGTCTGATCCACATAGTTCATTAGTTATACTTCATTATATTGACTATTTATAATATTATGTTTACAACCATAGTGCACTATAATATATTTTACAATTATAGTTATGTAATTTAGTAGTTATTTACTGTCTGATCCGCATAGTTCATTAGTTATAGTTCACTATATTGACTACTTATAAATTGTGTTTACAATCATAATGCACTATAATATTATTGAATATTTATAATATTATATTTACAATCATAATGCACTATAATATATTATATATACAACAATAGTGCAGTATAATATATTTTACAATTCTAGTTGTCTAATTAGTATTTATTTATTGTTTGATCTGCATAGTTTATTAGTTATAGTTAACTATATTGACTACTTATAAATTATGTTTACAATCATAATGCACTATAGTATATTATGTTTACAACCATAATGCACTATAATGCACTATAATATATTGGAATAATTACACTTAGAGACACTTTATCCCAAACTTCTTACACTTTAAGACACTTTTATTTTTAGGCACACTTTTTAAGTTTTTTTCTTGTTTTTGTGAAAAACAAGACTAAAGTACCCTTATACACAACTTCTTCTTCTTTTGTTTGTTTTTTACCCCCAAAACAAAATAAAACATTTTTATTTTTTCCTTTATTTTTTTATCTTCTTGTTCTTCTAAAACTCAGAAAAACATGTTTTTTTTTCTTTTATTCCTCAACAAAATTTACGAACATAATTTCCAGATTTTGGGTTCTTGTTTTTCATAATCAAAGCTATCCAATTGACGGTTTCTAAATTTGTGAGAATTCTTTTTTTTATTATTGGTAAACAAATCTTTTCATTAATGGAATTGCTTTGCTATAAGAATATGGGCACCCATATCCTTAAGAGAAAAAAAAAAGAAAAAAAAATTAAAATAGGATAGATTTTCATTTAGATTTATAACCTAATTCGAATTTGTGGTCATATAAATCGAATTGCACTAAAAAACAATGAATCCAACCACTAAAAAAAGAAAGAAAAAGAATTTTATTTGGATTTATACCCCAATTTCAAAACCTTGTTCACGTAGACATTGTGTGGTGGACAATGCTAAATGTATTCTACATGGTTAATCCAATTTTTTATTAAAAAAAATTTGCAAATTTTTAAAAAATTTGTTACCTAATTTCGATGTTCCGTTTGTGGTTGTTTACAAATGAGACATTTTTTCGATTAAGTATTTTGATGATTAATTTGTGGATAGATTATTGTATACATGTTATTTACAATACTCTCAACAACTATTATCTTGTCCACGATAACATGTCCACGACTAGTTTTTTCTCATATGTCAATTGTCTTCATCCACCAATTTCATGTTTACGCGCATTAGTATTTTTTACTGTCCACGAAAAGGCTGTCCACGCATGTGTCTTCAGGGGTAATTTGGACATTTGGAAGAGAGAGGAAAGAAAAAGTGTGCCTAATATTAGAAGTGTCCCAAAGTGTAAGAACTTTGGGAAAAAGTGTGTCTTAGTGTAAATAACCCTAATATATTTTACAATTATAGTTGTGTAATTTTGAAGTTATTTATTGTCTGATTCACATAGTTCATTAGTTATATTTCACTATATTGACTACTTATAATATTATGTTTACAATCATAATGCACTATAATATATATTGACGGCTTATAATATGTATTGCAATAATAGTTAACTACATTAGTTATAATTACATTAAGGATATATTTGTCTTTTTAAGTTAGTTACCTAATTATTACTTTTGTTATGTTAAATGCTTTATTTTTTGTGATTAAAGTATTATTCATTGTAATTTCCCATTAATTTATCAGTAACAACAATTGATTATTTAACTAAAACTATATTAGTTTTACTTGATAAATATTTTATCCTGCACAAAACGCGGGTACCATTCTAGTATAGATTAAAGAAGAAACATTTTGAGCTGATGTGTCAAGTTCTCATTCCATTACCATTCCTCTTTGGCGACGATTGCATTTTCATCAGCCACTATTTCGTCCAGTGTGAGTGAGACACCGAAATTTGATAACCTACATGATCATTATATTATGAGTGTGTTCATTATGGAACACTCTAATAATATTATTGTGTAAAGAAAATTTTACTATGTCATCAATTGTTTTGCTTCTTAGATATCAGGATTTTAACTATCATTTGAGATATTAAACCAAAAACTTTAGTGACAGTCCGCTTTCCGAAAACACACATTAGAGTGGAATAAAAGTAAAAACAAAATCAAAACATAATCACTAAATGGGAGATGTTATAAATAGATTACCTCTCAACTCATTGATTTTTGCAAAATTAAAATAAAAGGCTCCCTGTTAGCCATGTCCCATGCCTTGACAATGTTATCAACAAATACTCCCACGAAGTACATGGAAGCCGTTCACCCTTAAAAAATCATGATTTACAATATGTTTCGCAAAATACTAGTAACTTACTGAAAGACATGGACAATTATATTTCTTCTCTGATTATACATATAAACTTACTTTGTATCCAATAGCTCGAAGTTCACTTTCTTGGTTGCTTTCCCTTGCACGTCGAGTGCCTTTATGGTCTCCAATGTTGCAAACTTGACCAAGGACGTCTACAAACATCAATTGATTTTATCTTATTAATGTTGGTTTTCAAAACAGAAAATCTTTGAATTTGAGAAACTATATTGGCATGTTCTTCTATATCAAAATTTATTCATTTTAAAATATTACTATCCATATAAAAAATAGTTCAAAAATAAAGAAATGATATATAGATCTATTTTTTATCATTACATTTGAAAAAGTTTATGCTTGTGCCAATAATAAATCATGCTCAAACCTTTTGCATCACTATGTTTCTATATGATTTTTATTTGGGGCCTTCAAGTATGTTGCTTTTATGATAACAACATATTTTTGATAAGGGAGTTTACGTCTATTGATTTCTTACCACAATATTAAAATGTAATAAATCACTATGTATCTTAGCCAAAAAAATCTTTAAAATGTTATACACATATTGACCTTTTTTTATTCTTTCCCCCCAAAGATTTCTAGTGGTACACTTTTTCACAAACACATCATTCAAACACCAAAATTAACAAATTTTTATGTAAATCTCTAAAATATATTTTTTTAAACATTGTAATGAAATGTTCATGACTATTCAAACACCATTGTTAACAAACATATCATTCAAACACCGAAATTAACAATTTTTTATGTAAATCTCTAAAAAAAAAAAATTAAACATTGTAATGAATCATTTGAGAATCCACAATAGCTCTTCTTGTCATTCAAGAGTCTGATCATTGCAAATCTAGATCAAGAGAAAAATAGCATATAAGATGAGAGCAACGAAAAAAGATGAAGAAAACTACTATGTCTTTTTCCACTTCAGTCTTGGGACTCAATTGACTGATGCTTCACCGATCACTGCATATTTTTACTTGGAACTCAAATAATTTGAGATAATGTTTTTGTAAAAATACAAATAACACTAAAAATAAAAATCTTTATATAAATCTCTAAAGTATTTTTTGTTTTAAACATTGTAATGAAACATTTGAGAATCTAGAATAGCTCTTCTTCATTTTCTACATGGAAACATTTGAGAATCCACAATAGCTCTTCTTTTCATTCAAGAGTCTGATCATTGCAAATCTAGATCAAGAGAAAATAGCATATAAGATGAGAGCAACAAAAAAGACGAAGAAAACTACCATGACTTCTTCCACTTCAGTCTTGGGACTCAATTGACCGATGATTCACCGATCACTACATATCTTTACTTGGAACTCAAGCAACGAAATTGATGATTCCTTTTTCACCTTGTCCAACTCAGCTTCTAAATAATTTGAAAGCATATTTTTGTAAAAATACAATGAAAGAGAAATTTTAAATTGAGATAACATTTCACTATATTATCTCAAAATCATTAAAAATATCAAAGATATAAACTTTATACCAAGCCGATGTTTCCCATCTCAAGTCTAATATTTCTACAATCACTTTCTCGTATTCCCACATTTTTTTTTTTGACAACCTAACTATTAATCAGAAGAAACCTGCCGGGATGGGAATCCAAGACGGCAAGATAGAATTTACATATGAAAACTTGAAAGCACGTGAGCTTGCTGAGCGGGCTAGACGATCCGCCTTCAGATTAATAGGGTGAGGAATTAACGATAAGAAGAAGTTGGGTAGTCGATCCGCCAACATATTTTGTATCAAGATTTATAAGAGATTCAAAAACATATGTAACTAATTCAAACTATGAATATTAGTGTAAAATAACCTTTTTATTTTATGGCTATGATTCCATTAATGTGATAGCATTCACATTCTTTATGGCTCAGACTCCATTAGAATTAAGAAGTTTCCATGATGTTATCATACAACACATCTAGCACTTTCTTCAGTTGTCAACATTCCTTTATAACTATAACGCCCCGCGGGCCGAGACTTCTCTGGCGGTCGGTGCGTTAGTCTGGGAGACTCGAAATGCATGTTTATTGTTCCTGCAATCACCACGCGATCTTTCCCCGTGTTTTGGCCTCACTCGCACGGTACTAGAAATTACTTCCCAGTAGGTCACCCATCCTTCGATTGCTCCAGCTCAAGTACGCTTAACTCTGGAGTTCTCTCAAGACAAGTGACCGAAAAGATAAGTGTATTTTGGTGACATAAGTAGCGAAATCAATTCTTTTAAGAATCTTTACATACACCACATATTCTCATTAATGCACTATGTATTTCCAGATTATGGGGTGTTACAATAACTCATTCCAGATCTCGCTTTTCTTCTATGGTCGATCTCTTCCCATCGCCACCTTCGGATGAATCCGCACACGAACAAAATCAATCAAAAAATAGAAATATAAGGACTAAAAGAAGAAGAAAGTCGAGACGATACCTAAGATTCAAATTCTTAATTTGTCTTCGTTTATTACTACATTAGAAGTGTGGTTGATGATGTTGATCTTAGAGATTCACTTGTTTTATCCACTCGTGCAAGCTTAAAAACAATCTCTGGACCTGCAAATTGTCAAAAACAATCTCTGGACCTGCAAATTGTCAAAAACAAACGATTAAAATCAAGACTAAAAATTAACACTTATCATACTCTATGAACAACATGATTATTTTAAATCAAAAAAATGCAATAGTGAATGTTTAAAACGCAAAAACATTGAATGGGTCGTTGAGTGGAATGATGTGATCTTATATAATGAAGAGATGATGACTAGGTGGGGGGTGTCGATTTAGGGTTTGGAGAAAAAGCTTGCTCCACAATTCTAGGAAATGAATCTTAACATAATAGTTGGAAAAAAAAATATTTAATGTGAAAAAATATTAATTAGGTATGTCGTTGATGTTTTAGGAAAAATCTTAAATTGATTAAATTTTTGAATATATGGTTAGGTTGGTTATAATTGTTAAGAGGAGTTTGAAATATTTGATTATTTATGAATTATGATACTTGTTAACAATAAATTAGTAGGATTGTGGTCATTCACAATCTTTACAATTGGTAAAAATTTAATTGATAGTGCGCAATATTCGTCTGATTCTTTTGGAATATTTTAGTATTTAATGGAGTTTCGGAAAACGAATATATTGTTTTAGGAAAAATTATAAATTATTTACTAAATGTTTGTAAATTTGGAAATCATTTATGTTTATGACGTGATTAGTTTCGGAAAATCATTTTTCAAAATTATTAGATATGAATAATTAATTGAAAACGTAAATTAATGAAATATTGGTAAATAATACTCACTCCGTTCTTTTTACTTTGATGTTTAAGGTTTCTACACATAAATTAAGAAATCAATTAATTTTCTATTTTTTCAAAACAAAATATGTTTTATCATCCATTCCAAAAAATCAACCAATAGAAAAACAATCTGCAGAATTTAAACAGTCAAAAACTCAAAATCACAATTAATTTTACATAAAAAAATTGAAAAAATCAATCAAAACAAAACAGAAAAATCACTCTGAAACATCAAATATAAATAACGGAGGGAGTATTATAATTGTTAAAAATTAGAAAGCATTTACTCTTTTAATTTATGAATAATAAATATGACCAAATGTTATATACACTGAAATTCAAAGGGGTCTTCCTTAATTTAGCAAACAGTTGCGTTGGACATATTACATTTTAGATTAATTTGGTCATCAATGTAATATTATAAATATTTTAATCAAGACATAATATTATAGATATTACAATAATTTAATTGAATTAAAATATGGAAACTTTATAACATTTAAAATATTGTCCATATCTTAAATTTTGATCAAAATAAAAATATTATAAATATAATTAATTTATAATATTTTAGTGTTTTGACCAAATTAAAATATGTAAAATATTTTAAATATATTTAATTTAATTATCCGGTTTAACTAAATAACCATGTTATCGTAAACCAAATAAATTTTCAAATTTGGACACATATTAAATTAGGATTTCAATTCTTATAGTTTTTCATTATGTTGATCCTTTATAAGTTTATATAATGTAAATCTAGACTAAAACTATTGTTTAAATCCGATGGGAGACTAAATTTTTGATCATTTACTCAATTTTTTGTATGGGCTTTCAAAATGGATTTAGGATCAAGGGGGAATTGCAAAATTGTCACGTCTGAATTACCACTGTGCAAAAATGACACGCCCAAAACACTGTTCACAAATATGCCACGAATTTCGTCATTTTGGACGAAATTACCCCTGGCAGAAACAAGGAGATTTAAAAAAAAATCATTTTCTGATTTTTTTGTTTCTCTCTTCTTCTATTTCTCTACAACAACAATGGAGATCTCAAGATCTCTTTCCATCTCTTTTCTCTTTTCTTCTCTTTTCTCTTTCCTTCTCTATCTCATCTTTCTCTGCATCAATGAAGATCCCTCTCTCTTTTTCGTGAAATTGAAGAAGCCAAAACAAATATCTCTTTCTCTCTCTCTCTCTCTCATATAGATCTAGATCTGATTTTGTGAGTTTTGTTGTAAATCTAGGTTTATTTGATTTGTGTTTTCTTCTCTATGAGGTTGAAAAAGGCAAAATTTTGTTGAAAATTTGGGTTTATTTGATTTATGCCTCTTTCTCTATGAGGTTGAAGAAGACAACAAATTCAGATCTAGATCCGGATTTTGTCATTTTTTTGTTGTAAATTTGGTTTTATTTGGTTTATTTTGAAAATCTGAGTTTTTGATTCGATTGGTAGAAATCTTAGATTTTATTCAATTAGGGTTCAAGATCTGATTTTTTACTGGGTTTAGACGTTTTTACTGGTATCTGATTCGATTAGGGTTCAAGATCTGATTCGATTGTATATTATAAGGTTTTTGTAAGGTTTATAAGGTATTTAAAAATTGATTTATAAAATTGTATATTATAAGGTTTTTGTAAAGATTATAAGGTATTTAAAAATTGATTTATGAAATTGTATAATATAAGGTTTTTGTAAGGATTATAAGGTATTTAAAAGGTTTTATTAGTTGGTTTTCATTGTTTTGCCAAACACGACTTTAAATGAATTATATATTATAAGGTTTTTGCAAAGTTTATAAGGTATTTAAAAAGGTTGTATTAGTTGATTCTCACTGTTTCGCCAAACAGGACTTCAAATGGTTTAAAAAATCGATCTATAAAATTGTATATTATAAGGTTCTTGTAAGGTTTATAAGGTATTTAAAAATTGATCTATAAAATTGTATATTATAAGGGTTTTGTAAGGATTATAAGGTATTTAAAAGGTTTTATTAGTTGATTTTCATTGTTTTGCCAAACACGACTTTAAATGAATTCTATATTATAAGGTTTTTGTAAAGTTTATAAGGTATTTAAAAGGTTGTATTAGTTGATTCTCATTGTTTCGCCAAACAGGACTTCAAATGGTTTTAAAAATCGATCTTTAAAATTGTATATTATAAGGTTCTTGTAAGGTTTATAAGGTATTTAAAAATTGATCTATAAAATTGTATATTATAAGGTTTTGTAAGGATTATAAGGTATTTAAAAGGTTCCAACTACAAGACATGTTGTAAGGTTTATAAGGTTTTTGTAAGGATTATAAGGTTCCAACTACAAGGCATGTTTTAATGATAATTTTTTTATTTTTCTTCAAATAATGGCATAACTGTAATATTGTGTTTCTTCTTCCTCCACTACTTATCCCTCTGAAACCTAATTTGCTGCAGCCACCTCTCTCTTTTTCCTCCACCTCGTTCTTTACATGAATTACTTTAATTTGACAGATCTTTCTTATGGAATCTTATAGAACAACGAGATTAAGATCTCAATCTGAGATCGAGAACGAATATGGAGAAATCGGAGATTTGAGATGGAGAAATCGGAGATTTGAGATGAAGAAATCAAAGATCGGAGATCTGAGATGAAGAAATCAAAGATCGGAGATCTGAGATGAAGAAATCAAAGATCGGATGTCCTAGATGGAGGAATCAAACATCGATGTAGAGATTTTGGGAGAGAGATGAACAGATCTGAGAGAGAAAGAGAAGATTTGTAGAGAGAGGATGAACAAGAGAGAGAAAACAAAAAAACAGAATGAAAAAAAAAAATGAGCGTGAGAGAAAAACTTATTTTATCATTAAGGGTAATATGGGAATATAAAAAAAAGGCTGTGGCATTTTTGTGAATGTGTAATTGGCTGTGACATAATTGAAAAGTGGCAACCTAAAAATGGCATTTTTCAAAATTTCTCTAGGATCAATCTATCTTTTATTTAAAATCAAATATAATTGGGCTTTAATTCTTTTGGTGGTCCAATAACAATTCAAACGCTAAAAGCTCACGAAAATGCTATCAATAAAATGCGGATCGCCCAGCGGGTCAGAGAGGATCCACCGAATTTTGGATTTTCGTTTTTGCCCTCTTCGATTTGAGAATTTTTTTTAGATAATGGATGTTTGAGTGTCAATTGTCGTAATAAAATGTCAATTTGTGCCGTATGAGTTATTTGTACTGTTGATAGATTATTTCAATTGTTTACTATTTGATCACATAATTAATATATATTCATTATCGGTATGAATATATATATATATATATTTTTTGTTATAAAAATATGAATTTAATTATACTTATACATATTTAAGGATCAACATGATATGAATTAAAACATGAAAATCGAGAGAAATTTTGAATCTAATGATTTAAGTTTCGTGTTTAAATAATATTTCATAATATTTTAGTAATTTAAACGAAATACTAATTAAAACTTAGATATTTATATGAATATTTTTTAATATGATTACCCGCCGCGTACTAACGTCAACCTTAATACATAGTTAATTTATGCACCAAAAGAAAAGAAGAAAAATAACATCACTAGAAAATATTTAAACCCATTGAGCCCTTATGTAATACGGCGGCGCTTCAACAAGTATTGAGATTAGGGTTCCTTGTCTACTCAACCTCTTCGGCGCCGTATATAATTAGCTAATCGTACATCAGTGGAAGAAGAATAGATGGGGTATTCATATCCCGACTCGATAACCGCTTCTGTGTCTATTTCTCTTCTTTGAAATCCGATCTTTATAAAGTCGTGAGCAAATATCATCATCATCTCTTTCGATAGTGTTTCTAGGGTTATTATTTATGAATTCGTTAGGTTTTGATTTTGGTTCTTGTTTTTGCAAAACAATCTATGGTTTTTGTGAATTTGATTTGTTAAAAAAAAAGCCAATTAGCAGAGCAAGGGCGTCTAGTATCAATGGCGTGAATTGCCTTGAAGGTTGGCGATAACAAAAAAGCGATTCTCCGTGCCTATCAAACTTTGTTTTTTTCCGTATTGATAATGGCCTCGAACAAGTCGCAACATCCCATTCTTTGTTAGAAAATTCAAAAAAAAAAATCATGATTAGGGATGTTATTCTATTAGCTGTAGATTCTAATTCAAACTATTTTTTTTTAATCGTTTTCGAAGCATGATGTGAGAGATGATGAAAGAAATCATTCGGATTCCCATTGATTTCCTACGGGAAAGATGTGATCATAAACCAGCTACTTCTGACTCATTCATCATGGTAACATACTCCTTCTTTTATCGCCGTTTTTGATTTTCCGTTAGTTTGGGTTATTACATGAATCTTTAATGATGTTGGTTCTTGATGACGAAAGAAATCATTCGGATTCCCATTGATTTCCTTCGGGAAAGATGTGATTATTAACCAGCTACTTCTGAAAAAACCATCAATAATCCAAAATTTTCTTTCTGAAATGTGTATATTGGATGGCCAGTGATGCAATAAAAATATTTGCTACTCTTGATGAAGCAAGAACCTTCTTCTTCAGCTGATGATTGGTTTACCACCAAGATCTCTGAGGCCTTGTTTTGTTTACTAAATTTTTTGAAAGATTGATCTGCGTTTGTGTTTAAAACCATTAAAATTGATAATGCTCTAAACAAGAACCAGAACTGGACAGAGCAGACCATATCTATTTTCAATGTGAGCCCAACATTACATGTCTTTCTTAGCCACCGTTGTTCAAGAACACTACCAAAGGACTTCTAACTCTATGAAACCCATCGGTCCATACGATCTCCCCAAATGCATACCTTCCAGAAGAAATCTTGGTGGGCTTGAATGTAACATAATATGAATGTTCTTGTTGGCGCTTTGAGAACACCATAATTCGTGGCCAGATCACAACTTCTACTCCCGCTGGTTTAATGATGTCCACGAAATAAACTGTGTTTTTGTTTAGACCAACGTTGCTTACAGTACGTTTTATGGTTCTGGTGAATCTCAGTCTCGGTATGGTAATAGATGGATAGTTGAAATCTGCATTGGTTCGATATGAGTGAGAGGGAAGACATGTAACGGAATCTGAGGGGAGAATCATGGATTTGACTTGCTGGTCCGTATAGCCAATGTTGCATAAGAAGAGCACATAGTCTTCGGTTCTGGTATTGTATACCAAGCCAGGGTCCATGGCTTTCAAAGGGTTAATATGCCCAGCCCCGATATCAAACGGGTCAATGGACTTCATCGATCCACCAGAGAGGATCAGGTCATTGCTTGTATCTCTGGTATCCGCTGGAAACGGAAAAAACATACACCATTATCAGATTTGGGTTTGCATGTTTAAAATGTGAGTCTATTAAACCAGAACCTGTGGTCATGATAGAACTTCTGATTGCAGCTGGTGACCAGTCGGGATGAGCCGACTGGAGAAGCGCCATAACCCCTGCCACATGAGGACATGACATTGATGTTCCCGACTGGAAATTCCACTCAATAGATCGGTTGTCTCCTGGTAACAGTGTAGGTGGAGTTTTAGGAGGCCATGCCGATAATATCCCAATACCGGGTGCTGTAATATCTGGCTGCACAGACCATTGATACACCAAAAACCAATATTCACAAAGCTGAGGAATTTGGTTCACTATCTCAAATACTTGAGTACAACAGTTGATGCATCAAATTGAATAAACCAAAAGTAGATGATTGTACCTTGAGAATATCAGGTGATAGTGAGCTAGGTCCTCTTGAAGAGAAGTATGCAACGGAAGGTGCTGTTGTCTCTCCGATTACAGTTTTGCTCGGTCCGATTTTCACCACTGGCACTCTTGATTATTACCAAAAGGAATCTAATGAGTAAGTTAACAAGAACACACTCTTGATTCTTACCAAAACGAATCTAATAATTATATATGAGCTTAGCGCACGGAAACAAAATGTATAACCAGATAATGTGGCTTACCTAGGCGAATGAGCAAGATAGTTCCTGATCCTTGTCCCATGAAGAATATCAACACGAACAGTTGGGATCATGTCTACTTCTTCGGCCAGCTGTTTGGTGGGTGAGGCTGCAAATATTAGCGCTGATGCGTTTGCTCTTATGGCAGCAGCTTGCGCTTCTTCGATGAACTGAACCGGACCCAAAGTAGAGAAGCACAGAATTACTGTGTCAGTGGCCAATTTCTTCAACCAGTTCTCCCATTTGCAAACCCTGCACATAACAGTCCTTACTCTAATACACCAATGCAACTGATAAGCTACAAATTGAATTTAAAGGAATTTGAGCACATACCCTCCATTGAAATACGTTGTTGCAGCAGCTAATGTACCACTGATATCCTGAGATATCAAGCTCTGTCCCTGAAAAATTGCATAATTCAAAGTTTTGTTCTTAATATCTTGAGCTATTAAGTAAGAATCAATGTTTAGTCAGTACCGTGAGAGTGAAATTGCCGTCGATAAGAATCCTAGTGGGAAAACTCCGATCAACTGTGGAAGCTGCAACAGAAATCGCCCAAGGAGCAACGTTCTGAACAAGGCCAGGATCAGGCCCGTCGTTTCCACCAGAGAAAACAACGCTGATTCCTCTCTCCGCCGCGTGAAAGGCACCTATGTCTGCGCTGGACTCGAAAAACGGATATAACGGAGGCGAAAAACCGAAAGACGCGGAGATCACATGGACTCCGTCGTGGAGCGCGTCGTCGAAAGCCGCCAAAATATCAGCCTCAGTGCAAACTCCTTCCCGATCCTTCCCCCAGCAAGTCTTAAACACAGCTAGCCTCGCCAATGGAGCTCCGCCGCGAGCTGTGCCGCGTCCTAGACCGGAGAAGCCAGAGACGTTGGGAACAACGGATCCGACGGCGATTGAAGCTGTGTGTGTACCGTGACCAAGGTAATCTCGCGGCGATCGGTATTCGGAATCGATCGGTCCGTACGTCTGCTCGAATCCTTTGAGGTAAAATCGAGCACCGATGAGTTTGCGATTGCAATGTATCGATGGATCGAAATCTTCGCCTCCGACGCATTTTCCTTTCCACGAAGAAGGTATGGGTTTCGTCTCTAGCGGTTCCCTGAAACTCTCCGATACCGGCCAAATCCCTAAATGAAAACAACAAAAATTTCAACGATATATGGTAACATTAAGAGTTGTGAAACAGGGAAGAGCCCGAGATGATAAACCAGTGTCGAAGATGCCAACAATGACGTCGGAGCCATAGGCGAGCTGCGGCGGAGGAGGAGTATGTCTGCCATTGTCGACGGTGAGACCTAAGAAATCCCAGCTTCTTGTTGTGTGCAACTTCAAGCTTTTGCTCTTGAAAACCGTTATCACCTCCTTCATTTCTATTATAATTTCCCGGTTAGCCAAACCGGCTCGATAAAATCGATTTCAAAACCCGGTTTTCATAATAGCAATTTAGCTAGTGTAACTGACATGTATACTGGTACCACTAAAACGTATCTTTGGTCAAGGAAAACCAAAACCAATTCTTTGATAATTTTGCCGCCATAAATCAGTACAATAAAGATGCAAGTATTTTACTTGCTAAAGAAGCAGCTTGTGTTGAGTTGAGTTTTGCAGAGAAACCTGAGAAGCCATAGCTGTAACTGTACAACATCGATCGTTCCGCATCTACTTTGCTACAACAAGATTCCCAAAATTCGCGGTCTGAGGATCTTGGCAAGAGGGGAAAAATATGTATAACAGAAAAAGTTTAAGCTTTGGAGAAGGAACCTTGTAAATACTTTGGAAAGGAGATGAAGGTGGTGACTTGATGCTAAATCTACGTGGTTTAGCCGGTTAGCGCCTAAATATACTATGTAAACCTGCAATACGATAGTCAATCATGAATAAATCTGCAAATGAAAGGGATTAGTGATTTACTTGAGAAATTACTGTTGTTGCTTGAACTGATGAGTGAAGTAGTAAAGTAAGAGCAAGAGTGCCACCAAGAAACCTTGCCATTGATGTTATACAGCCTGAAACTCGAGTGACCAAAAAAGATCTAGCAACTCAAGCTTATATAATACTGTCACTGTGACAGACTCAAGAAGGCAATACATAGGCTCAAATAGCTAGGCATGTTGTGAAAGACACGTCTCCCTTTTGTTCTATAGCTTCTCTTTTATCATTAAAGCTACAACACATAGTTAGAGATCAAGTAGAGCTATAAGTTAGATTATGAGTGTTCCTTCGTAGAGTTTTAATTAGAACATATAGACCGTAGCTTGCGAGTTCCATCATTCTCACTTGTCACAGAAGTTAACGGAGTTTTGTTCCCAAGAAGTAAAGATTTTCATCAATTAAATTACAGAACAAAACCCATACACACAAACAGAAAAAAAAGATCAATTTCATCATTCTCTATGACACGATGCCGTATTAGGAAAATAGTACAGTACTTAACCACTTACTAATGGCCAATTTCTTAAACCAAATTCAAACCGAAAGTCCAAACTTCAATTGAACGATAGATGACCAAATTAATTTCTTAATTTTTAAATGAACAAGTTGACCGGATTAAGCACTAACGGATGATGATGAAATATTGAAGTCAATATATTGTGTACACAGACAAAACGGACGGGAATCACGGAACCATAATCTCTTTACAGAAAAGAACATCAAGTTACACGTTTTCTGAAAAATACATAACGGACATATGGTGTTCAACGGCGGTACTGTCATTTCGGTTGCCCGTTTGTCGGCGGAGATTTGGCAGCGATTGCGGAGGATCTCACCGTCGGATCGCATTACCAGCCATGAGATGATTGAGCTCGTCTGCTTCTTCCCGGTCCAGCAATTAGGACGATTCACTTTATGGCTCTTGACTTTTCTATGTCTTCCTCCTTCGCTAGGGTTGGTCAACCCCGAAGAAGAAGACGATCGTGATCACGCTTTTGCTTATGCCTCAGCTTCAGCTTCCATTGCTACATATCGGAATCACTTTCTTCTTCATTTTGAGTGATCCAAATCCAACTCCATCCATTTCTCTTCTTTGTTAAGTTCCCATTTTCGCATTGACTCTGTTTTCTTTCTTTGTATTTCTTGTTTCCTGATCTTACTTAAAAAATCAGATTTCTGATTACAGCTTGAATCCCTAAAGATTATGTCAAGATTAATTATAGTCCTTGGTGTTGATGATCTTCTTGAAAAGCATCAAGTTGACTTTTGTAATCTGCACTAGAAACACCGTTGAATCGGTTCTACCTCGGAATGTTACTTACAACTAATAATGGATATGTCTTCCATTTTTTTTTAGTTGGTTCGCATCTTCTGGAAGAGGGATTTGACTTTCGAGTAGCTGATTAATACTCATAAACTTGTGGCTCATTAGGTTTGGGGAAAGATTTGGTCTGATAATCAGTTTCCGTCTTGCTTTTTGTTGCATTGGTACTCTACGGGTCTTTCGCAGATCATAATAGTTGGTCTGTACCACGCAGGCCGGCCCGATGGTTGTGGATGCCTAGAGCAAGGAAATTTTTTTGGCCCAACAATAAACAAAAATATGAAAAATCTGGCTAACAGAAAATATAAAAATCATTACTTTCTCTGATTAAGGATTCGATCCAGTGTCTAATTGCAGAAAACAACCGACACAAACCACTACACTACGAAGAGACTTCTATACATTTTGATGCCCTAAATTTAATAAAGGAAATTTGGTGCCTAAAGCTCTTGTTTCACGGGCTTTAGCCCAAAGCCGACCATGCGTACCAGTCCAATAGGTCAAGCACACTTGTTTTGTTCGATCTTGGGATACACAAAAGGTCGATAAACATTACATTATCATATCGCTGAGATTTCTTTTAGTATCTTCAATTTTTCATTCGATCGCGTCACAAGTTTTTCTACTTGATCTTATGTAATTAAGGCTTTCTAAGATCAACAATGATGTTTGTTCGAAGTCAATGCTTTTGGGTGTTTAAGGTTTTGTGAGTTTGTGTTTCTTTGGCTTCCAAAAAAGAAGCTTGTTTATAGCTTGTGACTGTTGAACTCGTAAGGTTTCACATTTAATTATAGGTTGGTTAATGTTTCATATTTCTGACATTTTCATTATTTTAGGAGATCTAAGGTTACAACTCCTTCTCGGCCTATAAATAACACAAAATCATTATTATACTAGAATACTAGATGACTCCCCGCGTTATACGCGGATTAATATCTTGTAAGAGTTAACAATTGCCTATAAAATTATAATTTGTTTTTTGGTTCATTTTTGGTCTTTAGGATAATTTTTGAATTTCTTTTCCGGGTTAATTAGGTGAATATTATGTTTTGGGGTTAAAATTAGGTGACTAACATGTGGTGACACTTAATTAGGTGAGTAACATTTTGTTATAAAACATTGACAAAAATACCCTTAATGATGTGTTTAATGAAATTGGTAAAAAAAAACCTAAATATTTGTTACTAAAACTGGGAATCAGCCGCTGCAGTAAAAAATATCTTTTTGAAATCATGAGTCCTGCATATTCAAGAGTTTTCATTAGTGTACATAAGAAATATATCAAAAATATAGCTCACTATTTTTATATAAATAGTTCACTATTTATGTATGAATGAATAGTTGAGTATGTTAAAAAACCACTTATACATAAATAGTTCAGCTATCATATTGACTATTTATGTACGAATATATTCAACTATAACCTAATTTCTATGTGGAATAGTCATATATAAAATCAAGCAATAGTTGATCATGTATAGTTGTTTATATAGTATTTGATGCGACAACAACATAGTCAACTATTGTTTGATCTTATAGCTGACCGCACATAAATTAGCTGATGATAGCTGGCTATCTAATAGCTGGTTATTTGTACATAAATAGTCAACATCAACAAGCTGACTATTTGTATATAAGTAGTCAACATCGACAAGCTGAAATTTGAATAGAATTTTTAAACTGAGATTTGAATATGATTTCTTACCTTGGTATTCACGGGCTCGTGACCATAACGAAACAATCGCTTAGGCAACTTAGGATCTTTCATCTTCATAGATGAAATTGTGTAAAATTGGAGAAGATATAAGAGACTCGGCGGCGGAGAAGAAAAATGGTCTTACCGATTACTGTTTATGTCGTACCGTCAATTTTGTTTTTGTCCATAGCCTTTCAAAGTAGTTATCGTATTGTCAATTAAAAAAAAAGAGGAAGAAGAAGACTCACGGCCATGAGAGAAAGGAAGAAGAAGAATATGAGAAAATTATAGATTAGGGTTTTAATTTTCTTTTTTAATGTAAACTTTTTTACAATTAATATAAGGTTAAAACTTAGAGAACATGAGTTAATTGAAAAAGGGTAGAATTGTCATTTTATGTTAAATGTCTAATTATTGTTTTTAGAGTGTTATATAATTAATTATTAATACAAAAAGTATTATACATGCTAATTATCCTTCTTTTTAATGAATAATATCATCTAGAATAAAGCATATAATGAGACGATAATATGGTTTCGATTTCTATTTAAATTTTGATCAAATAATGTTTTCTCAAATAAATTTAATTTTTAAATTAGTATCTAAATATTATTTATTTGTTAAAGTATCCAATAAATTAGAGAAAATTATTTTATGATTAATGTTTTCTAATTGTGTTCATTATCCATTTGGTTAAGAGATATTGGCATGTATATTAGTGGATTACCAAATATTTAAGCATTTATCACCCTAAACTCAATAATACACTAACTAACATTGAGTTACCAAAATACCCATATGGCATTTACCTTGTTTCATTTAACCTAATAAGAAATGCTAACCTATATAAAAATAACCGCAACCGTATTTTTTCTTTATCTTCTCTCCATCTTTCTCTTCCTCTTCTTCTTCTAGATCTTCTTCTTCTACTTGTTTCTTTTTCTCCTTCTAGTTTATCTTCTTTTTTGCTTCTTTATCATTCTTCTCCTCTTTCTCCGCTTTGTACTTCTCCTCCTCCCGTGAAGAAGGCGCGATTTCATGAAATTGATCGGTGATTGATCATGAAATTGATGGGTTATTGTAACGTCCCCGATCCGCGATAAGCTCGCAGAGAACGGACCATGGTCGGACATGGGGCAAGGCTTCGAGGAAAATCTTAAGGAAGTTCGGCCAATGGTCCACGAAAGGACTAAGTCTAGTTTTTGGGAGGACTTAGTCAGAAAAGAAGAAGAAAAAAGCTGGAATAGTAAGTTGGGTCAGCTAGAGTAGTTGTCGGGAAGCTGGACTAGCTGCCGTGAAACTCAACTCAGCTGGACTAGCTGCCAGGAAGCTCAACTTAGCTGAAAAGAGTGTTCGGCAGCTGAGTTAGCTCACTGGCGGTTGAGCGGTTATGGGCAGTTGAGCGGTTAAGGCCGAAAGGGTTCCTAGACCCACTCGCACCCATTCGCTGGTTGTGGCTGAACGGTTGTCTTAGGATAACTGCCATGCCATTGTCGCCTATATAAGAAGGCCTTAGGGTCAGTTTTGAGGATCACGCATAACAAGGGAAATTCCCAGAAAACTCTAAGGAAAGAACTCGAAAGAGAGAAACACCGAGAGAAAACACCGAGAGAATCATCAAGGCGGAAGGTTTACCGAGAAGGCTTACAACGACTAAGGATCGGCGGTCATTCGGGAGAGATCTCACCGGGATACCTAGTCGCTAGAAGAGGAGACGCGGTAAAGCGCCCCTTCGATACGCGTTGCTAAGGTTGGTGCGGATCTTTGGCTTGATGTTCGGAGTCGAGACCACCGGTGATTCGGGGAAGTCTCGCTCGGGCAAAGGCTCTCTTAGGATAGACGCGATGATATCTTAGATCGGTTTAGCCTTGGGTCGGATTCGGACTTAGGCTTGAAGACGATCCGTGGTAAGGTGAGTCGCTTGGGGATCTTAACGAATTCGGTGACTCGACCAAACCGGATGCGGTGAACCTCGGCGCCAAGTCTCGGAATTCGTCTAAGTCCTTAGACCGCATGATATAGGCATCTCGGCATATGCATTGATCCGATTGCTTAAAAGAGCGATGGATTACTTATGTTCCTTTGGTTTCAGGAAACGATGGTGATCGTGGGAAGGATCATACTTAGTCGCGTGAAGACTCGTGGCCGGATCGATGGGTGGTGTTATCGGATAGAATAGGATCGAATACTTGTAATAACATAATGCAAACTTATCTTGTTTCGAATCCTTGGTTATTTCTTAATAAAGATCCGGTTTATCCTAGCTTTGACTCTATTATATTGTCGCACTTTTACAAGGGAATCACAATACGAACCTCGAAAACGGATTGTCTAAGGAATGGACCCTAAAAAGAACTAAGTGGCTCGGAATCACCTAGTGATTTGAGTGGGAACGTCTATCGCGGACTTAGTGTCCGAGTTGGGGTGTTTCAGTTATAATCTTTTTTCTATCTTCAATATCTCTGGTTGTGTAAATAAAATAGACAAGTTTTCTTAATTTCGTCAATCATAAGAGTTTCGCAGAGAAAAAAGAGAGAACATGGTTGTCAATGGCGAAGACTATGGAAAAGACAATGGCCAACAGACCTGGAAAGGCTGTTAGTCAACTACAATTGTCTACTATATTTTTTTTGTAGTTGACTATTAGGTTTACCGTGTGTTGCTTGTATGAGTTTTAAACATGTATGAGTGAATGAGTTTCAAACCAAAGGTGTTAATTTTTAGGATTTTTGTTTCCAATATACATTGTGTTCTTATCAATGTGGTAGCTTATACCGGATCACTCGAACCGTAATAGCAGACTATTCATACAGTTATAGCAGACTATTCAAATGGAGTATACCAGACTGTATTATAAAATAGTGGCCTATTTATATAGTAATAGCGGACTATTTAAATGTACTATCCAGTTTTAACATAGTGAACTATTTATAATACACAAAGATAAGCTACTACCTAATATTAATTTACCAGCGGCACTAAGATTTTTAAGACATTTTTTACTAAATTTTCATTAAGGGTATTTTCGTCACACTAGCACAAATTAATATTATACACCTAATATTCGTTCAACACATGTTATAAGCCTAATTTTTACTCCGTAGACTACTATTCACCTAATTAACCCTTTTATATAACTAACTACTTGCTTGATATAATAAATTTCAGAATACAATTGCGTAGTAATGAACTATTTGTGAATATATTTAACTATATATATAATAATGAACTATTGTTGAATATAACAAGTATAGTTGATTGTTTGTGAATAAAATTAGTTATATAAATAATTATTATTTATTTGTAGCTAACTACACATGGATATATAACTAAATTACAATTAAATATAGTTATATCTTCTATATATTGAAGGAGAAGCATTTTAAGCTTATGTGTCAAACTCTCTTTTTTTCATATCTTTTTGATTTATTTAATTAAAATTACTAACTCCTACTATACTGATATATCATGGTTTTTACCATCTTTTGGTCATGATTTAACCCGGTTTTATCGAGTATTTTCGGTATTTTTCTACTATTTTAGAGTCTTGGCAGGTTTGTGTAAGAATAGAGCTTAATTGGTGATTATGGAGCATTTTAAAGCATCAAGAAAAGAGGAGCTGAAGTCGCGAGGACGGATTTTCAATTGCCGTCAGATTGGCGCGTCGATCGATGCCAGACCTTGTGCGTCGATCGACGGAGAAAGTTATTTCGCGAAGAAAGTGGATTTTTTCATTTTGAAGATTTCGTTTTCGCCTTAGAAGTTCCAGAAGTTAACAAATAAAACCCACCACGAATCCAAGCCTATAAATACTCAATTTTATTTTAGTTTTCATGACGTTTTCTATTATTCAAAGAGTTAGGGATTCAGAGAGATTTTGAGAGTTAGGAAGACAAGTTTTCAGACGTTTCAGATTTCTTTGAACCCTTCTGTATCTCTTTCTCTATCTTTATTTAATGCCGTATTATTCAGTCATCATGTTTTCTGCATCCATGTCTGAGTAATTCACTTGTTTGGGGTTAGGGTTTTTCAAAGGAATTAATTAAGATGAATTATTAGAATTGAATTCATGTTAGGATTATTTTATGGTTCTTCATCTAGATTGCATTAATTCTGATTTAGGATTGATCACCCTGATTTAGACATCCTAGGTTGATTAATTAGAAGTGGAAGCATCCATTGAAAACCTGAATAGAATCTTAGATGAGCAAAATCATCTATTCTCAAAGGAATTTAGTTTAGAGATTTTGTGAACAATTGAAACCTGAACTTTAGTGCTTGCATAAATTGATTGACTTTACAAAAGAATTTGGATTTCTAGGGTTTATGCAAAGTTAAATAATTCAACGGAAGTCGTTTAATTTTAAATTAGAGTTTCAAGTTCAAGAACGAATCTTCATTAAAATCCTGACAGTTTCATAATTCAGCAATTTATCTATTCCTGCGAATTTCCCGAAAGCCTAGCTCTTTGTCTAATTGAAGCTTAAGTCACAATTCACTTTCAAGTTTATTTACTTTGTTTTTCTGCAACCATACATTCTTGCTTAGCTTAATTCGAAGTCAAAATTCCATCGTGTGATTACGATTCCTAGTGTTTCGACCCCTAAGTACTACAATTGATCTCTTAATTTGAGAGAGTAGCTCGGAGTAAATTTGAGCATATCAAATTTTGGCGCCTTTGTCGGGGAGTCAAAATCACCTATAGGATTTTGATTCTAGAATTTAGTCTAAGTTTTTATTTTCGTTTTTACGCGTTTTTCATTTGATTTTGTGTATTTCAGGTACCAAGAGGAAAGCAAGTTAAGATGGTGAATCATGTTGTGGTTGTTCTTCTGAATGCTCAGGTTGAGCTGTTTGACAAAGAGGGAAACAGGTATAACGACCACGGAAAAAGGGTTGATGAAGCTAGTAATGCCCGCGTGGTGGCAGAGGAGGTTGACGACACAGTTGCAAGAGAACGAGCTGAGTTAGAACGCCAGCAAGCTGAGGTAGAGCATCAGGCTCAGGCGAATCGTCAAGCTCATGAAGTTGTAGTGAACCGACGAACTTTGGGTGATTACAACTAACCTGAAGAGTACTATGCTAACATGGCAGCGATCCGAGCCCCTGGATTTGCTAGGCAGGACTTTGAGCTGAAGCCTGATTTCTTCTCACTGGTAGCTCAGCATCAGTTCCATGGACATCCTACAAAACATCCCATGGATCATCTTGAGAGGTTCGAAGACCTCGCATCTAGCATCAAGGCAAATGGGGTGTCGCTCGATTACGTCTTCTGTAAGCTATTCCCACACTCTCTAGCTGGGGATGCAGCTTACTGGCTGAAGCAGTTGGAGCCGGGCTCACTGACCACTTGGAACGATATAAAGAACGCTTTCCTGGGCCATTTCTATGATGAGTCGCGTTCAGATGAGTTGAGAGCGAAGATCTCTTCTTTTGTTCAAGGACCAATTGAACCATTCAAGGCTTCATGGGAACGTTTCAAGGGCTATCAGAGAGATTGTCCACACCATGGTTTTACAGAGATTCAGCTGTTGGGCATCTTCTTCATAGGTGTAGATTAGTGGCATCAGATGGCTTTGGATTCCGCCAGTAATGGGGATTTCAAGACTAGATATCCAGCTAATGATCTTGTATTGATTAAAAACATGGCTTCAAGCAACAGCAAGAAGAAGATTGATGAGGAGAGAAGAAAAGAAGCATGATTGTCAGGTGGAGTTGAGATTGCTGAGGTGAAAGCCAAGATAGATTCTATGTATAACCTTCTAGTGGGAAAGAAGGCAATTCACTTTGCTCAAGAGGAGGAGAATAATCAAAAGGATGTTAACTACATCAATGGGAATGGTTTTCAGAATCAGATGTTTGGAGGCTACAGTGGAAGCAACCAGAGAAACAACTACTCAAGGGACTACAGATCTTCATCTTATCAGCCAATACCTGCTAGATCTTCAAACAACGACACGAAAGCTATGTTCGAGCAGCTTCTTGAGGGTCAACAGACGATAACAGTGAATTTCAATGGGAAGATCGACAGCCTCTACACTGATCTGAATGGAAAAATCGAGGCCATCAACATTCACATGAAGAAGCTTGATACTCAGGTTGCTCAAACTGCTGAAAGTGTGAGGAGACAAGAAGGTTTTCTTCCATGAAAGACAGACATGAACCCAAGGCACTTCTCCAATTCTATCACGTTGAAGAGTGAAGAATTAGTAATTTCAGCTGTTGAGAAGTGTGAAGATAAGAATTGGCATGTGGTTCTTGAAGAAAACTTGAAATTTTGGGTTGTGCAACGATCGATTCAGGAAGAAAACTCAAAAATTGAGGTTGCAGACCCCAGCGTCGATCGACGCAAAGAATTTTGCAACGATATATCATGGTTATCACCATCTTTTGGCCATGATTTAACCCGGTTTTATCGAGTCTTTTCGGTATTTTTCTAGTGTTTTAGAGTCTTGTCAGGTTTGTGTATGAATAGAGCTTAATTGGTGATTATGGAGCATTTTAAAGCATCAAAAAAAGAGGAGCTGAAGTCGCGAGGACGGATTTTCAATTGCCGTCAAGATTGGCGTGTCGATCGACGCCAGGCCTTGTGCGTCGATCGACGGAAAAAGTTATTTTGCGAAGAAAGAGGATTTTTCCATTCTAAAGATTTCCTTTTCGCCTCAGAAGTTCCAGAAGTTAACAAATAAAGCCCACCACGAATCCTAGCCTATAAATACTCAATTTTCTTTTAGTTTTCATGACGTTTTCTACTATTCAAAGACTTAGGGATTCAGAGAAATTTTGAGAGTTAGGGAGACAAGTTTTCAGACGTTTCAGATTTCTTCGAACCCTTTTGTATCTCTTTCTCTATCTTTATTTAATGTCGTATTATTCAGTCATCATGTTTTCTGCATTCATGTGTGAGTAATTCACTTGTTAGGTTTAGGGTTTTTCAAAGGAATTAAGATGAATTGTTAGAATTGAATTCATGTTAGGATTATCTTATGGTTCTTCATCTAGATTGCATTAATTCTAATTTAGGATTGATCACCCTGGTTTAGACATCCTAGGTTGATTAATTATAAGCGGAAGCATCAATTGATAACCTGACTAGAATCTTAGATGAGCAAAATCACCTATTCTCAAAGAAATTTGGTTTAGAGATTTTGTGAACAATTGAAACCTGAACTTTAATGCTTGCATAAATTGATTGACTTTACAAAGGAATTTGGAATTCTAGGGTTTATGCATAGATAATTAATTCAACGGAAGTCGTTTAATTTTAAATTAGAGTTTCACGTTCGAGAACGAATCTTCATTAAAATCCTGACAGTTTCATAATTCTGCAATTTATCTATTCCTGTGAATTTCCCGAAAGCCTAGCTCTTTGTCTAATTGAAGCTTAAGTCACAATTCAGTTTCAAGTTTATTTACTTTGTTTTTCTGCATTCATACATTCTTTCTTAACTTAATTCGAAGTCAAAATTCCATTGTGTGATTACAATTCCCAGTGATTCGACCCCTAAGTACTACAATTGATCTCTTAATTTTAGAGAGTAGCTCGGGTAAATTTGAGCATATCATATACTCATATCCAAACACTTTAAAAATAACTTAATCTCTATACCCTAATAAACTATATTCTTCTTTTTTTTTGGTCAAAAACTTAATCTCTATACCCTAATAAACTATCTTCTATATATTTAAGGAGAAGCATTTTTAGATGATTTGTCAAGCTCTCATTTTTTCTTAGCTTTTTGATTTATTTAATTACACTATTATTAATTACTACTATACTCCTATCCAAACATTCTATATTTTTTTAATTATCTACTATTTCATTTGCCAAACACTATTCCATTTGCTATACTTATTTTAACTACATTTAATTCAATTGTCAATACTAAACTAGAATAATACCCGCGTTTTATGCGGGATAAAATATTTATTAAGTAAATCTTAGTTAAATAATCAGTTGTACTTACTAATAGATTTATAATACGGAATTTAAGATCAATGTTACATAGTATTGTGTGTTGAAATAGTATTTATGTAGTGAGATTTTATATGTATAATTTTAATAGTGTTAGTTACATTAATTAGATGAGTAAACTTATTTAATTTTTATTTGAATATAGGGAGGAATTAACGTATTTGCAGTGTTTGGAAAGAAGTATAGTAGTAGTTAATAATAATTATATGAGTATAGTAGAAGTTTGTAATTTTAAATAATTAAATACAAAATATGAGAAAAAATGAGAGCTTGACACATAAGCTCAAAATGCTTGTCCTTTAATATATAGAAGATTGCTAGGCATAGTTAACTACATTTACTTAATTATATGTAATGTTGACTATACTTTTAAAACATTATCAATTAAAAACCCTAAAAATGAGGCATCACTATATATTATATAGATTTTTTGAAAACTATTATTACATTCTATTTGACTAGATTGAATTCATCAATTTTTAGGAATGAAAATAAAATCTAATAAGCTAACCAAATAATTCAAACAAGCAGTATATAGAACATTATTGACAAGTTCAAATTTTACATAAGTATAAATATATAAATTTTTAAAAGTATATAAGTATAGATAATTCATACTAAAATATATTTGTTTAGTTATGCTTAATCAAATAAGTATAAACATATAAAATTTAAAAAATATATTAGTATAGATTATTCATATTAAGAGATGATATCCATTAGTTATTAATGAGATTTTAAAAACTAAATGAAACCAAATTTTTTTAACATTTCTATATCAAAATGAAATAATAAATTAATTAAATTAATTTAATGGTTACAATTAAACTCTTGTAAAAGCACGGGTACTAACCTAGTAACTATTATTGACTACTACTATATTCATATCCAAACACTCCAAATACCTTAATTATTATATTCAAAAAAAATTAAATAAGTTTATTCATCTAATTAACATAACTAATATTATTAAAATATATACATAGAAATTTCTCACTACCTAAATAATATTTCAACACACAATACTAATTTAACTATTATAATGCATATCACCAAACAATTTTGAAAGACGAAATAATTACTAAATAAACACTAAAATAATAATTAATTTATAAGATTGAAAATAGATGACAAGTTTTTGGTTATATATGCAATCTTCTGTTTTTGTATCATTGAATCATATACTGTAAATTTTAAAAATATGTTATGTTGGTTTCAATTATTTCACGGGTGGAACACATTTTATAAAAAAAAAAATTGTAAATTTAAAAATGTAACATTAATCTTAAATTACGTATAATAAATCTATCAGTAACTACAATTGATTATTTAACTAAGATTTACTTAATAAATTTTTGATCCCACGTAAAATGCAGATACTATTCTACTATATATATAATATTGAACTATCCTATGCGTGAATATAAGTAGTATAGTTAACAGTTTGTGAAAATATTAACTATATACATAATATACCACAAATAGTTCACTATTATTTGCAATTTTAAGTTGAAATTCATTATATCAAACAAGTAGTTATAGTTCACTATTTATTTTAATAGTTTCTAATTTGTGATATAGTTCACGACATAATTTATCTATTCAAATAATAATTAATTATTCTGAAAAATAAAAAATTATGGCTATTTTGTGTATAATGTAGAAAAAAAAAGAAAATGTTTTTTTATATGTCAATTTCAAATTTATTTCTATATGAAATTATTATTTCTTTATTTATTACAAATAAATTAGCATTGAGATCTCTTTCTTCTTAAGTATAATTGAGTTCTTCGTGAAACTCTTCCTCTTCTCTTATTTCTTCTAGTTTTCTCTTCGAATTCTAGAACAAAGAACCCAATTTAAGATCACTTGCTCGTGCTCTTGATCTCTACGTTCGTTATTGCTTCCGCCTCTCTATCAGAGATGGAGTCATGACTATAACCTAACCCAAAATTCAGCCAATATGAACTATGTGCCTTGTACCATGGATAACACTGTCTATCGAACAAGCCTTATTTTTAAGATAAAATAAGCCGTTTCACAAATTTTGTAATTTTATTAATTTCACCAATTAACCGTAAAAGAAAGACATTTTATTGACATATAACATAAAACGAAATATTAAATTTATTTTCCTTTGTATAGTTTCAATGAAGAATACATTAAATATTTATTATAAATGTCAAAGAACTAAAAAGAAAATGAAACAAAGAAAGAAATAAAAATGACACGTAAATATTTTATAATGCATCTTAGTAACTATTGGGTAGTTTTGCTCCCCAATTTTTTCTTCTATGCTACGAGCCCATATTTTAAGAGCCATGCGCGGATCTCATTCATTGCCTGAGTCCTGCACATTACATAACTCAAATTAAAATCATTTATAATTACCATTGAATTGTATGTTCAAAAAATGGTAATTCAAAAACAAAAGGTGAAGTTATCGATATTGACCCTCTACAATGTTTGGAGCTAATTGTAAAATTAACCAAGGGAAGGGAGTCAACACATTTGTTTAAAAATAAGGAGTGAGAAAATGTGGGAATTGTATCCTCAATTGTATTCATGAAAACAAAAATGCAAGAATTAGAATGATCTCGAGACTAATATCTAAGTAATAAAGTTACATAGATCATAATATAACTTATAACACATACAAGGTCCATGTGTAACTATGATTCGTAGCGATGCAACACGAACATTATTCCCAGAATTATTCATATTGGTTTCCAAGCTCCTACAAGATTGAGTTTGGTTTTCTATTATTAAAAGGTAGTAAACCAAATTTTTAAAACAATCATGATAAAATTACAAATAGACTTGATGAAGAGTTTACCACAAGTTAGGTAACCAACCGTTGATCCCTATAACAAGTCTTAGGTCTATGGGAACCCTTCCAAAGCCGAATGCGCTCGCAAAAAAGAGAGCTTGTGCCGCACCCATGCCAACGCCTCATACTCCTTTCATAACTACCAAAACCAACATTAACATAAAATGAATTAATCGCATAAATACTTCTTTTTTATAACCCTGGACTAGGGCCGAAGACTAGAATCTGCCCCAACTTTAGCAGACTTAATTTTGGCTAATCCCAAATGTGTGAGAGACCAACCAGTAAAGCCCTATCAGTCGGATTTTTAAGAGATTGGTTTAAAATATGGCATATTTAGCAGAAACCAAGTGACATGCCATCAATCTATACTACCATGTTTGTTTTTAGCATAAATCGTACTCAAAGACATAAACATACATATATTTTCCTAACTCAATTCGCCACTAGACCACGATGCATGAAATGACCCGACCCTTTTTTTTTTTAAACATTTAAACCTTAGTCTCGGATTAGCATTCTCATAAATGCTATCCTTAACAACCAAGCAAACCACAAACATAACCAACAACAGCGGATAACAATAAACCAAACAATTCAAATTCAACAATATCCAATTCCAAACATTCAAAAACTATCCAACAACCTACGGCAGTTCTAATATAAAACGGAAAAATAACCAAACAACCAGGACCCTAGATCATCTTCCTCTTCGTAACCATGATTCCACGATCACACCTTGCATTTACCTGCATCACATGGAAAAAACGAGATGCGTGGGTATCATCATAAATACCCAGTGAGACGGTCATCCCATCTACGACTGCTCACTCAGGCACGATGGACCGCTCAGGCACGATAGACCGCTCAGGCAAACACACAAATCACACAGCACATCGTAGATGGGATGACCGGCGCCTGTGTCGCTCGACACAACCACTAGGTGTCGGGCGACACACACACAACCCCGTATTAGTGTGTCGATCGACACACCTCATGAGTGTCGATCGACACATCCGACAGACTCATGGGAACCGATCGTAATCCTCTCTGATTGATTCCTCACCTGATCGAATACGCAAAACCTGCAACCACACAACAACAAGCATACACAACCATAATTCGATCACCACAAGATCAATCAGTACACACAAACCTATCACCAAGAATCCTTAATGATCCATCGACCTAGAAGCCATGGTCACACACTCACCTTAGGTTTTCCGATAGAAATGATGGGATTCGGATTAGAACCGAGATCAATCTTGATCACCACTAGAATCCACGAAATTCCACTCCACAAACACAAGAATCGACTTCCTTTCTCGAGACAATCAGATCCTTTCACAAAGAACCCTATGGGAAACTCACAATCTCTCTGGGAAACAATATAACTCTGATTCTCTGCTGCTTTCCTCTCAAAACACGGCCAAGTCAGATTATATACGAACCCTTAGGGTTTCTCCCAAACCAACGCGTAAACCGTTTGATTTAAATCCAAACAGAAACCGTTCATTAAATTTGTGTCAATCGATACACACCACCTGTGTCGATCGACACCCTCTCAAATCAAGCCGGCCTCAAGCCAAAACATGTGTGACGATCGTTACACCTCACTAGTGTCGATCGACACACCCTTCCAATTCCTCAAAATTGGTTCACGGGTGTTACAATTCTCCCCCACTAAACCTGGATTCGTCCTCGAATCCTAAAACACAGCCCACATGGCTAACCACCTGGCCAACCTGCCAGTAACACCGGAGACTACATCTCCCAGACCCTCTCGAGGCTCACATCCGTCCTATGCATATAGACCCGTCTCAGACATTGATCGCTCATAACTCATAACTCATCACCACACCATCTAACTCTCGGGATCATCACCCCTCAAGCTCTCCATGCCTCGTACCAACCTACCTCAGTCCGCGCAGTCCTGACGGTATTTGGTACCAACCATCTCCATACCCCTCAAATCATCAAGACACATAGTCTGTCAAGCTCTCGGTATGCAGGGAACTCACTATCTCCTGGAGAGACGCATCTCTCAAAGATCTGCCAGAGATCGCAATCTCCCAAAAATATCTCCATACCCTAACGCTCTCAGACCTCGCAGTCCTGACGAACTATCGGTGTGCAGGGAACCCACTAACCCCTGGAGAGACGTATCTCTCAAAGATCTGCAGAGAACGCATCTCCAAAAAAGAACCACTGTCTCTCTATAAGTTATGCGAGGAAATCGACATCCTCGAACGAAATCAATTATTAACGTCTATAATGCACCTCTGACCGGAATTACCTCCCAACATCTCAACATGATACTCCCCACCCGGAATACCATCACAAACATGACCATCTGGACCACCCATCACACCGGATGTCCCTGCAGAATCTCTCCAGAACTAAACAGTTCTACCCACTATAAAACATTTATTCAGAGATTTTCTTAACACATAAACACACACATAACCTGTTAGAGTTCCACCGAAACTGGCAAGTTCTACTCACTATAAAACTTTCATTTCGAGGTCCTCTAACCACACGCTCATGACCAATAACCAGGCCATTTGGACAACCCGTCACACAGGGTGCCCCTGCTAGAGTTTCTCCGAAATAGACAAGTTCTAACCACTATAAAACTTCTATTTCGAGATCCTCTAACCACCTACTCAAGGCTACCAAAGCTAAAACGCAAGAACCTCATGGCTACACAGCCATAACATCCGGACTCATGGCTACCACAACCACAACATAAGAAATACACATCTTATAAATTCGGAAGGATGTCATAATCGTTTCAACTCAAACGAAAATACATAATTCCAACCACATCACCACACATGGTGATCACAACCAAACCAGACGTAGGGACCCATGAGACCCCGTTCACTTCCCGGCTTGCTTCCCAAACCACATTCGAACCTGGTCTCATCTTAACCTTTGGTTCTCAAGTCTCCTCCTGGACACCGTCATAGCCCCACAAGACTCTCAACAACAGCACCCTCTTTCGGCGCAGAACCTTGACACTTCTCTCAAGGATCCTCACCGGCCTCAACTCAACAGCCAGCATGGCTGAAGATCTGCAGGAATCCTCACCACTACCTCCCGAGACTCATGTACACATTTCTTGAGCTTCGACACATGAAATAATCAAGAAAGTTCTGCATAATCTAAGGTAGCTCCAAACGATAAGCCACTAGTCTGACTCGCTCCACCACCCGGAATGAACCCATAACCACCGACTAAGCTTATCCTCTGCAATGGATCTCTTAGAACCCTGCAACATCTCCACTATGAGATACGCTCTATCTCCTACCTTAAACTCTAACTTAAAACTCCTCTTATCGGCATAACTCCTCGGCCGATCAAGAGCCTCTTTCATGTCCAACTTCACAACAGGGATCTTCTCCATCGTCTCCTGAACCAAATCTGCACCACATATGCTCCTCTCTCCCACTTGGGTCTAGTATAAGATGTGCGACATGGCCTCCCATATGTAACACTCGTGAACCAATTTTGAGAAATTGGAAGGGTGTGTCGATCGACACTAGTGAGGTGTGTCGATCGACACACATATTTTTGGCTTAAGGCCGGTTGGATTTGAGAGAGTGTCGATCGACACAGGTGGTGTGTGTCGATCGCCACAATTTTAATGATCGGTTCTGGTTTGATTTAAATCGGTCGGTTTGAGTTGGTTCGATTTGAGGAACCTAGGGCTCTGTATTTAAGTCTTTTGGTCGTATTGTGATCGAGAGGAAAAGCCAGAATCAGTGGAAAAAGAGTCTCAGAGAGTTTCTCTTGTTTCCGGTGAGTTTTTGTGAGAAATGTTTCGTTCTTGGGTGTTTTGGAGTAGAATTTCGTGATGGTTATCGTGGATATCGTTTCTAGCCTCAATTTCATCAGTTTCTATCCGAAAATCCAAGGTGAGTGCGTGACCATGGCTTCTGGGTCGATGGATCGTTAGGGTTGCTTGGTGATAGATTTGAATGTGTGGTTTGATCTCTTGTGGTTGATTGTGGATGTGATTGCTCGTTGTTGTTGATGTTTGTGAAGGTATTTCATACTAAAGCAGATGAGGGATTGATCCGAGAGGATTATGATCGGTTCTCACGATTCCGCCAGGAGTGTGTCGAACGTCACACATAGGGTGTGTCGAACGACAGACTAGTACGAGGTGTGTCGAATGACACACATGAGGTGTGTCGAACGGCACACTAGTTCAGATGGTGTCGATCGATACCTAGTGGTAGTGTCGATCGACACATGTCTGTTTGGGCTGTGTTGAGCCATTTGTTTGTTTGTTTGTTGTGTGTTTTGTATGTTTGCCTGGGCGGTCCATCGTGCCTGAGTGCGCAGTCGTAGATGGGATGAGCGTCTCAATGGGTATTTATGATAATACTCACGCATCTCTTTTTTTCATGTGATGCAGGTAAAGGCAAAGTGTGATCGTGGAATCATGGCATGGCAACGAAGAGGCAGATGATCTAGGGTCCTGGTTGATTGGTTTATGTTTCGTTGTTTCTATTTTGCGTAGAACTGCCTAGATTATGGTTTAGTTCTGGAACGCATTGAATTGGTTATTGTTTGGATTGTTCTTTTGGTTAATGGAATTGATTGGTTTGAGTTTATTGGTTATCCATTGGTTGTTTGTGAGTTTATTGGATATTAAGGGTAAGCATTTTTGGGAATGCTAATTCGAGTCAAATGTATTTGTTTTTTTTTTTTTAAACGGATCGGGTTGTTTCACTATACAAAACCTCAAAAGGAGCCATACCACTACTTGCCTGAAAGCTCTCACAAACTCAGAAGTGCACCTCAGATTCTGTTTGACACAAAACTCGCTGGCACTCCAAGCAACCTCACTAACTCACTCACATATTTCATAACCAGAACCGCTGCTCCCTCGGTTTTCTTAATGGTCAGAAAATGTGCTAACATAGACAGACGCTCCAGAATCACTCAAATAACAACATGAGTCGAAGAAACCGGCAACCCTGCCACAACATCCAAGGAAAACAAGCCTCACTTCCCCTGTGGAATGGGTAAACAGCACAACTAACCATTTGAAGTAACGGTCAGCCCCAACAACTGGCAACTTATCGCAAGTTGTGACCTAGTTAGCCACGTCCTTCTTCACCCCGACTCAGAGATAGTACCGTTTGCGATCACTATTCCTCTTAGTCGCTTCCGGATGAATAGAAAAACATGCTCACATGAGCCACTCTAAGAAATCTCCTGCCTTAAACCTCATCCTTAGGCACACACACTCACCCGTGCCCTAAGATAGTTCTAATCGCCAAGGCCTAATAACATGAACCTGCAACCTTAGAAGAATCAAACCCAACCTTGATCCTTCTCCTGAGCTACTTGAAGCCTGCTCAAAAGGTTTGCCTAATTAACTGCCTCCAGCCCCAACGGCTCTCGTGAGATACCGCACAACCTCAATGTCCCAATCTCACTCAACCATATCTTACAACCTGCTCTTGAGTCGAAGCATACCGCCTCCGACTAAGAGCATCCGCCTCTAGATAAGTTCACCACGATGGTAACTATAAACAGATCATAATCTGCTACAACTCAACCATCACCTATCTCACAATCTAAAGACCGCGTAAAAGGAACAACCTTCCCTATCTGCTTGGTCATAGATTGAGCCATACTTACATAGCCTTCACGAATCTTATGGAATAACCCACCAATCCGAGAAAACTCCTGATCTCAGTAGCATTCCTCGGTCTAGGCCAATCTTCGCCGGATCCATAGAAACTCCATCTGCAGAAACGATGTGACCCAGAAAACCCATCTCACGCTGCCAGAAACTACACTTGCTCAACTTAGCAAAAAGCTTATGTTCCTGCAACTTCTCCAAAACTCTCCCCAAATGTACCTCATGATCCTCAAGACTCTTCGAATACACCAAAATATCAACAATGAAGATAATCACGAACTCATCTAGATACTCCTGAAAGACTCCGTTTATCAATCCCATAAACGCCGTCGGTGCATTCGTCTACCCGAAAGGCATAACGACGAACTCAAAAGGCCCATAACGAGTCATGAACGCCGTTTTCCTAACATCTGCCTCATCAATAGAAATCTGATGATAACCAGATGCCAAGTCCATCTTGGAGAACCAAGTAGTCCCTCTCAACTGATCCAACAACTCATTAATTCGCGGAAGAGGATACTTGTTCTTCATAATGACTCGGTTAACCCTCGATAATCGTAGCACCACCGAAAACTACCATCCTTCTTCTTTACAAATAACATTGGTGCTCCCCACGGTGAAGTACTCGGTCGAATACAACCCTTATCAAACAAATCCTCCAACTGCTTCTTCAGTTCCTGCCAACTCTGTTGGAGCCGTTCGATAAGGTGCCTTAGATACGGCATCGTTCCAGATTCTAACTCAATCGTGGAAGGATCAGACCGAGACGGCAGCAATCCCTGCAACGACCAACCCGAATATCCCTCACTGCAACCTCACCTATAGACTCCGACAGCACAATAGTCGCCAAGTAAGCCTCGTAACACCTCAGTCATAGCCTCAGCCTGCACCAGAGAGATCACGAGACTTCCAGAAGTCGGTCTCACTCACTGTTAAACCAACCTCCCTCCATCACGTTCAAACACAACACGACCCCAGTGACAATCCAGATGAACTATGTACCCATCGAGCCAATCCACACCCAGGATAACATCATACCCACTGGACTGATCACCAAGTTCGCTGGCATCAACTCGCCAGCCCCCATAATATCCACGTCTCTCGCCCGACCATGAGTAACTAGAAGATTTCCTCCAACAACCATAACCGGTCCCGTCCGCTCACCAGCGTCACTCTGGATACCGCTTCTCTCTGTATGCTCCAGAGTAACGAAGCAATTCGATGCTCCACAATTAAATAACACGTAGAACTCAAAACCTCCCACCAAACAAGGTCCCTACACAACTCTCATGTGCTAAGAACCTAACAAGCTCGCCAACTTATGACCCACACTTTCACACCCAAAGCATCCGCGGCCACTCTGGCTCAACCTGGAAGTGTCCTCTCACTTCCTCTCATGTCCTTGCGTAAGCTTACCACCATGCCAAGTACCACCTGCTGCTAAGGCCTTCTTAGTCTGAACAGCTGGACTAACCACAACAGCCTGCTCCCTCATGTCCTCCAGAACGCCTCCAGCAGTCTCAACCAACTCTGCTCTCGTAGCATACTTAGACACCCCGTACCGTGTCCTCAAATCTTGTCGACGTCCTCTTAAGAACCTCTTATCAGGGGTCTCCTCGCCCTCCATGCTCCTACGAGCATAAACCAGCATAAACCAGGAATCGATTAAACTCCAAATCATACCCACGAACTGATCTCTCTCCCAGATCCAATTCCAAAAACCTCGTCTCTAACAATCCGTAGCCTCCTGAGGAAAGAACTTGACATTAAACTTTGCCCAAAAATCCGCCCAGGCCCACCCTGCCTGAACCCTCCTACCTGCCACACACCACTCACAAAGAATTCCATACCAACCCTTTGCACATGTTCCCTTATTCGCCGACAAGACGAAACCCTCAATAACCGCACCTCCGCCACAAAGTCTGCCCAAGACATCACCATCTGAGCCCGTCTCGCCGCAACACCCCTCCACCATAGATGTGCATCACCGTCCAAATAATGAACTGCCAAAACAATCATGTTTCCCTCGGGACACCCAATCGAGCGAAAGCTACGCTCCAGTCTCATCCTCCACTCATATTCCTCCTTAGGCTTAACATCTCTTGCAAAAGAACCCGTACCGATCATCTGCATCTGCTCCACCATCCAAATATATGACGGAACCTCATCAATAACACCTCTGCCACTCGTGGCATCACCGGAGCCTAACTGGCACCGCACCTGGTAACCGCTCCATAAACTGCTGAAGCCAATCCACCAGACGATCATCTCAAGCTTGAGCCCCACCTGCGGGCGCGCCCGCACTACCAACCTCATGAGGACCCACACCGGCCCCCGGCAGCAAACCTGGGACCACACTATCCCCACCAGCCCTCACACTGGCGCTCACACTTAGCTGCACACTGGCAGTCTCAATGGCACTCAAGCCGTCTTGAAGCGTCTGCGGATCACTCTCAGCCACATGTGAAGTACTCTGAGCCGCACTCCCGGCAGACTCACTCACAGGCGCCCGCCACAACAACTGTTGCAACAGATATGTCAGACGGTCATCTTGTCACCTGGACTCCTAATGCGGGCGCACCCAAACAGCGAGCTAATCCAACACTAGTTTCAGTACCAACCCTGGCCCCACCAGCCCTCACACTGGCGCTCACACGGGCACTATCACTGGTACTCACTCTAGTACACATACCCTCCTGAAACGTCTACGGATCTGTCGCAGCCTCAAACGTGAAACCCTGAGCCGCATTTCTAGCACACTCCCTCACCATCCTGACCTCCACGGCTACCTCGGCTACCAAGGCCACTCCCTCTAGCGCCTCTCAACACCAAGCACTACGATAGTACACAAGCTAAGCACTAAAGAACAGCAAATAAAAAACACAACACACTTACCGTGGAATCTCTTTGAAGGCTCGAAGGAAGATGATCCGGACCCCCAAACCCATAGAATTGCAATTTAACCAAATTCACAATCCTAGCCATTCTATCCCGTCCTAAAACCGTAATGGCTCTGATACCTAACTGACCCGTTTTTTTTTAACATTTAAACCTTGGTCTCAGACTAGCATTCTCATAAATGCTATCCTCACAACCAAGCAAACCACAAACACAACCAACAATAGCGGATAATAATAAACCAAACAATTATATTTCAACAATATCCAATTTCAAACATTCCAGAACTATCCAACAACCTATGACAGTTCTAATGTAAAAACGAAACAATAACCAAACAACCAGGACCCTAGATCATCCTCCTCTTTGTAGCCATGATTCTACTATCACACTTTGCATTTACCTTCATCACATGGAAAAAACGAGATGCGTGAGTATTATCATAAATACCAAGTGAGACGGTCATCCCATCTACGACTGCGCACTCAGGCACGATGGACCACTCAGGCAAACAAACAAATCACACAGCACATCAAACGGCTCAACACAGCGAATTCAGACGTGTGTCGATCGACACTACCACTAGGTGTCGATCGACACACTGGTCTAGTGTCGATTGACACACTCCACTGGTGTCGATCGACACTCCACAGGCCGTCGCCTGTGTTGCTCGACACAACCACTAGGTGTTGGGCGACACACACAACCCCGTATTGGTGTGTCGATTGACATACCTCATGAGTGTCGATCGACACATCCGACAGACTCATGTGAACCGATCGTAATCCTCTCTGATTGATTCCTCACCTGCTCGAATACGCGAAACCTTCATAAACAGCAACAACCACACAACAACAAGCATACACAGCCACAATTCGATCACCATAAGATCAATCAATACACACAAACCTATCACCACGAATCCCTAACAATCCATCGACCTAGAAGCCATGGTCACGCACTCACCTTAGGTTTTTGGATAGAAACGATGGATTTGAGACTAGAACCGAGATCAACCTTGATAATCCACAAAATTCCACTCCACAAACATAAGAATCGACTTCCTTTCTCGAGACAATCGGATCCTTTCACAAAGAACTCTATGGGAAACTCACAACCTCTCTGGGAAACTATATAACTCTGATTCTCTGTTGTTTTCCTCTCAAAACACGGCCAAATCAGATTATATACGAAGCCTTGGGGTTTCTCCCAAACCAACGCATAAACCGTTCGATTTAAATCGAAACAGAAACCGTTTATTAAATCTGTGTCGATCGACACACACCACCTGTGTCTATCGACACCCTCTCAAATCAAACCGGCCTCAAGCCGAAACATGTGTGTCGATCGACACACCTCACTAGTGTCGATCGACACACCTCACTAGTGTCGATCGACACACCCTTCCAATTCCTCAAAATTGGTTCACGGGTGTTACAATGCATCTCACATTCATATATACTTGATGAATGCATGTTGAGTGCAGATAATTTTAATTACCATGGCGTGGTTCAGAAGATAAAAGTCCACTAACATATGTATTTACGTATTCCAAAGACTCCAAATCATCTTGCATGCCATCGAAAACTTTTGTAATCATGTCAAACCCTGATTCATCGTAGAAGATCACAAATACAATATTATTAGTTTTTAGCTCTAGTAATATTTTAGAGACCAAACATTTTTTTGAAATTTTAAGAAAACTAATAGTCTTACATGCATGCGTTCTAGTTCCATCCAAAGAAGTAACAGGACGTATAGGCGCAGTCGGACAAATCCATTAAAAACTTTTATTAAGTTTCGAGTTTGGCTATAAAAGATTATACTCATGACAAAACATGTATATGTTAATGGATTTGTACATTAAGATTTCTCAAACTTCTCAAATCGTTCTCTGAGCTGGAGACACAATAAACAAATTATGTAGTGACAAGAACAATGCATTTGTTTTTTTTAATAAATCTTCCATTGCAAGTTTGTAACTAAATTTCATTTATTTATATATAACAATACAAAATAAAGCATTTGAGAGTTTTACTCGGAGGCGGTATGCCTAATATCATGGAACCAGACTATAGTTGCTTTATGAACCATGTGGGGTTAATAACAATAGCTTGTCCAAAGTTCCTATTCCCTGTATAGAATTGTTATCAGTCGTAAATTTAATAATTTGTTTCATGCAAAGAAAAAGAGTTAATAATTTTGATAATTAATAAACATAAATAATCATTTGATAACTAACAAAAAAAAATCAAACCTGAAGCCATGCTTTGGTGAGATTTGTTTCCTAAATATTTTTAAAGTTTTGAGTTGCAATAGATATAGAAAATGTAAGAGAAAACAAAAGATAACATTATATATTTATAAAAGAAATGAGTTCTATTTTCTTTTGTTGACCACTAAAGGAGCTTTTCAAAGCTGACAAAAAACATTTAATGTTAAAATGACAAAGATCTTATAATTTTAAATTGGATCCAAACCTATTAGTTAATGAAAAATGTATTTAACTGATTATTTAGCAAAATTAACTTAATTGGGAGGAACAAATTCCATAGATGTATTAATTAAATGTAAATAAAAAGACATATATATATATAATATTTATATATATAAGCAGTAAAACACTCCATCGCTAGATTGACACCTCATCAAATGTGCTTTATAACTTTTTATCTTAGATTTACTAATTTATCTAATTTAAATAAGTGAAAAAATTAAGAGAATAATATAAAACTTCAAAAATCTTGAAATAGCATAACAAAAAATAAAGAATATGGCTTTTGAAAACAATAGATATGAGAAATAAAAATGTAAAGCTAATGAACAACTTAAACCATAGAAAGTAAAACATTTTTAAATATATATATATATATATATATATATATATATATATATTGCACGATAATTCTGCTCCTCTCCTCATTTCCTAGCTAGACGTCGAGGTATGTCTTGAGCGAAGTGCGAGCGAATGCTATTTTTTATTATATATTTCGCTTATATTTATTAATAATAATTCAAATATTTTATTATATAAAGGAGAGGTAGTTCGACGAGAGCGCAACACATAAGCAAAATTTCAACTCACGAGATTATGCCATGTGTATAATATTGATAGAGATGATGACATGTGTTAAATTTTGAAATTAATTAATAAAAAATAAAATTAAAAATGAAAAACACACAAAATAATTGTTAAGTAACTAACCAAATTGTACAGCAGAAAATATCTAAAAAAGTTAAAAATGGAAAGTACAGAAAATAATTGTAAATTTACTAACCAAATTGTAAAAATGAGAATTTCTAATAAAGTTTATACTAGTCTTACAAAAATTATAATAATCAAAACTAATAAAGAAAAAAAAAACCGAAAAAAAAAATTGAGAGAAGAAAAGTCGTAAAAAAAATAGATAGATAATATAAATCGAAAAACAGTAACTTACAGTGAATACAAGTCATAAAAAATATATAGAGAGAATAAAAGAAAACGACGAAAGATTAAATAATAGAATATAAAAACAGAATATAATTAGAAAAGTATAGAAATCTTAATTTAGAAATTTAAGATATGAACAACTATATCAAAAACACAAAAATCTTTAAACACACTTTTCAACATAATAATGTAATATTAGAAACAATGAAAAAAATTCTACTTAAGACAATATTAATACTTTCGATGTTTAAAAATGAAATTGTATGAAATAAAAATTATACAAGTTAAGAATATAATAACAATCAAGTTAAGAATATAATAACAATATATTTACTAGTAAATATAGTTTTATAGGTTTTATTAGATTATTCACAAGAAATTTATTATTTTCTAATTAACTCTACGTTATTTGAATTGTCTTACGATTTTATCATATATGCATTATGGGTAAGAATATAGTATTTTTTTCAATTGATATTAGGAAAATGAGTTGAATTACCCTTATATATATTAGGATCCACATTATAATGAATTAAAACATCAAAATTAAGAAAACAAATTGACATTTAATGATTTAAGATCCATGTTTAAATTGTATTTCAAAATATTTTAGTAATTTAACGGGCTACTAATTAAAATTTAAATATTTATATAAATAATTTTGTAATATGATTACACGCGTATTAACGTAGGCCTTAATCTAGTTAGAGATAGAAGTACCATTTTTAATGTTTTTGTATTTTTCAACCTTAATCAGAAGAAAGTGGCGAATTGGGTTTAAAATGGAGAAAACAAGACTTTTGGGAGAAAACAGACTTTGATTATCAAATGGTGCGGCCCCGATGGATCGAGCCCAGATTTTAACAAAAGATAGAGAAGGATCTAAACTTCAAAACAAATATTCGTTCGTCCAAATCCAATGGTTTGATCTTGAGATAATCATAAAAGACTGAAATCTATTTGAGTATATCTTCAAGGAAAGTCGGTTCGCGATATTCATTGGTGATAGATCGATCACAAGAGGTGACCGATCGATCACCAGCCTTCTGGAAACCGAAGAAGTATTCATTTAACAAGGTGACAGATCGATCACATGAGGTGACCGATAAATCTCCAATTCTTTGGAAAAGAAGCATCGCCGCCTCAACACGGTGACTGATCGATCACATGAGGTGACCGTTCGAACACTCCTATCGAGAAAAAAAGGAAATATTCTAAATTCTTGGCATATTCTCCAAGTAATCAAGGAGTTTACCTTAGCCGACCATATACACTATTAAAGGAGCAGAGAGGCCATCTTCATCAACACATAACTTTACACAGCTTCTCAAAGCGGGTTACGAAGCTCCACAAAGATTTCGAAAGGTATAAACACTTGTTCTTTACCTTATTGGTTTGTAAGGGAGAAGAAGATTTCACTTCTTGTTATCCACTAGAGAAGCATTTCTAAACCCTAATTTTTACCTTATTTTATAAGAATGATTTGTTTCATCACTATGCTTGGTAGTCTTTTTGTTGGGTTGTAAGGGACTCAATTCAAAGGGTTTATACGGTTCGATAGATATGATTGCAAACATGATGATTCCTATATCTAGTCTTGGATTTCTTTTCACTTAGATCTCACTTATTGCATATTTTAGGAGTAATTAACCTAGAACTGATCCTAGGTATTCACAATTGTGCTAACCGTTCGCTTGTGATTTATCGCGAATAAGATATTTAGTGAGTTTAATATTTACTATATGTTTCATTGAATGAACAATTGAACTTGATAATTAATGCATGTAGCTTGAGTCAAAGATTGCATTAGCCGGCTTGATTCTCGCTCATTAGGATTATAATACAACCGTACGAATAATCATTGCTAAGTTCATGTTTAGAAGAATTCGCCTATCATAGTTTGTCATGAACAATTCGAACCAGTATACCTGCGAATCTCCGAACGCCCAACGTTTTTTATCATATTTTTACAACCTCATTATTTGCACCGGTCCTAAAACAAAACCCCCCATATTCGATTTAGTGTATCTTGAAATTCATAACTCTATTGCGTGATTCTTTATCTCTATGGATTTGATCCCTAAGTACTACGATTGATTTAATGTACACTTGCAATCTTATTGATTTAATTAGGGTAAAACTTACACCCCCATCAGAATGCATATTCCCTACACGTTGCATGAAAGTGAGAAAACGAAAAGCAAATGGTACTAAAGCAAAACAAAGTAAAGTAAATGAGTTTTTAGACCCTTGGTTTGTAAAGAAGATTGGAAATCCAGCCGTACGAAGGTGGTATATTACTCCAAATGCGTAAGAAATTGTAACTGTAACGTTAGATGTGACAACACACACAAAAAGTCGATAAAATCAGTATCATCTCGTGATTTTTCTCTTAGTCGATGAAAATATATATATAACTTGTTATACACATACAATTAGCTTTATTTGTAAGTAATATTGGTAGCAATGCCACACGGTTTATAACTCTAAAATTAGTTCCCATATTGTAATTGAATTTTCTGCAAGATCGAGTTGGACTTTCTATTTTTAGAATTTAGTAATTTAAGGTTAATATTTTGTGAGTGTAACAATTTACATCCTGCCTAGAAGTCAACCGTTGAGTGCTACAACAAGTTTTAAGTGTACGTTGATCCCTATAAAAGTAGAACCTCTCGCAAAGTAGAGAGCTCCACTGTGTATTTGTGCGCGTCTGTTGTTTGTAGAGAGTTGTTGATCAATCGTTCATCTCATGTGATCAATCGGTCACAGTTCAAAAGCGTTTGTCCGTCAATTCCAGAAAGTTGGTGATCGATCGTTCACCTTATGTGTTCCATCAGTCAGCAATAAATATCGCGGAAACGACTTCATCTTGGAATATTGTAACTCCCGTGAACCAAAAAATGAATTTTTTTGGTGGGTGTCGATCGACACTAGGGGTATGTTGATCGACACTAGCAATTTTTTGTTCGACCAGGTTTGATTTAAATCGTTCGGTTCGTGAATTTGGGTTCGGGAAACCCTATGTCGTAGTAATAAAATGACCAGCCGAGTTCCTGAGGAGAAAAAGATGGAGATGATAATTCAAAGAGAAAAATTGGGTTCTTCGTTAAACTCTCCATTGTTATTCTCTCTCCTAGTATAATTGAGTTGCCGCTGGATTCTGGATTCAGTTTAATAGGCAATGATAATAGTTAACTACGTATGTTATTCTTTTTCATCATGCAAACTATAAAACGTAACTATTTTTCTGATAATAGTCAACTATGTATGTTATCCTTCTTCATTATGCAAATTATAATATGTACCACGTTTTGTAGTCAACTTTGTTATGAAACCAGTAGCCAACTATGTTATAAAAGCAGTAAAGTAGATAATTTTATGAAAATAGTTAACTAAGTTTTTAAACTGGTAAACTATTTTTAAAAATAGTTAAGTGTATCATGAAATCAAGATAATATGTAGTTTGGAAAATAGTCAACTATATTTTTTTAATAGATAACTATTACAACATATATGTTTTTTGTATCTTTTTCCGTACAAGTGAATTTATGACCAAAATGTATTTTGTTTGTAGATCAAATCTAATTTTTCATAGATAAATACACAATTAATGGATCATTTTTTAAGAACATAAATGCAGAAACGAGAATCAAGGAGTGAGGAGGAATTTTTTAGATTTAGGAATATAATATTTAGAGATTTGTTTTACCAACAATAATTAAAACATTTAATAGAGGCAAAATCGTCTAGTAAAAAAAAAGAGGCAAAATCATCCACTAATTATTTCTCTATGCTATCACCAAATTTCCTCTAAAACCATGTTAGATCCCTAATTTGTTACCCTAAAAATGTTAGTGAGCTAATTAACCCTAAATTTTTTGAAGTTCACAATTTTAATCTTTTCATGTATGTAATTATTTATGGTTTTAATATTTCTATGCGTAATCTCCTTTTAATTGATCAAGTTAAATGGTATTTTTTTGTTTTGTAAACTGTTGTATAATAGAAGGGGTGGGCATAATTCCCGTCCCGTTCCATACCGTCCTGAACCGTATCATTTCGAAGCGTCCCATTCCCGTTCCATATGAAAATATATTCCCTAATGGGACAAGCTGTTGATTCCCATTTGGGAATGGGACGGGATGGGACATCAACGAGAATTCCCGAAGTCCCATTTGGGACAAATAATACAATACTATATAACATTATGTATAATTGAATATTTATCATAATAACATAAAATAGAAAATATAGAGATTAAGTCTTTTAATTTTGAAATCTAAAAAATTTATATGTTATTTTAATTTTCTATATTATGATTGTGTCTTGTGCAACTTATGTTAAATGTAATATGAATGTCTTTTAAGCTCCAAATATTATAATTATTAAGTGATATTATATACGACCAAGTTTGTTTTCATATATTTCTCGATATGTTAACATATTTTGATATACAATTTAGAGGTGAAAGATAAATAAATTTATTTTAATTTTTATAATTATTATGCATAAATATTTTCGTCCCCATCCCGTTTCGTCCCGTATCATTTCCGTTCCATCCCATCCCATTTCTGTTCTGCCCATATTTTAAATGGGTCATATATGAGACAATTATTTTGGTTCCCAAAATCCCGTCCCGTTCCCATAAAATTCCGTCCCAAATTTCCATTTGCCTACCCCTAAGCACTTATCCAATGATAACATAACTTGATAAAAAAAAACTCTATATATTTGATTTATTTAAATATTTTGATAATCTTGTTTTGAAAAAAAAAACAAGTTAATTTTCAAACTTTTGAAAACAAGAATCACTTTTCAAAATACACAAAATATTTGAAATATTTTTTTACAAATCTACTCAAAAGGAAATCCATATATAAATATTATTCTCGAATACGTCGTACAAAATGCTTACGATATATCAAGTGATTGGTGGTTTAGTGATTTTAAAAATAAGAACTCAAGTTTAAAGTCATTAATTTAATTTTATTGGAAAAATGTGATTTACGTTTTATATTTGGTATTATCAACGGCTAATTCCGGACAATGGAAGAATATGGATCAAAAATTTGAAACTATAGTACTTCAAAAACAAAAAAAGTTATTACGATATTATACTAGTCAAAATGAGCAGAAAATAGAATAAAACAACATTCTGATTTATTTGATTCACATGATGACATGTTTTCCTTTCTTGAATCTCCCGTGATTTTTGTTTTCACTGTTACTATACAGACGAAGGACGAAGCTAGTTCACCTACTAAGAACACGTTTTAAAAACAACGCAAGTGTGTCACCGGTCAAAAAGAGCACAAATATAAGCAAATCAACCAACCAACCAAAACAAAACAAAAAAAGATTTTTTTTTCAAAGGATGATTCATTAAAGTAAGCGACGACTCCTCCTTGTTATAAAATCACACCGTTACTCGTCTTATTAGACAATATCCGACAACAAGAACAACTCGTTAGAAAAATGGATCTGTTCTTGATTATAGCCGCAGTGGCAGCCGCCGCAGCTTTCTTTATCATCCGAAGCAGCACCAAGAAATCTCCTCGGCTACCACCGGGGCCAAAAGGTCTTCCTATAATAGGAAACCTCCACCAAATGGAGAAATCTAACCCACAACACTTCCTTTTCCGTCTCTCCAAGCTTTACGGTCCAATATTCACCATGAAATTGGGAAGCCGTAGCCTCGTGGTGATCTCCTCAGCTGAAATAGCCAAGGAGCTGCTCAAGACTCAAGACCTCAATTTCACCGCTCGTCCTCTCCTTAAAGGGCAACAAACCATGTCGTATCAAGGCCGTGATCTTGGTTTCGGACAGTACACAGCTTACTACCGTGAGATGAGGAAGATGTGTATGGTGAACCTCTTCAGCCCAAACAGAGTCGCCAGTTTCCGACCCGTAAGAGAGGAAGAGTGCCAACGGATGATGGACAAGATCTACAAAGCCGCCGACCAATCAGGAACCGTTGATCTAAGCGAGCTTCTCTTGTCCTTCACCAACTGTGTTGTCTGCAGGCAAGCCTTTGGGAAGCTGTACAACGAGTACGGAACCGAGATGAAGAGATTTATTAACATCTTGTACGAGACTCAGGCCCTTTTGGGTACTCTGTTTTTCTCTGACATTTTCCCTTATTTCGGATTCCTTGATACCGTCACTGGTCTCAGTGCTCGTCTCAAGAAAGCTTTCAAGGAGCTTGACACTTACCTTCAAGAACTCCTCGATGAGACTCTTGACCCTAACCGCCCTAAACCCGAGACAGAGAGTTTCATTGATCTTTTGATGCAGATCTACAAAGACCAACCTTTCTCAGTCAAATTCACTCATGAAAATGTCAAGTCCATGATATTGGTTCGTTAACTCACTCACTCACCTTTTTTTTTTTTAGTTACAAGTTAGAACAGATTAATTTATACTTTTCTGATTAGCTGAGCATTTCTTGATTTTGTGTACTTGAATGTAATTTTACAGAGTTAAAGGAAATTAGTTTTGGTTTACAGGATATTGTTGTGCCAGGAACTGACACAGCGGCTGCGGTGGTGGTATGGGCCATGACTTACCTTATAAAGTACCCTGAAGCAATGAAGAAAGCTCAAGAGGAAGTGAGGAAAGTGGTAGGCGACAAAGGATATGTGTCGGAAGAAGACGTACCTAATCTCCCTTACCTGAAGGCCGTCATCAAGGAGTCTCTCCGGCTCGAACCAGTCATCCCCATTCTTCTACACAGAGAAACCATCGCGGACGCAAAGATCGCAGGCTATGACATTCCGGCAAAGACCATCATTCAAGTGAACGCATGGGCAGTTTCTCGTGACACAGCTGCGTGGGGAGACAACCCTAATGAGTTCATTCCAGAGAGGTTCATGAACGAGTGCAAAGGAGTTGACTTCAAGGGGCAAGATTTTGAACTCCTACCTTTCGGATCAGGTCGGAGAATGTGCCCTGCCATGCATCTTGGAATCGCAATGGTCGAGATACCTTTCGCTAACCTTCTTTACAGATTCGACTGGAGTTTGCCTAAAGGAACTAAACCAGAAGATATCAAGATGGACGTCATGACGGGACTCGCTATGCACAAAAAAGAGCACCTCGTCCTTGCACCAAGGACCCACATTTGATCAGGCGCGATGGGTGTGCAGAACTATGTATTAGGAAAATTCTGCTTTTGTAGTTGGCGATCAGTGGTTGTTTTAATGAGTAAATTTCGTTTTGATGAGTCATAACTGTGGCTTTGTTATCATTTCTTTACTAATAATAATGACGATCTTGTTGATGGACCGTAACTTGTACTCTATGTTTGTACGTTTATTAGATGTTAGTGATCTGAGTAGGAATTTTAATCCAATGATGTGCCATTCGCTCTACACTAGATTTTTGACCCGCATTAAACTCGGAATTGAAATATTTGAAAAAAATTCGGGGTGGTTTCCAAAATGACCCAAAATTTGAAGTCAACTACAAAACTATAACCTCATTTTCTCTCTCATAATTTTTTTTTCAAATAAACCAAAACATTCATCTTATTTACGGAAATGTCATTATATCTGAATTTTAAATAAAAAAAAAACAGACTTTTGATTTCGCAAATAAACACTCAAATATATCAATTTATTTACGAAAATGACATCACCATCAAATTTCACAACCACCATGAACAACCAAATTGAAGCTCTTCAATGCTTCTCCATCTGATTTTCGTGCATAAATACATCACAAATGAACTCATAACTTCTTTAACTACCATTTCATCTCCAATTTCATCCAAAATACTATGTAAATGAGCATTTGAAAAATTCTCTCACTCACTCTCTTGAATTTTAGTGGTTTTTGCGATATAACGTCTGGGCTTCGAAGTTAACAGTTAGAGTAGGAATTTTGTGTGTTTAAACGAGCTAAAAGCCAAGATCTACGACGAAACGGAGCTAAAAACCGTAGTTTTCGATTTGGTTCAGAAGAGTAGACTTCGTCGGACGTCTGCTGGTAAACGAGAGGTTAGATTTGCAATTGACTTTTTTCAGATTTTTTAAGCAGACTTCTCATAGAAGTCTGCTTGTTCTCCTTTATTCTCCTTTGACAACAAAAAAAAACAGTAGACTGCACGGGAAGTCTACTTAAAAAATGGGTTAGTTTCGCATTTGACCAAAATGTTGACTTTTTTAGAGCAGACTCTGTAAGAGATGCTAAAAGCAGACTTCCATCAGAGTCTGCTCGACTATGTATAGGTTAACCTCTACTGTTTGAGTAGACTTCAACCGGCAGTCTACTACGATGCGTAGACTTCCGCGGATGTCTGCTAGATATTTATGGTATTAGAAGTCTATCGTGGAAGTCTACTGGAAGAGTCAAACTTAGGTAAATTGCAAATATAACCTATTTTTATAGCAGACTTCTGGAGAAGTCTACTACCAAAAGTCAACATTTTATTCAAATGCAAAAGTAACCTCGGTAGACTTCAATTAGGGTCTACTTAGCCAGAAGACTTTTGTGAGAGTCTACTGGGTTTTACCGTAATTGCAAAAACTAACCCATTAGATAGACTTCTGCGGAAGTCTACTAGTTAACGTCAAACGAAGTCTTTTGTGGCAGACTGCTGGTGAAGTCTGTGTTTTTACGTTTTTTAAAAACAAATTTATAGCTTATATATAATACATTTTGAAGATTTTCTTGCTCTCACATGTGTGTTTTCAAATATGTGATCTTCTGTAGGACTTGAGATATTTAAATGCAATATTTATGGTGTAAATCAATTTTCTTGTTTGAGTAGTAATTAGTTTTTCACGGTAGACTTCTTCAAGAGTTTACTAGTAGACGGCATGGGAAGTCTGTATTTATCTTTTTAGTAAAACATTATTTTAAAATTATGTATAACGAAATTTTAAGATTTTATTGGTTTCAAATATGTGTTATATTTTTGTTGTTTTTATGTACTAGTTTGACATCTTCATCTGTAATGGAACTAATTGTGTTTGATTAATTAGTTTTTTCACATTTTAGTAGACTACCGTTGAAGTCTACGAGTAGACTGCGTATGAAGTCTGTATTTTCTTTGAAATGCAATTAAAATTTATTTGTAATGTATTTTCTAGATTTTATTGATCTCAAATGTGTGTTAATTATTATTTTTGCTTCTGTATGAGTTTCACATGTTTATTTGTAAGATTTATGGAATAAATCAATTTTCTTGTTTAACTAGCATTCAAAATGCATGTTTCAGTTCGTTATTACTAAGTCATGTTTCTTGATATTTGTTTGCTAAACTATTAATACTTTTGTATGAGTTTTCCAAGTTTATTTGTAGTAGAATAATTTTTCTTGTTTAGTTAGCCTTATAACTCATTTGTGGTAACTTCAGGTGAAGACAAATATCATTTGTGGAAACTCGTTTGTTTGGTTTCTATGCATTTTAGTTCTAGAGTCATGGTTATATTTATATGGCAGAGAAATCAGAAAAAATCCAAGTTGCTTAACCCGTTGTTGTTGTGGCTTGATCTTTCTCACGACTACTTCGACATATTCTACTACTCTTCATTTTAAGTATTCGTCTTTTCGCACATATATAGACATGACTACTCTTCATTTTAAGTATTCATTAGTATTTCGTACATATATAGATGTGTAGATTACAAGAGCTTCGATCTTTAGATCACAACTGTTTTAGCATCTTAATCTTTGTACAACTAAACATGCAAAAGAGGTTGTATATAGTTTCCGGTATTATGTGTTGTAAGTACACATCTTGTAGTAAGTACTAATCAATGCACTTGCAAGTAAAAACAATGACGGGTTAATACATAATTCAAAGGGAAATCAAATGTATGATTCAAGGGTTTGATAAAAAACAGAGATTTCATAAGACAACAATCTTAGAACCAAAATAGGTGCGTTAAGCTTCTTGTTAAATTGTTGAGCATCTGTATGCGTCTTGAAACACATCCTTTTTCATGGAAACTGAAAAGGGTTCTTGCAGCTGGAAGACAACCCCTTGGAGAAAGAGCAGTCACACCAGATTTCCTTGCTCCAACCACATACACTCCTTGCAAAAATTCCAGTTTGGACCTGTTCATACGTAGGTTTGTCTATACAAAAATCAAAACACTTTGATAAATAAACAATGGCTAACGTGTACCACACAAAAACTGACCCTTTCAACTCGGTTTCAAGCACTGATATGTTGGAGAATTGATCAAATTCAGATAACGTTTACATGGAACAAGATCCATGTTCTTTATCCTGATTCTCACCAAAAGAAAGTATATTCTCCCAAGGATAACATCTTTTAGGTGATACCTGCATTCACACAACGGGGATTTAGTAGCTATGTTAAGTTTTCCTCATCACTCAAACCTGATATTATGACAATTAAGTTTTCTTACTTGCTTTTATTGTACTCAAACTCGATATGCAGGCAGTCCTCAATTCCAACTTCCATCTGTACAACGGGTAAGGGTCCAATTGAATTAAGCATATCTAGTTTGCTAACAAGAAAGTGGGAAGAAGAAGAGCAGAGATCATAACTCACCTTGATGCTGCTATTGATTGGAGGAGATGGAGAATAGTTCCGGACCTGTTTCAAAGCCATGAAACATACCTAAGAGAAGGTTCTTTAACAACACTGTTTCAGAAGCAACAAAGATCACTTTCAAGAATCCAAACCAACCACATAACAAGAACACAAAAGACTAAACAAGATATAAAATTCATACCTAGTAAGATTGAGCCTCTCTTAGTTTGATATCTAATGATCTCTCGTAGTTTCCAGGATCAAGATCCACCTTTTTTCCAAATCACAGCCAAAAAAGTTCTTAAAATGGAGTGGTTCCAGCACCAATGTTTAGATAAGGATCTGAAGATTAGAAAGACGAAAAAGTACCGATTTTGATTGAACTAACACGAAGACCACAAGCTTTAAGAAGAACACCAATACCACTTCTGATTTTCCTTTACCTAATCTACTCACAACACCACTCCATTGGTATCAACATCGCATGTGGTTGCTCTTCTGTCACCACAACCTTAAAAGACTAAAGAGAAACTACATAGAGAGGAGCACCGAATGAGTGGTCGGCGGGAACAACTTCAACCACCGATCTAACATCCATTTATTCATCATTTACGTTGTTCATCGGCAAGTAAATGACCTTCAGAGGACAAAAGGAAGAAAGATGTAAGAAGAGACTTAACAATTTGCTTAAAGCCAAGAAACAAAAACGGATAAGAGCCAAAGTCAACTACAAAAAAACTATGATTTTCATGAACCCTGGGGATATAAGTAGATACAATACAAAAACAGCTTCTTTTTAGTATTGTCAGAAAGCACATTAACCGAACCAAACATAGTTACCAAGAATCAAGAAGACTCTGAGCCTATACATCAACTTTCTCAAGTGCTTGTTGTTTTCATCCTCCCTCTAGACAATAATATCATCCTAAGTGAAAGACAATAGCTGAAAGGATGATATAGAGGTCAAGTATGTACCTGCAATCATGGCGTAGATTACGAATCAGAATACTAGTCGGGAGGTCCCTGCTACAAATTACATATCGACCTCTCAGACTTGGGCTTCGACCCCTCCTCCCATAACCCCTTGGTGGTGATGGTGTGTAGCTCCTTCCTCTCATTGACACAAACTCCAACCTATTAATCAAAGAATCCACACGTAAATCGTTTAGCAAATATACCACAAACGCAAGACCCTCAAAGAAACATTCAATCTAGATTGAAATCACCAAAAGACATGAAGGATTTTCAACATAAGAACTAATTCCATCACTGAAACACCTTACATAAACAGCTCGCTGCTCTATACTAATCATGTGCATAGTCACAAAAAGAACACAACTTTCGTCTACGATGGTTAACAAGAAAGATTTCAACCCTTCAAGAAAAAAGTGAAAGCATCAAAGAAACATTGAATATAGTTTTAAATGACTAAAGATACAACAAGACTATACAACAGAAGCTTATCTTCATGACCAAATGACATATATATACATGTATGTAATTTTCGGTTTGATATTTGGTGTATGCTGCTCTAATATGAGCCTGCAATCGTATGATAGGTTGCTGATTAGAAAAGTAAAAGCATGATAGTTTACACAGAAGCTTTAGCAAAATCAGAAGCTCATTACATTTTGCTTCCTCGCTTTAGCATACTTTTCCTTGTCACTAATGTTACGAAAACCCTAACTTTGCCGATCCCACCGGTAGATCTGCTTCGAACGACGATACACAGACAAAGCTAATATACCGCAGCCGCAATCCGTAAAAAGCTCTCCATCTCCGTCAACCAAAAGCCGGATCTAAGCTAACTATGATTATCCATAAGCCAAAAACGAGATTTGTAAGGAAAATGGAAAGCTAATCACAGAGAAACACTGAATTGATTCGAAAAAAGGAAAATCTTATAACAAGAAGTGATGAAGACTCACCTGAGTGAATAGAAGACCGCCGGAAAGAGGAAGAACGCGACATAGATAAACGATATATGAGGAGGACTCACGGTTGGTTCGAAATAGCCGTAAATCCGATCGCCAAAGGTGGAGAGAAATGGTGCGCCGTTTGAGATAGAGAGTGACTAGTATTATACCCGGTCCTACGCACCCGTAAGTTTACCTACAGTTACATTTGATTAATTATTTCCTATTTTTTAAGCAAATGCTATTTTTTGTTTTTCAATTTAAATTTTGAGTTTCCTATTTTTGTGGGTTATTTACTTAATTACGTTAGATTTTTTTCTGATTTTTTTGTTTTTCAAATTAAATTTTGAGTTTCCTATTTTTGTGGGTTATTTACTTAATTACGTTAGATTTTTTTCTGAAAATAAAAAAATTCTGCTATACTTGCCACATGTCACACTCTTATTGGTGAGGTGACTTGTGTTTTAGTAGTAAAGGATTAGGGTTTGGTCTAAATAAAATTTGTTTATATATGCAGGTAAAATCATTCGGTTAGGTTCAATTTTCCGGTATAATCAGGTTAAAGTTTCCGGTTTAGTAGACTTCGTTTTCGGTCTACTAAACTCTATAATCTCAACGAAACCCTAAAAACTAAGTAGACTCTATATGAAGTCTACTATCCAAAAATCTAAATCGATTATTTTCAATAATTATTCAAAAACCCTAAAGTAAAAACTTATACCAAACATTCAAAATGTTTAATATGCACAAGTTAACACTTTAATGCAAATTTTACATTTTAAATATATAAATGATAAACTCTAAATCTAACCCTAAACGTAAAAACATGTTTGCAACTTATAAATGACAAACTATTATCCATATTTCATTCGTACCTCGGACACATATGCCAAATGATGTACATAACTCAAATTTAACATTACTTTATCGTTAATTAAACTTAAAAACTCAAACCCTATACCACGATTTCTAGAACTAAACCCTAAACCATCCAAACCCTAAACCTTAAACCATAAATAAGAATCTAATTCCTAAAACTAAACCACTACAACCATAAATAAACTCATAAAACCAATAAATATCAAACATTAAACTACCAACATATCACCACATCAATATCTAAACAAATGGTTATGAAGTAACTTGTTTGGTAACTCTTTGTTTAGTATAGTATGTATTTCATTCATAACCTAATTTGTCTTTGTAGTTTTAATTTGTGAAATTTTATAAAATTTTATTTTTCATACATCAGAATTATTTATATTTTGGTCATCAATCTAAATTTTTTATCAAAATATTTTTTATTAATTTATAAATTTAAATTTGAAATATAATTATCTAGTAGACTTCTCTGGAAGTCTACTATACCACAAAGTAGACATAATTTGTCTTTATAGGTTTAATTTGTGAAATTTTATGAAATTTTATTTTTCATACTTTATAATTATTTATAGTTTGGTCATCAAGCAAATTTTTTTATCAAAATATTTTTTATTAATTTATAAATTTAAATTTGAAATATAATTAAAGCACAAACTAGACTTCACATAGAGTCTACGAGTTGGATATCGGATGGAAGTCTGATAGTAGATTTTTATATTGCGTAGCAGACTTCGATAGGGTTAAAACAGTCATTATGGCATCCGTTTTTTCCTTTGGTCATAAAGGTTGTAGTTGTAATTTCACTAACTTTTTGGGTTAGTTTTCACAAACATGAGATATTTGGGTTACTCATGTATTTAAAATCAAATTATGGGTCATAACAAGCAAATTCCCCAAAAAAATTGTGTCTTTTAAGTTTTGATCGGAATAGCTTAAATTCTCAAGGTTAATGGAAATGGAATTAGAACGATCTCACAATATTGTTGAAAAGAAAAGAAAAAATCCTTTTTAGTTTTAAATGTAAAATAAACAAAATTTGAAAAATAAAAATTGAGTATTAGAGTATATAAGGAAAAAGGAATCTTTTAAAACACTTTACTTTGAGAATGAGGGACTCTTAATTATGACAAGTATCATTCTCAGTTCTCTACCAAGATTTTCAAAGAGTTATAATATAAGTATAGAGAAACGTATGAAAACTGCTCGTCATATATTATTGGTATGTAGTGAATATATAAAATACACTTTGCACAATTTAGTTGGTAATAATATCATATTCAAACCAATATTAAACATAACTACGTGGTAAGAACGTCAGGAAGATTGGTTCGAGTACCAAGAATTCTACCACCAACATCGGGAAAAGTATCGAACCCAGGCAAACTGGTTAGTTTTCCGGTGATATCAACAGCAAGTGGATAGTTAAGAAGATGACCTTGTAAAGGAAGGAAATTATCAGATGTGTATTTCTTCCAATTATCATCACCTATCTTATTCACTTTCCTCACACATTCTATACTTTGAGGCTCCTTGAATCTATCATCTACTTTTCCCATGTGCTCTGCCCACAGTGACATTCTGTATCCATAAATCTGACCACGAGGGTGTTTTTTCCGGTGACTCCATGTTTGTTGGCTTTGGTATGCTCCCATTGCGATTTCTGTATCTCGTGACCCTCCCAATGATCTTTGGTTGATATTTGCAGAGCCTAATAACACATACTCATCATCCACTACCATTCCCTTTGCATGTACATATATCATAAACCTTTGCCATTTTTGAGATGACGAAACCTGTTGAATTTATACAAACAATGATACTTACTCAACACAAAAAAAAAAAAAAAGAGAGGAAATTCTACTCCTACTAAGTAGACATGTACCATTTCACTGTTGTTTGACACGTCTTTTTTATCGGATGGCAGCTCCTCACGATTACCTAAACAATAAAAGTTTAGATAGTCTCGCGGGTGAACATTCTCAAGGTTCATGGCTCTTATTTCTCGTGCTATGATCTCATACATCATTTGCATCGTTTGCCCCTACATGGTAAGAAGAGGACATAATAAAAGAACTATAAAGACTCTAGATACATTTGTTTTTTGCATTTATATTGTCATTTCTATGTTATACATCCAATTTTTTATAACATGTTAACACAAACAAAAAAAGAAAAGAAAAATGGTGACATTAATGTTACATTAGAGAGATTATGTTGATTTTATATATACTAGAATAGTAACTGCGTTTTACGCGGGATAAAATATATATCAAATAAAACTAATATTTATTTTAATTAAATAATCAATTGTAGTTACTGATAGATTTATTATATGAATTTTAAGATCAATTTTACATATTTAAATTTGGGATTTTTTATATAAAATGTGTTTCACCCGTGAAATAATTTAAACCAACATAACATATTTTTCAAAGATATGATATAGGACTTACAGATACAAAAATAGAAAATTGCGTATATAACCAAAAACTTGTCACTGATTTTCGATCTTATAAATTAATTATTATTTTAATGTTTACTTAATAGATAATTCGTGTTTTGAAATTGTTTGGTAATATGCATTGTAAGAGTCACGTTAGTATTGTGTGTTGAAATAGTATTTAAGTATTGAGATTTTATATGTATAAGTTTAATAATATTAATTACGTTAATTAAATGAGTAAACTAATTTATTTTTTGTTGGATTATAGGGATTAAGGTATTTGGAGTGTTTGGATAGAAATATAGTAGTAGCTAACAATAGTTATACTTTGTTTGGGTATATGGATTAAATTAATTTTAGAGTGTTTGAATATGACTATAGTAGGATTTAGCAATTTTAATTAATTAAATTAAAAAATGAGAGTTTGACACATCAGCTCAAAATGCTTCTCCTTTAATATATAAAATATATATATATATATATATTTATAATCCATATGGAAAAATTATTATCGTCAGTAAAGAGAGAAAACAATTGATTGAATACCTGCCAGTAGAGAATTTCTTGTACAGGTGCAGAAGAAGGAACTCCTTCAGGCCACATTGGGATCACTATGTACACCGAGAATCTTTCGTTTGCTCTAATCTTGCTGGAAATTTTCAATGCAAGTTCCATGGGAACTAGATTATCGGCACCTAGACAAATGTATAACAAAGATAGTCACATAGTAAAGACAACTGATTACATTATAATAAGCAACTGAACAAAGTCATATGTGTAAAATGACCTGCTTCTTTGTAATTTGGCCACGCAAATGATGATCCGATAAAATATTGATTCTCAATATATATAAAGTGTTGTGCAGATCTGATCGCTTGTATGTATGCTGTTTGAATACTCTTCTCGATTACAAGATTCTTGGCACAATCAAGATTCTAACATGAGAAAATGCAAATAGAAGGAAAAGATGTAAATAAATTCATGAATACATAATAAGAGGATAATAACATTGAGATTATTGAAAAGTAAGACCTGGGCATGAGCTGTATGAACATCTTTTGGAAACCCTTTTAATGATCCTGAATCAATTGACCTAAAAATCTGTAATCAACAAAAAAACAATATTAAGATTATGTTAGGAACAAAATAAATCCACAAGCGAACATGTTACTAATGTAAGTCATACACGGTTATTAAATTGTTTACATCAAAGGTCACAACAATCATTTGAGAAAAAATGGAAAAGTCTTAACCTGAACATGCCAGTTTTGCTTATCTTCGTCCTTGGAGACCCATAAGGAAGTATCATTTGTTGAAATTATCGCAGAAGGACTTAAAATCCATGATATTCGTTCTAATTTAATCAAAGCATCATCATGCCATCGGGTTACCTTCTTCAATTTCTGTCCAATCTCAGACCTCTTTGTGGCTTTTTTCCAACGTTGTTCAAAGTTTGTTAGGATATCATAAGCTGCTGGCCCTTCTACTTTGCAATGAAGGTCATGCCATGGTTGCCTAGGTGCTTTGGTTCCTCCCTTCAATATAGAATTTAATCATATATACATGTTATCGAGGTAAACAAAGACGAAAAACAAAATAGTATCATTTTTACTATAAACATATTAATTTTCAGCATGATGGAATAATAAAAACCTACAGAAAATGTGGGATTGTGGTAATCACCCTGGTATATAGTGTCTAAACCTTTGAAGAGTGTATGTTCAGGGGTATCATATCGACCATCACATAGATCGAGTCCTCCAATAAAAGCAGTTATCTTTCTATTGTTCCCCGATGCTTGTGTGTCTACAATCACACATTTCTGGTGATGTGTGAAGAGGGTGCCTACAACCTACATTATATGCCATCAAAAGCGATCATATAATTATCATGAAGTATATATACAAGTTATGTATTGCAAAATCTGCATTGTTGGTACAAAAAGAAAGTAAATATAGAAAAACGTAAAATATTAGTAATTCGAAGATAACAGAAAGCCTGCCTGCTGCTTGAAAATGCTAAGCTTACTACTCCCATAACGTGGCGACAACACACACGAAACAGAAGAGCGTTTGAAGAACTTTCGTGTTTCTTCATCGTGCGTTTGCATTACTCCAGTCTACAATAAGAAGAGAACTATGGTCAAGCAAAATAACCTTCTCTTTTAAAATATAAGATGTTTTAACTAAAATTGTATATTTTATGATTTTGAACATCTTTTATGTAATCAATCAATTTTAGTTAAAAATAATACAATCAATCATGAAATAGACAATATAATATAATTGATCACATTATGATTTGCATAAATTTTGAAAACATCCTATAAAATAAAACAAATAAAATCTTATATTTTGAAATGGAAGAAGTGAAACCTTATCGAGCCAAATATGTTACCGTGTTAATAAAAAATTTGTTGTGAGATGTTTTATCATCCCACACCAACAACAACACCCTGACACCTTCCTGTGATTTGTACTTTAATAGATCACCAAGACTGAGATTCCCACCATTAGGTAGGGGCCGCGATGGGTCCCTAACCAGTTTCACTTTGTGGAATATCGACCAACCAACAATGTAAACCATGTGGTGAGCCTGCACAATAGTGTTGCATATGTCTTCCCAGCATCGCTCGTGCTGGTAAAGGACTCCGTCATCTAACTCGATTTCGGGCATATCCTCGGGGGATACATGAGCATCTTGGTACAAAGTCACATGCCCACCTGGCCTTACTGGAAAATAACAATTAGTCACTCCCAACGACGTAATACCACGAGTATAAACGTCGTTTCTCCCACATGGTACAAATTTCATTTCCAGTCGAACTGCTGCATCAGGCTTTGGCGGTCTCCCAGACGAGCTGAGGATCGGAAACCAACCGCTAATCATCTCTCCCAATTTGATTTTATTAGCAGAGACGGTTGCGATTCCAATCAAATCTGCTCCGAACACATCGTTATCCTTAATATAAAACTCAATTTGAGAAACTGGATGTGCCAAAGGAATTTTAAAATGTTCATTCCAAACAGGGGATTGGGAATTTGAGATAACACGTGTACGTGCTACGGTAGCACCGGCGAGGCAAACAGTGACGTATGGATCACTTGTGATTATATTGTTACGTGGACGCAAATGGCTACTATTGGCAGAAGCATAATACTTATCAAAAAAATTAAACGCATTGAAAACACGACGAATCCTTTCAACAACAAGGTCCATGTTAGGTAAGTGTCGAGCTTCAATGATTTGGAGTTCAAGATCCCCATGAAGATACACTAAGTCATTTTGTATCTCGTTCGCCATTGATGAGAGACTATCCAGAAAGAAAGAAAAAAACACAAACATATAGCTTTTAGAGAAAAAATTAATGTAAATTGTCGATTACTCATAAAGAAAAGTTATGCTTGAATTTTTCCATAACCGACGGTGAAGACCGAAAGCCTTGAGAAAACGTAAAAGAAGAAAGGCGAGAAAAAAGTAAATCAAAGAATAAAATTCATTTGTGTGATGAAATATGACACGTGGTAGATAGCATCAGAAAAAAAGAAAAAACAAGAAGTAACAAAACATCTAAAATAGGCAAACTGATATATCTATATATGATTGTCTTCTTCTTCTTTATGTGGATATTTCAATAGTTGAAAAACGAGAAGCACGCACAACCAATGTATTTAATAACAATAAAACAAATTACTTTTTTTTTTTAATCAGTGGACTAGATTTTTCTCATCACTTCACGAAAAAGTGCATGTCCAAAATAGTTAAATATCAATAAAACAATTACAAATTTTTTGAATCAGTGGACTAGCCTTTTCTTCTATAGTTGCCCAAATATATATTATATCACATTATTAACCCATTCTACATTTACTATGCTCCGGAGCCTGTTAGGTCGATTATATGTCGCAGGTTTGGGCCAAGCTTGTCTTGCATGGATAACTCCTTTGATTGGTTTAATATGTGTGCTTTTCCAGCGAAGCTCAAAGTTAATTCAGATTTGGGTTGGATCTTGACAAAGGTTACGAAACCCGATATTATCAATTGTTTTGTAGTAGAATTAGTTGCCTGAAATCAAGGAACTTAACTTAATTTATTTCACCCTTTTATATTCTACTTCTATTTATTCTACTAAATTCCATTAAGACAACCATTTGGACTTAAATTAATTAGAATTTCGTATTCCTCTAAAAGTTAACCATTTTGATTGAAAAATGTTAAAACATAATTCAATTTGTTCCACTCAAAAAATTTAAAGAACTGAACAATTTCTTTTTTAAAATTCATTATCCCAGTCTATAATATGGAAAATCACCTAGTTATGAATATATAGGCAGAGTGTATAAACAACTTTCTACGATGAATAAGAAATATACATGTTTCATTCATTAGCTAATTAGTTTCAATGGTTATCTAGACATGTTAATTAGGGTAAAAGGCCAAAGTCTGCCTGACCCATTCCTCAAAAAAATCGAGCTCGAATCTGAATATATAAGCAAAACAAAACTGGGCTTTCGGACTTAATCCATTTAGATTATTGAGTTTTTGAATTTTAGCCTAGTTACGGTTGGAAAGATCCGAAAAACCCGAGAATAAACATATGATTTATAATTTTAGTAATAAGATTTGTTTAGAGATGATAAATGGATTAAAATATTTTATACATATTTTTCTTTGGACAAAAATCATAATTCTCTAATTCTATCTTAATATAATTCTTGAAAGAAAATTTAAATCTTGACTCTGCCATCTAAATTTTTAATGTTTTTATTATATTTTAAATGTTAGTACAATTTGTTTAGAGTTTTATGGATTCATTTGACATTTGACATTTGCATTTATTTGTTTAAACTTTTGCTTTAAATTAAATTAGATTTTAATAAAACATATCGGTAATTTAGTTTTATTTGGTTTTAAATAAAATTTCGAAAAAAACTCTATTCAATGTTTTTAAAACCGGACCGGATGACGAACCGGAAAATCATCTGGTTCACGGGTCAACCGGGTTTAACTCGGTTGAACCGGATTCATATAATATATATATATATATATATATATATGGTATGGCTATATTTTATACAAGTAATTTACATTGTTTTATGTTTTCTTATTAAATGCACTTGATAAACAAAACCCTTTTTTTTTAACGCTGAGATTAATCAAAAGTAACGAAAGTTTTTACAAGGTATAAAAAATTCAGAGATGAAGGGAAATTGAAACCAACTAAAAAGAAAAAAAAGCCAGTAGGCACCAAAGCAAATGAGAGAAAGGACACACTCCTCATGTAGAAACGAGTGGAAAAACAGAGCATTATGAGCTCCTTTGTGTGATATGGGGAAAGCAGCGAAGCTCTCAGGGGAGAGTGGTATCTGCTACGATCAGATTCTCTAGCCAACGAGGGCCACCTCTGGAGATATATGATTGATGACGCCCGTCTGTTATAACGCTTGTCGCAACTGATTGAGCGATTTGATTGCAAATTAAAGGAGGCGAGGCGAGGCCCCAACTATCAAAGGATTGTAACAAAAGGATGATCCTATCAATCAACGCACGGTATACTGGACAAGAATGAGGGTTAAGGAGAGCTTCCCGGATTTTAGAGAAATGAGCCTCAAATATCACTTGACGAAACTGAAGATTTATCGCCGCTTCAATGGCCCATATGAAACTCCACAGTTCTGCTTCTAAATGAGATGACATCTGAGCATAAGAACGGCGGCTATGAAACAACGGTTTACCTGTAAAGTCTCGTGCTATCCAAGCCACCCCTCCATCTTTGCTCGTTGCACACCATTCAACTCCGATGTTACGCTTGACCGTTCCATGAACCGGTTTGGTCCATCTGCTCTGGACTGGGTTTGTGGGTGTATTCGTTTGAGCAGACCGAGGCTGAGATGGGGCCAGTGCATTTAGGTTTAACTAGATGGTAGCATCCTCTTTAGCTTGATCCACAGTTGACTGAGACTCATACCTTGTGTTCTCAAATACCAAAGCATTGCGAGATTTCCACAAATACCAAAGGACCCATGGGAAGCAAAGACGAGTATAATACGGGAGATGGGACTTACTGCTTTGAGCCAAGAGATGGTGGATGTTTAGGAACACAGAGTTTCAAGAGAAACCAGCTTGTGGGAGAGGGATGTTTAGAAGTTGCCACGTTTCCTTCGCATTGGGACAGTTGAACATGACGTGACAAATAGTTTCTGGTGCTTCTAAATCATAGGCATTGCATCTAGTACCACTCATGAGTCCTCTTGACTGCAATCGTTCCTTGACAGACAAGGCACCTGAGAGCGCTCTCCACATGAAATGTCTGAGTTTTGGTGAAGTTCGAGTCTTCCAAACCCGTTTCCATAAAGATTTTTCAATTGGTGGGAGCTCCTGCTGGTTTGGAGTCCGTATGGAAAGACACAATTCCAAGAATTGATACCCACTCTTAGAAGAGTAGAAACCGTCCTTAGTTAAACACCACTCAATTGAATTGTCTTTAAATGGATTAGTCTTACTCTTGAGGATGATGGGGACATCCGTTTCTACAAAAAGAGTCGTAACCATGGCCACATTCCAACCACCAGTGAGAGGATCAAAGAGCTCATTAACCTTGAGAGTGAGGTCAACTACAACATCATGGTGATATGTTGGAGGTCTTGGAATAGTGTCCATGATCCAGTTGTCCAGCCAGACACGTGTGGTGTTCCCAGTGCCAATCCGGTTGATTAGACCTTGTTTGAGGAGATCTCTGCCATGTAGTATACTACGCCACGCGTACGATGGTCTTGTCCCAACCGAGCTCTCCAAGAAGGTTGATGAATTAAAATATCTATGCTTCAGAATTTGGCCGAGAAGAGACTCTGGATTTTGCCATATTCTGTATGTTTGCTTGCCAAGAAGAGATTGATTGAACAGAGTGATGTCATAGAAACCTAGACCACCGCATTCTTTCGATTTGTATAGTTTTTGCCAAGCAACCCACGTGATCTTATTCTTCGATTCACCACTACTCCACCAGAATTCAATCAAAGCACTAGTAAGCTTTTTGCATACGTCTTTCGGAAGCTTAAAGCACGACATAGCGTAGACTGGAAGAGCTAACCCAACTGATTTGATTAGAATAAACAAAACCCTAGAATGACTTTTTCTCTCCCAAACTTTTGCCTCCACCTTTCCTCTCTTTGCCTCTCTCCTTTAAGTTTCGATCTTAAGTTTATATAAAATCATTATTTAATTTGTTTGTTTCTTCATTTCATGCATATATACACTAATTAAAATCAATCAAAATAGATTGAAACATCATCCAAGATATATAACAACAAGAAAACACACACAATTTTTTGGAGAAAGATTAAACCGGGTTTGGGCGGTTTTTAGACAGATTTTCCGGTTTTTTCTCAAATCCGGTTTTAGCGTCAACCCAAACCGGACTGGTCTCTGGTTCGCGGTTGAATCCGGTTAGCGCCGGTTCGACCTCCGGTGCGGTCCGGTTTTCAAAACACTGGGTAATAGTCATGTCATGTATGCACTAGGAATGAACTTTAAAATATAGATCCGCATATTTTTTAGGTTGAGCCACACAGCAAACTTAAATAGACATACAGTATGTGAACTTTGCAGATTTTAGATTGGGCCGAACCCCCCGACTAGCCCGATTGAGATGCTTATGTTTAATCCCAAGTCCCAGCATATAACAAACCAAATGGTTGGGTTCTTATAGAGGGCGTCCGACGTGGCAAAAATGCTTGATATAATTGGCTCGTAGCTACGTATCAAAGCGATGACATGTTTCATCGCCGTAATGAAAAGAAGGGCAAGGATGATGGCGAAGCAGGTATTGTTGATCGCCGTCATTGTCGCCCTTTCCTTCTATCGAGGAGCTTCCGTCGATGACAAATGCTCTGCCTGTAACGCTGTCGCGGTACATCTGAATCTCTTACTCTCTTCCGTCTCTAGTTATACGATACTTGCTCGATATAGATTTGAATCTCGAGGAATGGCTTTGAGCTAATGTTACTGTTTGGTACCTCTCTTGATTCTTGATTTTGGATTTAGCACTCTGGGAATTCAATTTTTTATTTTGGCTTGTTTGTTTAGCAATCGAAACTTTGTTCTGCTAACATTTGTTTCTTTTTTTTTGTTGTTGTTGTTGTTCCGTTTCTTGGATTGTTGGTTGATTTCTGGTTATGGAAATTTATTACTTAATACTCATCAGGGTGCTCAATGTTGCGCAGGAGGAATTGGAGATCCAGCTTTTGAAGGTAACAACATCTTCTCTAGTATCTGTCATCTTATATAATACACTAACAAGAGCATACAAAGCTTGCCTGCTCTTTTCTGCTGCAATGCTTTAAGCACCTTTCAAGTAACTTGGTGCTACACATAATCAGGAAAAACCACGGAACCATCTTGATATGAGAAACCGACTAAACTCTAAAGGCCAGCGCGAAGGAAAGGTCATCGATTACAGGTAAAACCTTCAAGCTTTGATTCTGTATTCTTCTTTGCTATGTGCACTTCCTCAAAATTACTATGATAAGTCTCATACATGGGACAGGAGAACACATTGGGTTATATGCATGTACAGGATTTTATATTGTCATTTTTACTACTACTAGAAATGTTGATTCAAGAATTTGATCCCTAATTTGGGTAACATATATCCGTAGTTAGGAGCAATGATGATCTAGGAATTGGATACTGGTAAGGCTGTCACGTTGATGTAACAGCACACTATAATTTCTCAAATTGTCACCAGGGTAGCTTTGATGATGTTTTTACACATTAAGTGATGTTTCTGTAACTTATGTTTGTTTCTTTTTTTTTCAAATAGAATAAGTGACCTGAGGGTGGTTGATCTGTTGGATGGGCTGTGTGATAGAATGCAGGATTATACTCTACAAAAGGTATACTGACTTCTTATTATGCTCTTCTTTCAGTTGCATCATCTTTGTAAATTTGCAAGATATTAACTATTCTTTGATCATCGTAAATTGATCCATCTGAATCTTATTGCCACACTTGAAGCAGGTGGAATCAAAGAATATACAATGGGTCAAAGTGGACAATTTTGACAGCTTACCTGGTAACGTGTGCTTTGGCTTGATAAAATTTGTCTTTGTGACATGCATTTATGCATCGCGTATTTAGCCTTAGGCTTGTGTCTAGTTGCCTCCATACTTATGTGATAAAATAAGATTACGAAACTCTTGTAATGAGTTACAGGAAATAATTGTTGGTCTGTAGCGTATCCACTTGTCTACTAGAACACATGTGTTCGAAATTTCTGAGCAACTAAATAACTGTGAGAGTGCATTTATGATGATGTGAACCCTGGAATACGTTCTGTAGCTGTGAAATCCTCATCTCTAGTTATATTAGTGGTTTAGAGACTTGTTTGGAATTAATGTTCCGTGTTTGTTTTTCATAGATAAACAGGAAGCTAAAGCGCATGCCAATGACATTTCAACTTATTGTGGAAGGTAAGACAACCAAGAATCTCCTAAGTTGCGTTACAGGGGTCTCAATTGTTCCAGCTCAAAATTCATCAAACTATTCTAAAATCTATATGTGCTTTCTTAACACAGATTGCTGGAGGAAACGGAAGATAAGGTAAACCTTCTTGTGACCTTTCTCTTAAATGACGGTTAGAGTCAGACCAAGTTTGGTTGATGTTGATGTGAGATTGCAGCTCGCTGAGGTAATAAAGAATGGATCACTAAAAGTAGGAGAGGTAAGCAAGGTTCTGTGTCATACTTTAAGCAACAACTGCAGCAAAAGTAGGTTAGTATTATAGTTTTTCTCCCTATCTTCGTCTACCTCGAATTCATTTTCAACTCTGTGGTTGCTTAGTCTTTCCAGCTACTACAAATCTGATATGGTTCGGTATTTTGCTTTCTGAATTCAGTGAAACAGACTCAGAGGCTGAGGAGGATGATGATGCAGATGAATTATAACTAGATCCAGTCACCACTTATTTCTCGAGTGAATGTCTCTCTTTAGTAGCTAAGGTATCAAGACATATATATGCTCATATGTAACACTTCATCTTTTTAATTCGTGTTCCATACGAATAAAGTGGTTAAGAGGAACTTATTTGCTCAGCATTTGCAATAACTGTATCACTTTGGCGGTAGGCATCTGTTCTCGGGTTCTTTCGGTTTAACAGTTTTTCGGGTTGAGAAGAATTTTGCGGAATGTTTTTTTTTTGTTTTTCACCCAAACCCATTCTTATTATATAAACAAAAGTTACATTGTTCTCCAAAAGATAGTATATGACAAGTTCGTATGTCTAGCTATATTAGCTAATACATCAACAGTCTTGTATGAGAAATTACAATGAGAGGAAGATGATGTAGATACAATGTTTGGTCAACACCAAGATTCTTATGTGGTTGGCTGTAGCGTTGACACTATCCCACAGTTTTACAATCACTTTCAAATGTGATTTTTGTGTACGTTAACCTTTTGAACTCCTTTACTGCGAGGAGTAAAACTTGTGCTTCAGCATGTAGTGGGAAAGGTGATTAGGTCATCGAACCAAGTCTACACCAACATCGCATATATGATGTCGAGGAAGCTCCAATGACACATTCCAACACTAAGAGGCTAAGGGAAGGGTTCAACCTGGAAATAGAGACTCTTCTAAAAACAATGCCACTAACAGACACACTTAGAAACATTCCAGAAATGAACAACATGATCAAAGAGACCTCAGATGCACTCAAACTTCGTAGAAGACTTTAGATGTTTGAGCGTCAAAGAAGTTCAACCTTGAATCAACCAAGGTAACTATATTTACTTAGGAAAAAAATGGAGCTCAAAACATCAAGAATCTCTCTGAGATCACGTCGGCGGAGCAAGACATTGCTCATTCAAGCCATTAGGCCACTAGCGAGCAAATAGAGCAAAAGAAAAGGATTTTGAAGCTAACCATGTGGGAACTGATGTAGTCGTAAAACCCTAGGATTAGCAAACATTAAATTTAGATCAAGTTCGCAAGCGACGAGCTTGAAGAATCCTTTTGTAAAACTCTTTTGCAGATTCGCAGTCTACTCGTAGTAATTTTTTTTTGTTATTACGACTGATAAAACCTCCTTTTTAATCGTAGAATAATTATTTTGGGTCCTAGCCAAACTCTTGAATGAAAACGTTCTTTTGACTCTTGGGTAAGACTCCGATAATTTTTGTTTAAAGATCTCCCCCGTACCCTATATCTGATGCATACGTTTCGACTATCAAAAATGCATTAGGGTGAGGAATAATTAAGCATGGTAATGTAGTGACCTTTTTCTTGACGTCTTGGACTATACAAGGATGCAGACTAGACCATGGAGTAGGATTCTTCTACAAAACAATGGCTGAATAATTTTTCTTATGTTAGATAAATCATCCGATATATAATTTAAAGATCCTGAAAGTCGTTGTAATTGAGCTTTTTTTTCTTCTTTTTTTCATATGGAAATTTGTTTGCAAATTCTATAGACTTAGATATTGGGAACACCAAAGGAACTATAACACCATATGGTCCATATCTATCTAGGTCTATAGAATTTGCTAACAAATTTTCAGATGAAAAAAAAAAAAAAATTCAACTACAATGATTTTTAAGATGTTTAAATTATATATCAGATTACGACAAAAAAATAATTATATATCAGATTTTTTTTCATTTTGGGTAACGCATATTGACAAATTAACTACATATTTTAACAAATAGATGTATAAAATTCTGGCGTATAGTGTCTAGTACCTTATATTACACAAATTATTACGTAGCTAAAGCCTATACGATGACAAAAATAATTGTGTATCGATATCAACTATAACTAAATTATTTTGGCATGGACTAGTCTAGTTTACGGGTGAAGATGACTTAGACGAGATCCAATGATCGGAGGTAAAAACAACTAATCTTCACTTTTCATTCTTTCTTTTTGCCTTCCTATGCCATTGTTCTAATGCCTTTGAAGTTTGTTCATCGAACACTGATCGCTTCATCGTGGATCCCATCTGTTAACATATATTTTTAAATTAGTCATGTTTTTATGGAGTATGGAAGAAAAAAGAATATATAGATGTGGCATGCCTGAGTAACGAGAGCATAAAGGGGTAGTGTGATATAACTACATAGGAATTGTACTCCTACCCTGTATCCATGCCATGTGTTCAATTGTCATAAACTAAAATTTCTTATAGCACAAGAAGAAGCAATGCTAGCTGATTAGAATATATTACTCACCCAAGACATACACGAATAATTATGAGGCCAAAATGGTGATGAAAGCATGACCTTAACCCGAACTCGTACTGCAAAAAAAACTGATTATTAGACACCTAAATAAAATCGATTTATATATTGGGAATTACTTGGAGGACAAGTGTATCTTACCCATATCCAAAAAAAGTAAGTAATCTCAAAAGCGTTCTGAAACAGAACAAAGTGGATTATATGAAGGACTAGAGCAGGTTTGCCAAACCAAAAATGCATGTCGGAGACATTTACAAGTGGCATCCCTTGAATCACTGCGTGTCTTTCTTGAATCTCTAGTGCCATGTATGATATAATGGCTTGAAGTTTTGTTCCGATGGCTAATGTTAACTTTAAACCAACAACAGTTAGCTCATAGAACATTGCTTACTTTTCTTGTCTTCAAGTAACATGAGCTCCTTATAGAAAATTAAGTAATAACTTACCAGAGGAGGAAACATGGTGATTACGGCAGTAACATACCATCCTATTAAGTTTGTATTTACACTATTAGTTTCTATGCTGGAAATGGAAGAAAATGTAATGTTATAAAGTGGAAAAATGATAAAGAAAGACTAACCATGAACATCAAAGAGTAAAAAGAGCATCACAAAGGCCCATAGCTCTGGTCTGCGCATCATCAGAAAGAAAGAATAAAAAATGAAAACATGCACTATTGAAACCAAAAAAAAAAAACAATGACGAGTGTGACGAGTTAACCTTATTCCTACAACCACCTTAAAGTCGTCTTCTAATGACCTTTTGATGTACTTTTGAAAATCAAACTTCATGCCAGGTGCTAAATGGACCTACAATACGCAAAGGTTTTTAAATAATCACAATTGCATTTGCATGTTTTTGAAAACTTAAAGATTAAATATACAATATCAAGAACTCACACTTATGAATCCATGTCGCATTGTCAAATAATCGGATTTTCTCACTGATCTGAGTATTTGACGAAAGAAGCACATCTGAAAGAAGTGAAAAATGTATCAATTCTCTAATTCCATGTGAAACTGAGGGATGTACATGGATGACAAACTTTAAAGTAAAGGCAAATCGTACTACGTAGAAGGAAAATTTATTCCTAGCCCAAGGATTGACATGTTCTCGGACAAATGATGTCTCATGCGTCAGTCTAAATCTTGATGGGTCTGTAAAAAAATCAAATAAAGCTAACAATGACAGTAAATATTTGGTAGAGATAAGATCCAAAACAGAGTTAAATCTACCATTCAACATCTCTTGTTCGTGGATGACCTCTTGCTCCCATACTTTCCAGCCGCGAATCTTTGTTAATAATTAATGAATTACATCAATAAAAATGATCAGAATCAAGAGATGGATACGTGCACTAATACAAATACCTTGGCTCTTCCAAGCATCATAGTTATAGCACTGTATATAACATGAAAGACGGCCAAGAAGAATATGAAAATATGCACTTGATGTAACGCGTTCAGAGATATAAGCGGTACATAACCCTGAAATAATAAAATATAATGTTATCAATATAAACATGATAAGAATTCCATGTGAAATAGGAACTACAAAATATTACACTCTTGCAATTCACTGGAGGAGCGTCGGCCAAAGAACGACGTTGAATAGATGAAATATGCTTTTTGTAGACTGCTTTTTTGTCATCATCACTAGGTCCGTCATAAGGGCCACAAAACGACATCGCATGGCCGTACTTTGACGGAACACATATGCTCGCAATGTAGTTTTGGCCAAACGTCAGAAGCAGAGAAATAAATCCCAAAACCATAAGCTCTACAAATTACAGAAGAAACAGGTAACGAGTTATTGATTTGGCTGCAAACCAAAACCATCAATTTGAGGATAGATACCATTTTTAATCTTCTCAAGAGCTTCAAACAAGGCTTTTTTCTTCTTCCGCTCGAAAACCTGCCACAATGTAAGAGTGATCAGAAAGTATTAGAGAAACAGAAGACAAAATTAGGTTGTATATATTATATATGTACATGAAATAACCTGGCCGAGTTTGTGAATGAGAAGTTCCAAAATAATGGAGATCAAGATGATAACACCACAAACCGTGGAGACAGCCCAAGTCGGGGTCTGATCTAGCTGTCTCGGACCTTCTACGCCTCCGCCTCCACCACCTCCAGCCATTTTCTTAACAGATGAATCAAACGTGACAATTATCTAATGTTTTCTAATTTTATTTTACAATCATAAATCCAATCTATACAGAAAAGAGATAACACAATATTCATTCACAGAAGCTGCTGTGGTGAGAGAGACAAAGATGGGAGAAAGTAAACGGGAGAATTGTTGCCATTGATGTGCATACAAAAATAGTAGAGGAAGTGTAGACAAATCCGGTGATTTTTTTTTTTTTTTTTTAAAATTTATTTTCATTTTCGAATTTTTGTTTTCCTTCCTTATTTAACAAGTTCCATCATTATACAAAGGGTTAATAACAGACACTTTCTGAAAACTATCTTTCAATAAACACACTTTTTCCGGGTGAGGACCTTTGAAATTTTTTAATGATCTTTTTCAACAAATAGACGAGAGAATGAAAAGTTAGATGAGAGATGTGTATCTAGTTTGTAAAGAATAAATATAGTTATATTACATAAGATCCGGACCATTGATGATTTTTTGAAACTTTTTCTTGTTCTTGTTCCTTCCTTGGTTGAAATTGACGAAGAATTGGTTTTTCTGCAAGCGAAGATGTCGGAGTCATCCCTAACGGTAGCTTCACCTTGCTATCAGCCATGGACGACAAAGACTTGTGAAGCAACAATGAGATCGATAACACCGCCGCTGCGACTCGATTGCTCCGATAAGATTTGGCGATTACGGGATGATTTCTGGTGCTCTGAATCTCATAGATTCACCAAATGGAAAAGGTATTGTAAACACTTATAAAAAAGGTGACAACCCACGACCACAATTGTAGACTCCACATCAGTAACCGATACGGGAAGATAGTTGCGATCTTCTTTGCCACCGTCAAGATTTCGTCTTCCCTCTTTTTGCCACCGTCTTCCATTGCTCCGATATTCTTCTTCGCAACGCCCTTTTATTTTTCATTTATACTTGTGCACAAGATTAAATCTAGAGTTCTATTGATTGAAATCCATGGAGCACAAGAGTCTTCACTGCTTAACTTCCCTGCATATCGACTAAATTTATGAAGAATAAAAGCTTTCATTTGGGCGATTGTGGTTTGGCATTTCATGGTTGTGTATGAGCAAGAATAGATTGTAATATGTGGATGTTCAGTGGTATAATATGTGAAAGAACGATTAGTTTAAGAAATAATGAGTTTGAAGTCTCTAATTATAGATAGTGATATTGTTCTCCACAAAACAATATAGTTACATAATCCATACATGACCATCCATCATACACAATCATGAAATGCCTCATTTCTACCACAATCAATCTAATGATTTGGGAATTGTGTGTTGGTGGTGAGTTGTTCGATGGGATCATAGTTTTTGCTAGAATTATTAGGTTGGTTGTGGTTTAAATGTGGCATTTCCTGATTTTGTATGATGGATGGGTCATATATCGATTGTGTAACTATATTGTTTTGTGGACAACAATATCACTATCTATAATGATAAAGCTCAAAAGCTTGTAAAAATGACAAGAGCAACTTAATTTTAGATATTTGGAAGAGAAACAAATTCATTACATTTGATCAAAGTCTATAAATAGTAAAATAAAAGACTAAGAAGGCAAATACATTATCATGATGAAAGAATTCATAAACAGAAAAATGCTTTCAAACTTCTTGTTTTAATGTTAAATATGTCTCCATGGTTATTCATCCATGAATATTTTGCCACATTGACTTGTCCATGTGAAAGCTGAGATTATTACTCTTAGACACACTTTATATGAAAGTAATTTTCAAAAGAGGCACTTTCCACTATTAAGACACTTTCATGGGAGAGAAAGACATGTATACCTTTTTTTTTTCTTTATCTTTTTACTAAATTCATGACCCACTCTCTTCTTCTCTTCTCATTTTTGTCACTTTTCTTCTTTCTTTTTCTTATTTTTTTCCCTCTTTTTTCATTTTTAACTTTTTAGCTTATCTCTTTTATTTTTCTTCTAATTTTGATTAATTCAACTTTGCATGTTAACAAAAAAAATGATATGATTTTAACAATTAATAGTGGTCATCTAATAATAGTGGCAAATTCTGGACATTCCATTTACTTTATGAGTAAATTTAGTATATTAAGAACCCTTGACCATTAATAGTGGTCATCAAGGTACAAAGGTGATGTTGACAAGAAATGATTTTATGGTTACAGTTTTGTGGTTAATGATTTATGGTTGAAGTTTTGTGGTTAATGTAATGAGTAATTCATGGTTAGTGTTTTATGGGTAGTTCTCTTATCTTGCAACTCTATTGATGATACTTTGTACCTTATTTATCAAACTTTGTTTTGCTTTGTAAAGGCATTATAAGTCAACGTTTGGAGTTCGTGGACATAAAAATCATGTTGTTAGATTCAAAAGGTATGTCATCCATATGGACGATATACATGGTCATAGTTTCATGGTTACAAATCGTTTTATTGAGTTCGTTAGTCCATTAATCAAACAGTTTTGTTTCGATTTCGTTGTCCAATTTAGTTATACAAATTGAATCATTCATAATAGTACATAAAAAATGCATGATCTAGTAAGAAAATTTGTTTTTCTTTCAATCCAATATTAAAATTATTATTTGATAAGAAAACAAATAAAAAGGAAGAAGAGAAGATCAAAAAACCAAGAAGAAGAAAGAGAGTAAATGTTTGAATTATGTTTTTCTCATATTTGGTGTTTTTCACGAAAAAGAAAAGGAGATGAGAGAGAAGAAAAATTAATTTTTTTATTAAAGAGAAAAAACATTTAACACATGTGGTCCCTAAACTATGGAGAACAAAAAAGAAGGATAGTTTGGTCACAAACTTGGAGTAAAATATAAAAAAGTGCTTCAATCTCAAAATGTGTCTATAAATGTTATTACTTTATAAAAAGTGTGTATATGTGTAATCAACCCGTGAAAGCTTTATGGTGATTGTGTCTCAAATGCTCACTTCCAACTTAACTGATTTTTTTCAAAGCAAAAGAAGCATGGTCAAGTCCTGCAAATAGAAAGATAACAAAAAACAAGATTAAAGTTTTGAATTAAGTAACATACAAACAAGATCTTCAAACAAAAATTCCTAAATTACTATGGATCTTGTAACGTGGATTCGAGTAAAATGAATCTGAAAATTTATTTTAAGTGATCAAAGTAACTTTTAAAGTGTTTCAAACAACATAATTCATTCTTATTTGAACATTTGTTAGCTATAAAATAGACAAAGAAATAGAATGGACTGTAAATCTGTTTCCCATGTCTATTAATGTAAGAGATAACACATGAAAAACACAATCAACAAGAGTCTTTGTGGATGCACTACAAGAAAATGGCTCATTGATATCACATAAAGATAGCACGATTTTCATAACTGCTATGAAAGATGCTTGGGTAAGATAGGCTAACATATAATAGTATTTTTAAAACGCTGAGCCTTAAAATGAATAAGCGGGAAGCAAAATTGGATTTTGGAGCGCCCAAAATTTAACAAAATGTTTCATATAGCGGCAATACTTAGCTAAATTGTTTTCATTTTTTACCAAAATTTTACACCCAAATATAATACATGTTCCTCTTTCTATTTTTTCTATTTCCGAAAAACAAAAAGAAAAAATATCCTCTTCTCTCTTCGTATTCCTCTCCTCTCCTTTACTCTACGATCGCCTCTTCTCTCTTCCTCTCTTCTTCGGCTTAACAAATTTGCACATTTGCCAACAAATTTCACCTTTGTTTTCACCACGGAAATCCTCTTTACCCGTTATGATTTTTGTTGTAGATCTCCACATCTCATCTTCGTGTGGTGCCATCGCCGACTTCTTCCTTCACGACGTATCTCCGACTTCTTCCTTCACGGTGTATCTTCGAGTTCAGGTTAACCCTAAACTCATAATCATTTCCTTTTTTTTGAAAGAAACCGCCAATTGCTCTAATTTCTTCTCCTTTTGCTCACTGAAATTAGGGTTTTGCAGAGTGTTCTTGTCGAATCTATTCGATTTTCTGTTAGATATGACCAATTTATGTCTTAGATTTGTCTTAGTTATCGATCGAATCATGGTCCTTGCAGTATCTTTCTTTGAGAGCATACAATTCTCCATCATACACGACAAACGGTGTGCTCAAGTCTCCAACAACATCTCTTCCCTCACCATCCGAAAATAGGTAATCGTCTGCTTCTTATTGATTCTTATCTGGTTTCAAAGAATCAGATTCTAAGCTAGGATCTTGTTAATGGAATGAGAATGGATTTTTTAAGTTTTGTTATTTCGTACTAGACAGGTCCAATTCTTCTTGAAGATTACCATCTAATCGAGAAGGTTGCTAATTTCACCAGAGAGAGGATCCATGAGAGAGTGGTTCATACTATATGAATCAGTGTTAAAGTTTTCTTGTGGTTCATGGGATCCAACTAGTCAGACGACAAGCTACTCTAGTGTATGATATTTGTTTATGGTGCCATGGACTGAAATCCTTACACTTACTGCCAATGCTCCTAAATGTGCTCACCAAACAATCACCATGAAGATTTTATGAAGTTCATGCACAAAGACGAGGAGGTAAACCTTAGTACCACACTACCACAAAAGCTATAATTGTTGGTCGTTTTACTTGGAATCAAAATATTAACCAGTGTTTGCTTTTAAAGATCAATTACTATAATTCATATGATTTGTTCAGATCAAGAAAAATTGCTTTCCTACAGGGTTAGAGGGTTTAGATATTTGATTCTCAAAGGGTTAGTTTGATTCTTACTGATTTATCAAATTGATGGATTTCTTATTTCAGATGGTTGGAAAAACGATTGTACTTTGCTTGAAGGTCTTAGGGATATTAAGGTACCTGTTTGGAATAGCAATACACACTCCACATATGACTTCATTGAAAATGCAACGTATATGATTGTTTTATTTTGCATTAGTTTATGTTGTGAAATCCCTAATTCGGTTCTTGGAAATTGAGTATGTTGTGATTAATTAGGATTCAATTAGAGAAGGGTCTTTCTCAGGGTACGACAATTCAACACTTACTTGCAGACTAAAACTTGGAGGTAAGAACACTGGCTTCACTAGTTTTTGGTGCATTTTGATGTTGCATATATTGGGCTTGGTTGTTTCTACATTGAGCACATTCTAGCATTTAAATTGGGGTTGTCTAGAACTAAGATAGAATTGGACATTTTCATATATCAGTTAGTTCCTTGAAACTGTGATTGTAAAAGCTTAAACTCATATTCTTTTGGTTTGACATCATGTGATTATGTTGTTGTCTTTTTCTTTGATTATGATTGGTTTCTCTGTTTACTAAACATATATGTAGTTTCTCGTTGTCTAGGTTCTCCTAGATCCATAAGCGAAATGATAGGGAGCGTGATAGTGATGCTTCTACATCACCAAAAATCCAATGATGCTTTTGCATCACCAAAAGTCCAATGAACTGTCTCACTTTACATCTGGTTCTCAGGTAACTATTATCATAAACTGTTTTCTTAACTTTGATCATTCCTTTTCACAATATCTCTACATCCTCATCGATAAGAACGAATGCTTCTTAAGGTGACTTGTGTGAAGATACAAAACATATATGCTTATTTATCTCTCTTTACATTCATCTTCTCTCAGATTATTCTTTTGATTCTTCAAGTACTTATTTGAGACCCTTTTGGGCCGATACTGATAAAGATAGGTGCCTTTTAATGGGTTCTTTCAGTTGAGTAGCTATTCATCTATAGAAGGTGTGTTGTAGCTTATTTTGAGTAGTTCTTTAAGGAATCTCGTAGTATCTTATGCAAATTAGAGTTAAAATGTCTCATTTAGTTTGTGTTTTGTTTATACTGCAGGGAAAAAAGAATGCTAGAGGTATTGAGATTCCAATTATCAAATGGGAGGTTTTGGAGTTAATGATGGTGATGAAGACCGTCTACAGGCTTAGTTTTTAGAACTCTTCATTTGCATGTAATTGTCTCACATTTGAATTATGACATTCTTTGTAAGACTTGTTATTGATTTCTATGAAATAAGAAACATATTTAGATATCTATTGTTGACCAAATAAAATTATCAAAAAATCTCATTATATAAAGTTTGATGCGTCAAACATAATAATTAACAAGATCGTGACACGTGTCAATCAGCTGATAAGATTTTGACACATATTATTTTCTTTTAACTAAATTAAATCTCATATTTCAAAATTTCTCAAATCCTATTTAAATTAGGTTTTGACATGAGTTCTTTTATTTAATTATAAATTTCGAAATTGTTCTAACCTAAGTCTATATAAACTAAAAAGATTTTATATGCATATTAGAATATCGTCGTATACAAAATTTAAGTCTATTTAAATTAAAAAGATTTTACATGTATATTAGAATATCCACTGAAAAACATTACTGGATTCTTTTTGCCTTATAAGCTTTTATTTAGAATACAAAAAATTTAGTTGAAACAAAAAATTGTTAGTGCGTCTTTTAAGAAAGTAATAAACTAAAAATCTTAAGAAGAATAATAAGCTTATATGAAAGAACTTTATATTAGTTGATGAAAAGGTTTAACGTGTTTTTATTTTCTATCAATAAGAGTTTTAATGTATTACTAACTATTTGAACAATATATATAACTACAATTTGATTTTATTTTAACACATAAAATACTATTCAAAGATTTGTGCATCATTGTATTCTTGCAAAATTTAGGAATCAATTATCTGAATTTTTTTAATTGAAATTTGTAATTTGAGTTTGCAACTAACAAGATACAATTCCATTCATTAAGGTTTTGAAAAACTAAATATATGAGTGAGTAACTATATAATAAAAAAAACCATAGTTCAATAAGGAACAGAACAAAAAACTAATTATTTGGAAATATGTGAAAATATTAATTCAAAATAAAATACTATAATAAGAGTCAATATAATTTAATAATGGTGAGGCTTTATAAGTGGTTTTCACATTTCGTTTTTGTGTTTTTCACATATTATAAATTTAAAAAATTCAAATAAGATTATGAGAAAATAATTCAACAAGATTTTTTTTTAAAAAAAATAGCGAAATAGTGAAAATTAAATGACTTCAAACATGAATAAAAAGAACCTAATCATTATGAAAAGACATGATCAAATTAGACAAAAAAATCAAGATGAAAAAGTAAGTGTTAAATTTATTTAATATCGAAGTTTTCGATTTTTTTTACTTTCATGAATGATTTTTTTTCGTATTTGATTTTTTACGGGTTATAAAATATTCTTCCATAAACCCGCATATATGCGGGTCCTTTAACTAGTATATTTATAAATATAATGCAAAACCACAATATATTATAGCATAAATAAAGAGTTACAACACATATATTATGGCATTAATCATGAGCTACATAAATATATATTAAAGCATTCTATTAACGCTATTAAAAAATAATCTATAATAGCGTTGCAAAAACTGCTATTTTAGAGGGGTATCTAAGATAGCTCCGACAAACATAGCGTTCATGAAAACGCTATTATACCCCTTTCATAGCGTTAATCGTGAGCTAAGAATGCTCATTTTTCCTGTAGTGATGGATTCTGCTGGACATTAGACATGAATCATTGCTAAAGAAGAAAACAAAACAAAGCATATAGATCTTACATCAAAACACTGAAACCAGTTTGATTCGAGAACAAAATGAGTATAACTTATGAATCAATAATAATGTGGTGAATGAAACATGAACAAGTATTGTGTACAACGAACGTATCATGAATATTCTCAATTTGGGTGATGAAAAACAAATTCCAAGCACCTGTTCAACACAATGTCCCCAATTATATTAAAAATCTCTATTACAAATTTATAAGCAAGGCATTATCATGATTAAGTATTCGTATAACATGAACTTGAAACATAATCTGCAGACCATAAAATTTTAAAAATTCAAACAAACCCATAAAAAGTCACAAAAAGTTCTAGGTAAATAAATCAGAGAACAAACCAATTTTAACACATAAATCAGAGAAGAAACACAAGGAAAGATGAAAAACTAACACGAATTTAGCAGAACTCGTTCCTCCGTTTTTCTGAAATCTAAAGAACTCGTGAGTCGTGACTCGTTCTTTCTCCTGGATCAGTTATTTACCATGATTTCGATTCCAATCGCATCTCTTTTATCAGATTGTTCTCCGTCGGTACAAATGCCACCACCGATTCAGAATCATCTACAAAAGTATGTCTTTTTCTCAATATACTAGATCTACCTCTGGCATTATCAGAAACCATTGGGTAAGAAGAACAAAAACCCAACAAAAATCTCAAAAACAAAATCGCTTGAAATCGAAATAGCAATCGAGAATTCAAAAACAGAATCTAATTTGTTTCTATCTCAGATTTATTATTACCATTGATTAAAATATGTTGTGTTGTAGTGTAGATAGTTAAAAAAGATAAGTTTATTTAGGAGGGCAGAAGAGTAAAAGCATAGGCAAAAAGTATACCTCCCTAGAAAAGTGTCTAAACTTAATATAAGTCGAGTAGAAAGTGTCTTCCTTAGTAAATAACCCTTAGAGGATGTTTATCAATGAACATGAAAGAGTGTCATATAGATTAATTTAGTATAATTGTATTAGTAATTTAATCTTTAACACTTCATAAAAATTGGGTAACTTTTGTATGTTATTAATGACACTCAATTGGGTTTTAATTTTTTTTTATTTTTTAGAAGGAAAAATAAAAGAAAATCAAACCATCCAACAAGCAAGAACATAATCTCATGAATAACACACATAAGCTTCTGATCCTTTCTTTCTTGCTGAAAACGTTTCCAAAATATTATTGAAAGTTTGAAACTAAAAACCCAAAATGCTAACAAGAAGCAACACACAGTCTAGTTAGTTCCTGACCTATTTTCTCCATGACAATCCGTCGCGCCAAAAGTCCACAAGCTACCACAACAAAAATACCACCAGCCAATGATGTACCGATTATAACCGATAGTATGTCCTGCATTTCTAATAGAGAGTTGGAACATAATTAGTAAAACTGCAATCACAAAAGTAAGAATGGGAGAGAAGTTAAGGAATGATACTTAACTGCTTTTTGAATGCGCAAGACGGATATAAAGATCCATTCCACTAGAAGACAACTCATGTGAATCAACTAAGCTTACATTCCATATCATACAACCATAACCTAAACCACGAGCACAAGCTATAAAAGAACATGTCTGCAAACAAGTCCTTAAACATTCATGCTCGCTGGCTTTGGATCTTCGCCTCAGCCTCACAAACCCATCAGTTTTTTACATTATTGCTCTGTCTTTCACACTGTAAAGGAACCCTTCTTACGCATCCACCACTCCAGTTTCCATTGTTCCACCAAATCACCTAGTTAGATGTCAAATCCGAAGAACTATGATTAAGAAGGAGAAAAACAATATGCTAAAGATCTTCATTCAAACTAATCCTTGATCCCTAAATAAAACACTATGCTAAAGATCTTCATTCAAATACTCAAAAGATTCAAGATATCAGATCAATAGTTCCAAGTTCTCTTAGACGAATTAGACTCTAAAATCGTTATTCTCCATTTTCAATAAAGCACATAAGCTAATGATCTCTGAGCTGATGATTACTATGAAGAACAATTTAAAACAAAGTAACATCAGTCACCTAATCATCAACTCACAGGATTCAAAATTCTCTTGTTCCGAATCAAATAACACCGAAACTGATAATTCGGACTACTTAAAATCACTCCAGAATCAAGGTTTAAATCAGAACACGTTTAAATTACAAATTCCGATGAAAATTCCATGAAAGTACCTTGCCGGATCTGAGAAATGGTGCTACCTAACAGATCCGTCAGAGAAGAAACACGTTGTGATCCGTCACGAAGATTTGAGAGCTACCTATTGGAATTTTAAGCTTGACCAGTCACATTCGACAACAAAGAAACAAATCCCAGAAAATGGTTTAAAGTCTCATCAACACAAATCTTATAAGAACAAACAAATACAGATTCTTCTAACTAACAAGAACCCTAATCTCATAAGAACAAACAAATACAGATTCTTCGTACACATAAGATTTGATTTTTTTGTTTGCCCAAAAACAAAAAACGTCGGTCCAATGACACGTGTCTTCAGTAACTCTCGTTAACTCGTTTCATTTAGCTCTCCCAAAAGAACCGAGTTAACCAAAAATCAGATCAATAATTAGTATAATAATAGGTTTTTATAAATGAACCTCTCCAAGTGTTATGGATAACTATGCTCTTATACAAATGAGAATGTACGGATAACAAAGAGTGGTTGGTGGTCAATGTTAGGGAAAAAATGAGAAAAAGAATCAAACGGAAATAGACGTCGTTGCTTATTTGAAATTTAAACTTCTAAAGTCGGCTTCGTTTCGAGAAAAATTCCCAACCGAAGAAAATGTCTGGCATGACTGCACGTGAACTACATGTTTTGTGTAACGATCCATGCTCTTGCGGTTCAAAAAAAAATTAAAGACAAAGAATATTTGAAATACCTCTTAACCGTCTGAGCACAAACGGGCACATAAGTGTATGACGAGTTCAAAAAAGAGTCAGACCAAGGGTATCATTTGTAGAAAATGTGGTTGTAGGTTGTGACAATAGATTTTTCGCAGTAGACAAAATGGCTTTGTTGGTAATAAAAACTATAAAAAATGTTGATGTTACTTTAGATATTATAATTTATATTAAAGTATAAATTATGAAAAAATTGTATTAGATAATGCCATAGAAAAACGAAACTTGAACAAATAAACTATTTTATTTATTGTTGCTAAGATAAGGAAAACAAAATAAAATATAATCTAAAAGATAAACCTCACAGAAAAAAATATATAAAAATGAAAGTTAAATTTTAAAATAAATATTAAAGTATAAATAAAAGTTATCTATGTTAGTATGTTTATTATTTCATGTCTAAACAATCAAAAATTGCATCAAGAAATGGAAGGAACTGAAAAAAATTGCAAGATTTTTTAGATTTTTTAGATTATTTTGATAAATGTTATATTGTCTTTTCAAACAATCTAAATGATGCTTCATGTGGGTTCAATCCAAATTAACATGTTCGTTTTTACATTAAAGATCCATTTCTATAAAATAGAAATAAAGATTTAGAAGCTTTAAATAAGAAATAAATTAAGTAATTAAAATTTTATTGACATACTAACAAAATGGATCTTAAAAAGAAGAGAATTTGTTTAATGATTAATCAATTAGAATTTTAAAGATCTTATCCTTACGGTTAGTTGGTTGGAAAAGAATTTTGCTAGAAAGGACTTTATGCATTCATCCCAAGTGGTGAAAGAAGATTTCACCACACTCTTCTCCCATTGACAAACTTCGTCGCCTAAAGAAAAAAAGAACAAGGTAAGCGTTACCATGTCTTCAGAGATTCTATTCATCTTTACCGTACGCACAAGTGGTCAAAGTTATCCAAATACTCAATGCGGTGCTCTAAAAGTAAACCAAATAAACGGTTTTTTCTACCATGTTGATCAAGCTTGACTTGATCTCCCAATTGTTGTTAGCACATGGTGGAGGACGAATTCCGATCCTAGTTCCATTGGTTAGTGGCTCATCAAAAGCCCCAATTCTTCTTTCATCTCTAGGTACGTGTTCCGGTTCCTATTACCATTACCAATGTTTCTAGGAACTTCTTCTACTTGGTGGTTTCCGTCATTTCCATTACCCGTGTTACCTTCCACTAGTAAGCGTTTTCTGTCCTTTCTTGCTAGTCTTGCTTGCTTTTCAACTTGGCTAATATTAAGATACATATCAAAGTCTTGTAAAGTTTTGCTCCTTGTTTTCATACACCTACACACCAAGCAAAAAAGAAGAAGATACAAGATAGTTTAAATAACTAAGAATACAAAAACATAGACTACAAAATATTCTAAATCCAAATGCTAAAAACCTAATTTCCCGGCATCGGCGCCAAAAACTTGATTGCGTATCAAATGCTAATACAAATGGTATTATGTGTTTTAAAAACTCTAATCACTAACCACAAGTGCATGACATGTCAAAGTAGTAATCAAAAGTCATTCTTCCACAAGGAATTAGGTTCAAGACAATTGGAATGCAAGAAACTGTAGAAGCTAGGAAAATTCAAGTGATATGATCGATTTTTAGTTTCTGCTACAGCTAAATAACATAAACGAAATAGTGCAATAGGTAAATGCAAGAATTAAACAAAACAAAACACTAAAATGAAACAAAGCAATGCTTAAGAAAATGAAAAGTAAGACAAGAAATGCAAATTAAGAAAAGTCAGCAATAGTCAATGCAAAAGTCAACAAAATTAAGTAATATGATCAATATGATAAAAGCATGGACTTTGAGTAGAGATGGTTGATTAATGGTGAAACATATATGATAAGTGATGCACAATAACACAATCAAGGTAATTCCAAAGCATCAATTTATTTAATCTAGATTAACCGACTTCCATGGTGATAATCTTTTTCTTAATCAACCATTAACACAAACTTCCATTTTGTTAACCACGTACTAATCAAGAAACAATCATTTAAACATGATTAAAGTTCTCCTCGACATTTTCACAAACACCTTCCGGGCATCAAAAGACAATTATCAAGATTTAGGGTAATTACTTTTAAATTAAGCATTGAACACACTTTAATCAATATAAATGTACAGACTAACAACTTAACATCACTAAACCCACATGAATCAACCATAGTCTACTCTACCAAAAATCCATAAAGAAAACTACTCACTAATCATCATCAAATCAACAATAACATAAGTATTAAGAGACATATGAAAAGAATTAAAAGAAATAAACAAGAAATGTTTACTAAAACATAAAAAGTGAAGTTTTTTCACCTCAAATCATCCAAAAACACAAAGGGTTTCTTGTTTATACAAAAGGTAAAGATAAGAGGCAAAAAGCTTGGGGTTTTAATGTGAATGCAAGTATTTATATGAAAAGATAGATGTACCTGGGTCAATCCGAGACAAACCGGGTCAAACCTAGAGTTTGGCACAGCTTCAGGTCACTTGGTCGAGCACATTGGCCAACCAAAAGAGAGAGGGGTGGTCGGCCAAACTGGTCAGATTTTCATGGTGGTTTTGGCCCACTTGAGCCAAAGTGGTCGGCCATATCTCTTTTTGCCCACTAATTGGTTCTTTCCTTCTCTTCTTGGTTGATCCTCATTCCCCTTGGTTCCTTCATCATGCTAGCAACCAAAAGTACATATAAAACATTAAATATGTAATGCAATATGCATGAAATGACATCTAGGACTCTAAGACTCAACTGATGCAAAAGGAAACCAAATGTGCAAAAAAACATGTAAAACCTAAGCTTAATGAATAGAAACACTAACTAAAATGCATTCTAAAAAGGTAAATATGAACTTATCACTTGGCATGTGGTAAACAATAAATGTACCTGGTGGGCTTTGCTTAGTTGTCGAGTAATGTGTTTGGATGTTGTGGAATGATGATTGTCGCACGATTGCTAGAGGGATCGCGTGAGAGTTGTGTTGGTTCAGGGTAATTAGGGTTAGTTACGTTGTGAGACAAGGATGACCGTCTTACTAAGTATTTGTACTCACCCATTACCGGACTTGCATGATTGAAGATCTAGTCATGTGGACCATATGATGGCAAAGGAAGAAGAAGCATCATGCAATGGAGATGACTTTTCCAAGATGTAGTGGTTTTGTAATTTTTATGTTGTATATTTTGAAACAATATACTGAGAGACTTTTAAGTAACTAAAGATACAAAAATTTCTAGTTTTTGGGCATGGATTTCCGGTTTCCAATTACACCTAGACCCTTAGAACTTTGTAATCCTTCAACTTAGGTTTCGAGGAACTTAAAGTTAAAAAAATTGAGAATCTACCTACGATACATATCAATTTGAAACAATATGTATATCCATTTAATTTGTATGTTGTCATATACCTTTAATTTTACGTATAAATTTTAAAATTTGTATATATATATATATATATATATAAGTTTAAATATCGCTTAATCATCTAATCCCGTGTTGCGCGATTGTCAAAATTTAATTAAAACTTTAATCCTCAAAACTAAATTGTGAATCTTAAAAATTAAATCTAAATGTAAAATAGTTAACACAAACCCTAAACTTTAAACTATAAATCTCTATTAAAAATTAACTGTATTTTTGAAAACCAATGATTTTAACTGTATTTTTGAAACATTAAAGTAATAGAATTTGTAAACAAAATTTAAAAATGTAATATTCATACTTGATCTATTTTTTTGTTCTTTATTATTCACTAAAATCCCCAAATTCACTACATTTTAATATTTTACCAGTGAATGAAAGGTTTGTTGTAACATAGATATCATCGAGCGTCCTCCCCAACTGCTCTTAGGATCTCAGTTTGTTTCTCTTCTTCCACCCATGGCTTCTCTTTCCACCTCTCTCTCTCTTCCCAGGAATGCTCAACACCTCCAATCTGGTAATTTCCTCACTCCATCTCTATGTCGTTTTTATTTGAACCCGATTCGGCCAAGCTCATACATGTCTTAGGAGTTGGAGATAAAACCAACCAATGATTTTCCGATTACGTTTTTCTATTGGCAAATCAATTAGTCTTGCTGCTGATTGTGGTAATGCAAGGTCCCCTCTTTTACTTGCATTTCCTGATGCAGACTCAATAGGTTTCCGAATCACTTTCTTAAGCTTGTTGCATAGTTTAGATGTATAATGATTTTTCACCATCTCCTTCCCTTGTCTAATCTTTGTCCCTGCTCATTGCTAGGCTTTTCTCTGAAGCCAAGTTCCCATTGTGTCAGTGTTTCTTTTGGACTGAACCGCTCCAAGAAACTGCCTACTTCTGCCTCTAGAAACAAAACGATTTTAACCATTCAATCAGCTTACAGGTAAAGGGTTTGAGATGTACTTAGTTTGTCAATCATAAGGTGCATTTCTTGTTTCTTAAGTGAGAGTGCCGATGGTTATACTTTTCGATAGGCAATTCATGTTTATGGAGTGTATGCAATGTCTAATAGCATCAAATCTTGTAGAGATGATGATGGTTCAGGAAGCACAGGCCTTTTTGTTGGAGGTTTTATTTTGGGGGGACTCATAGTTGGTGCCCTCGGATGTGTATACGCTCCACAGGTGATAATCTGATACACATGGTTTAGTTTATCACTCTTTCTAGAGCTCAATCCAGTAATATAACCTCTCTGGACTAAGATTTGTTCCTAAACTTTGTAGCAGATGTATATTGTTTGCTGATCTCTAGGTGTTGAAGTTCAATGTGTGATGTTATTCATGTGAATTATTTCAGATCAGCAAGGCTATAGCTGGAGCAGACCGGAAGGATCTCATGAGGAAATTGCCTAAATTCATTTATGACGAAGAAAAAGCTTTGGAGGTGAGTTGTAATCATCCTTGTGACAGTCGTTGATGTATATTTAAAGAATGTCTTGCTAAGTTTTTCTGTCGATTTACTTGCTAACACTATATGCGTACTGTTAATGCAGAAAACACGCAAGGTACTGGCTGAGAAAATTGCTCAGCTCAACTCTGCTATCGACGATGTGTCTTCTCAGCTCAAGTCAGAAGATGCCCCGAATGGTGCAGCTTTAAGTACCGATGAAGCCGAGGCTACAGTCTGAAATATCTGTTTGTGGGTTTTTATCACTTATGGTCACAATAATTGTTTGCTACTTCTGTGTAATGTTGTACAATTTTTCGTTTATCTTCAAATGACTGCCTTCTTTCGTGCCTGATGAAGGATACCATAACTATGCCAAAATCCTTTAAGGAAATAGTTAATTTCTAAATTCTGAGCTAAGTTCCTGAAGAGAAATATGATACTGAAACAACAATTAAAAAGTGCTTCAGAGACCTGTGATGGCTAATGTTCTATCTTATCCCCTCTGTATCTTACCAACGTAATAACCACATATTTCTTTGCTTCACTTTGAACCATAGGTTCCTTTTGATCAAAATGAAAGGTGTGTATGCATGTATATATGGCAGAGCTAAAAAATTCAGTAGCAATCCTAGATTTTTCATCTTGTTTCACTAGCAGCTATGGCCACACATGCAGCTCTTGCCGTCTCCAGAATACCGGCCAACCCGAGGCTGCAGTCAAAGAGTGCCATTCACTCTTTCCCTGCCCAATGCTCCTCCAAGGTACCTTGTCCTTAAACATTTGTCTCTACCTCTGTGTCAAGTTTTGTTTATCTGTTTCTCTTGTTACTAACTTCACAGAGACTACAAGTGGCTGAGTTCTCCGGCCTACGAGCCAGCAATAACAGTGGGGATGCATCTTTCTTCGATGCCATTGTTGCACAAATCGCCTCCAAGGTGATTGATTAGTTGAATTTTGCTGTGTTATTGTGAATGTGCATATATATGAGATGAGTTTGTTATATCATTGTTTCTGAAATATTAGGCTGTTACAACATCCACTCCTGTTAGAGGAGAGACTGTGGCCAAACTGAAGGTTGCAATTAATGGATTTGGACGGATTGGTAGGAACTTCCTCAGATGTTGGCACGGCCGCAAGGACTCTCCTCTTGAGGTTATTGTGGTTAACGACAGCGGCGGTGTCAAGAACGTAAGTCTCTAACAAACCAAGTCAATGTTGTGATCTAGCCTCTCAAACATTGATGAAATTGCAGGCATCCCACTTGCTCAAGTATGACTCCATGCTTGGAACCTTTAAGGCTGATGTGAAAATAGTTGACAATGAAACCATCAGTGTTGATGGTAAGCCCATCAAAGTTGTCTCCAACAGAGACCCCCTTAAGCTTCCCTGGGCTGAGCTCGGCATTGACATTGTTATCGAGGTGACTTGTGATGAACCCTTTTGTAAAGCTCCACGGAAAATGGCAAAGAAACTTAATAGAAAATGATATAATGATCAGGGAACAGGAGTGTTCGTAGATGGACCAGGAGCAGGAAAACACATCCAAGCTGGAGCCTCGAAAGTGATCATCACTGCACCAGCCAAAGGTGCTGATATCCCTACCTATGTGGTGGGAGTCAATGAGCAAGACTATGCTCACGACGTCGCCAACATCATTAGGTCGGTTTAATAAAACAAATGAGACAAAATGATCAGTTTGAGTTTGAGTTTGAGTATTCGTGCTTTATATTTTCTTGTGGCTTCTCTCTTTTGGCAGCAATGCATCTTGCACCACCAACTGTTTGGCTCCTTTTGCGAAAGTCTTGGATGAAGAATTTGGTACACTTGTCTTCCTTTCTTCTCTACTTATCAACTGCTCACTACATGTTGAAAAATGTTTCCTCTGCTCTCTATTTATTAAATGCTCACTAATATTTACAGGAATCGTCAAGGGGACAATGACAACGACACACTCCTACACCGGTGACCAAGTAATCTAATTCTCTCATACTTTTTCAGTAATTCAGCATTGTATGTGTAACCAAGAGAAGAGATTGCTAGGGATATTCAATCTTGACTGGAATTCGAATATTCGGTTCTTGAATAATAGCTGTACAAGCTTAACTTAATCTAGCATGGATTTCGGTTTTTAGTCTGATATATCATTAAGCTTAAAAGAAATTTTAAGCTTTGCATCAGCTTTTCTATTCTGGTTACTGTGGTTTGGTTTATGCCAATTGAACACTCCGCCTTGAACTAGAAAACATTGAAATGTTTATCTGATGTGATCCAAACAATCATATTTTACATTTACAATGTTTCAGAGGCTTCTAGATGCATCTCACAGGGACCTAAGGCGTGCAAGAGCAGCAGCGTTGAACATAGTACCGACAAGCACTGGTGCAGCGAAGGCGGTGTCATTGGTGCTTCCGCAACTGAAGGGTAAACTCAACGGCATTGCACTCCGTGTGCCGACCCCAAACGTCTCGGTGGTTGACCTTGTTATCAACGTTGAGAAGAAAGGTTTGACCGCAGAGGACGTTAACGAGGCCTTCAGGAAAGCTGCTGCAGGACCGATGAAGGGCATCTTAGACGTTTGCGACACCCCTCTTGTCTCTTGTGATTTCAGGTGCTCTGATGTCTCTACCACCATTGACTCTTCCCTCACAATGGTTATGGGTGATGATATGGTCAAGGTGGTCGCTTGGTATGACAATGAGTGGGGCTACAGGTATGCCTACTCATATGTCCACACTGAGATATTGACGATAAGATATACGCTTATGTACAATTGATGCCTAACTTGTGGTATAATGACAGCCAAAGAGTAGTCGATTTGGCTCACCTAGTGGCCGCTAAGTGGCCAGGAGAGGTAGCCGCCGGAAGCGGAGACCCGTTGGAGGATTTCTGCAAGACAAATCCGGCTGATGAGGAATGCAAAGTCTATGAAGCTTGATTTCATCCTTTCTGAATATTTTGGTTTACTATGGAGATCCATTGAAATGCATACCTCTTCCATTTTCTCTTGTATTTTAAACTCTGCATTATATGAACAAGAGTCATTTCTATCAAAAGCCAATGTGTACCTATATATATTCCTTTTTGTTTCTTGTCTCCTATGTTATGTTCTCTCGATTGATGTCAATTTGCGGCACAAATTTACATTGGCGAATTTGATTGCAGGTAGAATTTTATTACGGTTGAAGTGCATATTGAATATTTTCTGGTAGAAAATGAAAACTTGATGTGCTAATTTATAAGCCCAAACATGGGTTAAAACACAAAGGAGAAAAGAAGTGGGCCAGTAATCGGCCCAACTAAGAGACAGCCGAGTCAAAAGCTAAAAAGCTTCTTCTATCGGGATCGTTCACCGACTCGATCGATAGATTTGCAGAAAAATGTCATTCATGCGAGGAGAGGCGTTAGTCTCAAAGTTGTCTGCGTTCGCCAAATACGTTGTTTTGCCTGGAACCATGGTCGCCTCTCTCATCTACTCGCCGCCTTCCTCTTCCTCCAAAGATTCTAAATCTTCCAGTTAGGTCTATTTCGATTCTTTTGCTTTTTTCCTTCTTGTTTGGGTTCAGATTCTGTGATCTCTTCTGTTGATCTTATCATTACGAGATTTATGATGTTTTTCAATGTGGAGAAGCGTCTTAATTCGCATCTGGCTTCTTTCTATCAACATTTTCCTGTTGGAAACTTAGCTCTCTGATTTTGTTTAAGGGATAATTTTCTAATGGTAATGACATTTTTAAGGGGAAAACTTGTTCTCAGCATTTTAGTTTGGTATGCATAGAAAATGAAACCATCAAAGTTGATATGACAATCCTTAAATCTTCTTCTTAATGCAGGTTACAAATCGCACAAGTATGGGGCCTAAATAAAGATGATTGACTCTGTTTTTCGAATAATGTTTCAAGGAGACTTTCTCCATGGAATATGTACAAGTTATTATGTTCAATAACCATCTCACTATGTCTTCTTCTTCTTCATCTTTTTTTGTGTGTCTTCTCCTGTTGTCTGCTCTTTGGATACATATATCGACATATACCCCCATTTTTGAAATCCATTGTAACTTCTACATAAGTAGTTTTCATCGTTTACTTTGCTTCTCATTTAACTTAGATTTATTTTGTTATCCACTCTTCTTAGTATGTTTTAGTCTTAGTCTTAGTTATTTTCTCAAAATTTTCTGTGTGGGTGGATAGTTTTTCTGGTGGCATTCATGTGCACATAGCAAGTACTACGGCATTCAAGAACATACAAATTGTTTTCTCCATTTCAACGTGTGACTTTAGCCATAACAGGGCATACTACAATCCAAAAACCTTGGTACAAAGCATTCAAATTATCCGTATATTGGGAATTTTAATAGCGAAAATCTGAGTGCGGGTGCATCTAGAGTTAGGGTGAGAAAGCCAAGTCAAAAGCGCCTTGCATTGTTTTCATCGATGAGATTGTCCCCAGCCCCAACAAATTGCTTCATATGGGATGGATTTTCTTGAAAATTTGGCAGCTGCGACTAATTTGTGACTTTAATTATATATTAGGTCTGGAAGGTTTGATCGACAATTAAGGGTTGATCTGCCTAATGTTGCTAAGCAAGGTTAAGTAAAGTAAACCATGGAAGAGTTATGCAAGGAGAAAGAAGGATTGAGCTGGCAAGTCAGAGATTGTCATCGTTAGGAGTGAGCTGGATAGTAACTCTTCATTTCTTATTGCAAGAGAAGTTGGGATGTTTCTTATATGCAGAAAAGTTTTTTGTAGATGGCAATTGCAGATATAGCAAGAAGGAAGAAGACATAGTGAGATGGTTACTGAACATAATAACTTGCAGATATGGTGAAGAAGCCATACAAGCAAGAAACGAACATCATAACAACTCAGATTGTATAGAGAAACACACTGTTGACATAGAAGAGTTCATGAGCCTCTTTGTTGATGGCCAAGCTGAGTTGTATACTTGTATGTTTCTTGATTCCTCAAATCCATAGTTACTTAATGTATATTTGTGTACATATACCTCTATTTATCTATTCTTCACTATACAATACAAGCATGTTTCTTTCCGTTTTTCAAGCAACGTACTTTGCAATGTGTTCACTTTATGAGCCTCTTGTCATCCAAGAAAGAGGCTTCTTTTAGCATGGCAGCTGAGTCTTCAACCATATTCAGCTTTGCGAGAGCCACGGCCTGAAGGTAAAAGGCAGTGGGCCAGTCAGGATAGGCACATTGTGCTTGCATTGCATCTCGTAGTGCTGCATCTGGTTGGTCGCAGAAGAGATGGCACATGCTTCTTCGTGCATACACAGTGGGAGAGATCATGACCCCTGTTTCTATGAACTGCAAATCGAGAATTTATAAGGAGAAAGTGATTACAATTCAGCTGAGTCTAGTGTTTATTTTTTTGCCATACCTGAGTATATTTCTCAATAGCAGATTTCCACTCTGTGTTCCGAAAAGCTGAATCGCCTTGTTGTCTAGTGTTCCACACATCTTTAATTTGTTCCGACCATTGCTGGAAGGAGAGCTCACAAGTAACCTCGTCGTCTTTGTAATCTGTTGCTTCTAGAATTTGATGAAAAGCTGAGAGGTCCATACGGTAACATGCATCATAAATTAGAGAATTATGGTTCTCTGTTTCAGGGTTTTCCAGCTTTGAAATTCCAAGCATAGTATAAGACGGAACATCTAGTTTGTGTTGAAGTGTTGCAAGTACTGCGATGATGTCTCTAATTTTTGGTCGGTCCTTAGGGTTATTTTGGACGCATTTGGAAGCCAAATTAAATACCGTGGCCGCTTCTTCCTCTGGATAGTTTCCTTCCAAGTGTGAATCCATCAAGACAAGTAAGTTTTGCTTTTGAATTGTATCAACCGCCTGTGTTGAGCGAACAAAAGAACACACATCATTTGGTTTAGTAGATGAAAATCGAAGAAGAATGAAATAAAACTCACATAACTTGGAGGGATATGTTTCCCACTTAGAAGATCCAAAAGAAACGTCCCAAAGCTGAAGACAACACTCTCTGGAATTAAAGTACCTACAAAATATATATACATCACTTGCCACAAAAAAAGGTGTCGGATTCTTGCAATGAACCTAGACTTTTCCCAATTTGCATATCATAATGTTTTCAGCAATGTAGTACTGAAAGACAAAACGTTACCACTTCTAAGATATTCAGGTGGTGTATAAGCAAGATTCGTGCTGAAGTTTTTGCCATCCTTGCTATTTTTTATCCATCCAAAACATGAAAGCCGAGGATCACCATTCTGCGTGACAAACAAATAAAGAAAAACACAATTGAACAAATTGACAAAAAATTAACTATTTTCTCAATAGAATTACCTCATCAAAGAGAACTCGACAAGCATTGAGATCATGGTACAATTCTTGCCCATTTTCCCTGCAAAATTCTAAAGCTTGAGCTAAATAAAGTGCAACTCTTAAGCGCATAGCCCACTCCATTGTTTGATTCTCCCCTATAACGCAGAGCAAGAGAAAAAAATTAAGAAGTCAAAAGGAAAGACACCGAAAAACAAAATTATATGTGATTAAATAAAAAAAGTGAAGGAAGAGAAAAAAAAGTACAGTGAAATAGATGTTTGGTGAGGGTGTCATTGGGCATGTACTCTGATACAAGCAATCTTTCATCTCCCTCACAGCAGTAACCTATCAAATTCACCAGTCTTATGTGCCTTATTTTCCCGATATTTCGAGCTTCTGCCTACAGTTTGCTATAATCAAATAAGGAATTTTGGAAAATGGAAAGCAGCAAGGAATTTTAAAAACATACCGCAAACTGTTTAGGATCAGGCCAAGTTGTTTTGGAGAATTTTTTAACGGCAATTCGACGAATGTCTCTATCGCTTCTCCGGAGATAACCTTGGTAAACAATGTTGGGTGCTTGTTCGGAACAAACTGAGACAACAGCTTCAACGCTGAAATTGTTGGTGGCGTCTCGAAGATCTTCTGCGGAGAACTCTGCCACGTCCGGAACGGTAGAAAAATGCCAGCCTCTACCGTCACGATGGTGACGTTGTCGATTGCTGCGTTTGCCTCCTTTACCCCGACGGACCGAAATCTCGTCTAATGAAGATGGTTTTAGGAAGGATGATTGGCAGCATCCCATTAAGATGTTCTCCCTCTCCGGCCTCCTCCGTTTCTTTGATGATGCCACCACCGTCGAAGGAGAGAAGACGAAGAAGATTGGTGTTAGAATATCACGTTGGCATCTCTTTTTCTCTATGCTTCTGATTCCTACGTCATCCACTGAATTGTTGGTTTCAACAATATAAAGCTTGTTTATCTTTTTTTTCATTTAACTGAATACTTCATTTTCCCTATTTGTCGTCCGCTATTTTAGGTTAAGATTTTTTTTTAAACACACCGTGCGAAACAATTTGCTATTTTAGAGAAAAAAAATGGAATATTTACTTCTATAGGTACTTTTTGAAAAATATAATACACCTATAGATACTTTTAAGGGATGTCATACTTTTGATGTGGGTAAAGTCTATTCTAACCTTTAACTAAACTAAACCAAGCTTCCAATTACACAATTTCAATCTACGCCTACTTCACTTTCTTTTTTTAATTTAGTTTTGTTATTGATTTGCCTCAAATCTTTTATCCCTCTCTTCCCGATTCTCTTCTTTGTTTGAATCTGTTCTCATATCTTTATCTCCATCAATGGATATTGTATGTATGTTTGGATTATATGATAAGTGGGCTTTTAATGAAGTAAACAAATTCATAGGTTTGAAGCTTTGATTTTGAAATCAATGGAGTTTAACCTGTCATAGAAGATGTCAAAAATTGGAAAAGCCCAATGAAACATGAGATTGAACTTATCCGATTTTGATTTGTTTGTTGGTTTGTTTGATTCAAGGAGAAACTTGAAGAACTTGATATGGTTTTTCAAAATCGGATGTGATAAGTGAACTTTGATTTTGAAATCTATGGTCAATTTTTGTTTGTTTGTTAGATATATGAGTTTTCCAATCTCTCTGATTCTCTAGCTCCATTGATAATCCAATTTCTGTATTTGACAAAGAATCTTCGTTGGTTTTCTTTTGGATAATGTTATGTAGATTTTATAAACTAAACTTAATCAATTGTCCACGTTAATTCATCCACTGAAAGGTGGCCAAGTTTATGTAATTGAGATGGATGTGAAAATGTAGTCATGTTTATGAAATTAGAATGAATCATATTTAGTCTTAATCAATCATATTTAAATCATATTAAGTCTTAATCAATTAGAATGAAACTTTATCAAATGAAACAACAATTAAAATGAGAAGGAAATTGTGACCATTACCATGTTCTCATAAAAGTGACAAATCAACATTGACCATAATTACTTATCCACAAAGACACATCCAATACCATATTCTTCATGCTACATAATCCAAGCAAGATCATTGGAAGTTAAGCCGGTCAACTAAAAATGGATGGTGATGTGTGGATGGTACATTTTATTATACACGGCAAATGAATTGATTTTATATATATCCACAACTACATGTCCATGCACTGTACACACGACAAATATGAAACATGTCTCAAAATCTCAATAATTCTAAGATTAATGTGTGCGTCCATGACAGATTAATTAAAGACGGGAACGAGAAGAAAAGAGAGAACGAGTGGGATGAGTTTTTGCTGAATTGGAGAATCCAAGATCTAGGCGAATCGGAGAATCCGAGATCTCCATCGCGTGTTGCTCTCGCCATCTCCCGTAGAGACAAAAGTTGCACGGTGTTTTGAGTTCAGACGATGAAGATTCATATATGAGACGATAAAGGGATATGGGTTTTATATTATTATCTCAGATTCATTTGCAGTTTATGTGCAAAATAATTTGGGACTGGTTCCATTTTTACAATATCTGGGTGTCATTGTGTGTGCAGTGGTTAATTTTTTAGTTACCCGAGTGTTTCTTTGTTTTAACCACATTTCTTGTCCCTTACAAGGTTGAGAAGCTTGGGCAGCTAATTAACGAGGACTGCCAGTTCAACAAGGATATGTTTTCTGGTGGTATTACTCGCGCCGACATTAATCGCCTAAGGAAGAAAAAAGAAGAACAAAAAGCAGCTCACATTGTTGATGATGGTTCTATTGATGGCCCAGATGCTGATGGCGGTGGTCATAACATGGATGTCAATTATTAACACCTTGTCTCATTCGTGGTGATAAAGCTACATTCAACTTTTACTGATATTTCATGCAAACTAGTAGCCAACCGCAACATGCTCACTGCCTTGCGTTCAAATGTGAGGACGTTGGAAGCCAAGATGGGTGGAGTTGTCGAGGCGAAGATTAAGGCCTTGGAGGTTGCAATTCTTGTGAAAATGCGCAGCTGCGAACATAAAACTGGTAGAAGTGATGATAAGGGTTCAACACACAACACAATTTCAGAGGCTTGTGGTGTAAATAACCGTGTTCAGACCGTGCCAGTTGTAGTTCCTTATCCACCGCCACCATGAAGCTGCCATGACCAATACTGCTGACATTCCTGCATAAGTGGCGGATAGATGTGTCGAGGGGTTAGCGGATGTCAACACAATCTATATTATTGTTATATCCATTAATAGGGGTGCACAAATGTCAACTTTTGAGGCTGGCAATACACAGGTGGTGTGTGTTGATGACCAAATGTAGTGGACTTATTTATTAGAAGGTAGCTATGTTTTTATCAGCTCATGAAATAATTTTTTTATTCACATGAATCATCATCGAACGATACCTCTGGTACTAAGAAAGCTTCTAATGACGATGAGGGTGGTGAGGGTGCAAACAACAACGCTGAGGTGAGTTGCACTATTTTATACTTTGGAACTTTAAATCTTTACTAATAAATTTCCCTAATATATACTCTCGTCTATGTAGGATGGTGTTGATGATTTTCGATTTGCTAGACGGGCAAGTAAGCGGTTGCGGTCATTTCCTACCAACTTATTGATAACTACAAGTGTGACCAGAGGACTTCAAGGCCTGCAAAACAATCTACAATTACAGTTTTGGGTGCTGAACCGACTCTTAACTACACGGTGAAATATGCTAACCTTGTTGAGGTGCTTAAAAAGTCATAGTAAGTTATGCTAGCACAGTTATTTTGAAAAATTTGATTTGAGACACTGTGGTAGATTGTGACATTGTTTCCCGCATTGTCCTTTTGGCATGACAAAACATATATATAATTATGTATCCAGGATATGAACTGAGGTCCTTGGTTTTATAGTGGAAAAATGGGGTAAAAAAATATTTTGCCGTCTAAGTTTCTAAAAATAGCTTGGTAACAATTTAGAAGAACAATTCTTAGGTCCACCCCCCTAGGGGTGGACCAACTTCATCCACCCCACTTTCTAAGCGAATCAGAAACGAGATAAAAAACAAATTAATAAAAAAATCAAAATGCTAAATTAATCGTAGTCCCCACAATATTTCTCTCTCTTTCTCTATTTTTTACGTTAATTTGTAATTAAAATTTAAATAATTAACATAATAAACAAAAATAATTAAATTAAATTATTAAACCCCAAATAGTAAATCCTAAATCCAAAATATTAAATCCTAAAACTCAAATACTAAACCATAACTCTCAAAATATTACACCCTAAACCTCAAATACTAAACACTAAACTCCAAATGTTAAACCCTAAACCACAAATACTAAACCCTAAACTCCAAATGCTAAACCCTAAACCACAAATACTAAACCCTAAATTCTAAATCTTAAACCCTAAATCCCAAATAATAAAGTCTAAATACAAATACTAAATCTTTGGGATTTATAATATACTAGGTAAAGGACCCGTGCGTTGCACGAGTTTGTTGTTTGAACTATTATTTGCTATATGACATTATTAAAAAATTTGTGTAATACAAAGAATAAATTGAAGCGTGAATTAAAGTTTATAGAAGAGAAATGGAACGCAAGGAAAAGATTGCTTTAATTTTAAATGAATAATGGTGCCCGTACATAAATCAGTAAAGTTAGAGCAAGAAATTTTAAAATATATTTCATACAAAATTTTTGTTTTATACTTACACATTAATTTAGATTGTGTACTATGTGTGAAGTCTATCTAAATTCAACAGTATATTAAGTTTATCTATAAGCATCTTCTCGCTCATAGCATTCTGATCATCTTTCATGGTACGTCAACGTCGGTTTCTTTTGCTCGTTGTTTTTTCTATTTTCTCACTAATTTTATAACTCTCTGTAGTATTGTTGTTTAATGCCACAATTGAGATTTAAACTTTATGCTATGTATGTTGTTCTGATATATATGTACATTAGTATATCTCTTTTCCCAATAGCATTAGTTAAATTTTATTTTTACGTTTGTCCGTAAAAGGAAAAGTATATTCCTTTTGCCAGTGGAATTAGTGATTAAACTTTGTATTGAGAAAATATACGATTGATTTTAAGGGTTGTTTTTTCATCGTTAGTAATAATAATATCTCTGGTCCTATTCTATTTTTTTTACTTCACTTTAAAGGTTTAATTTTTTTACTCTTTTGTTTTGACGGTGAAGAACCCCTTCATTTCATTATTGAAACTATTTTTTTTTAAACTGATAATATTTGGATTACCGTTTTCTATTAAGTGATTATTAGTTTGAGATCATATATCTATTAAGTTGTTTCTTATAATGATTTGGAAAAATGGTGGCATCAAAATTTTATAGATCTGATCTTTGAAAAAAAAAAATTATATATCAAGCTATCTTATAAAAACGCTTTATTAATATAACGAATCCATTAAAAAGGGACAAACAAAATAAAACCAAGTAAAACTTATTGTTTTAATAGTATAATAGGAAAAAAGAGACAGAGAAAATCTATTCTATTTATTATTATAGAAGGTTAAACATCAAGCAAGTCTTCTATTAGTGGTTACTTTCGAGAACTCCGGTTGGTTCTTCATGCTCTTTGCAATCTTTACATTTGTTTCCATCATCTAAACTTGTTTGAACATAGCGACAAAAAAACGATTGTGTTAAATTAGAAAATATGATGAAACAATATCTTGCAAAATAGAATATTAAAAATATATTTTACCTTTAAATTGTCTAATATATTTAAAAACTGTGAAATTTTGATACGATACCTTACAGTCTTCTTCTTTAAATAATTAATATATAGATCAAAATTTTGGGGAAAAAGCATAAATATAAATAATTCTTACGTCCGTAGCCGTTGTGCCAAAGATTTTTGAAGCAAATCATCAAATAAAACAAAAGTTGTAGAGTCGTTTCCATCGTCTACTATAATTTATTTGGAATCTAAAAGTTATAGATTTAAATCTATTTGGATATGTAAATCTAAATTTATTTAGACTTAAAAATTTATCACGGTAACAAAACGATTAGAACGACTATTACTGAGGTCTCTTTTAGGTCAATGTATGCTGAAACCTCTAGAATCACATGCATACCTTAACTATCTCAAGCTCATATTTGTTTTACCTAATAACAAATAAGCCTTTGATCAATCGTTTAATCTTCCCTTGTTCTGATTTTTTTTTATTCATAGATCAAAAGTACACAATCACTAAATTTGTTAAAAACTATTGCCATATATTTTAAGATCACAGCTATTCGAATCACCTTATGAAAGTTTTTGGTTTGATGGCTTACATTAAAAAAAAATACAAAATCAAACAGGTTCAAACGTCTATACTAATGAGGCACAAAACAATAAACAAATAATTCACAACAATCATGATCTTAAAGATACATCATCAAAAAATGTAAATTAGTTAAAAATTGTAACATTCTTAATTTCTTATCTTAGCTAGGTGAGTAAAGAATATTAAATAGAGTGTATAAGGTTATATATGGTCTACTATTAGAAATCACGTTAGATAAAAACACGTAAAGAAAATATAAAAAAACATCGATGAAGAAATCATATCTTATTATGGTTACCACCGATCTAAACTACAAAATCTAAAAAAACATAAAAACCAAAATCAAACCAATTATCACACAAAAAGACGACCAAAGTGATTTAGAAAAACTCATGCTCATGAGCACGATGATCAATGCCTCATGATCAAAGAACATTAATCATGGTGAATATGCAAGAGAAAAACAATATAGAAAGGAAAAACATATGGATCAAATTTAGTATGAGAGCAACAATATTAAAAAGAACAATCAATCTTAAGTTTACAAAGGTAAGAAACATGTGAATAGACTATTGAAATTTGAAATTGTTTGGTGAAAAGATTAAGAAATCACGAAAAGATGTTATATAGATAAAAATCTTGTAATCCTTAAAGAATTGGATATGTACACCTAAATCTATTTGGAGTAAAAACATTATTACACATGTATTATCTTTTTTTCTTCTTCTTTTTCAACATGTAATTATCTTATTAGATTAAACATGAAGATATAATGTGAGGGGAAAAAAGAAAAAATGGTAGATTACAAAACTAAAAAGGAAATCATAATAAGATAATGCTTATTAATTAATATTAATTTGAACATAATTAAACAAATTTAAGATAAATACAAAACATAATTCTATTGGGACAACATATACGTATAAAAAGACAAATTAATAAATAATTCTCATAAACTAATATTAATTGAAACGTGATTAATTTTTTGAAGATAAATACAAAATCTAAATTAAATCTTGGTCGATCGATTTGACACATGTCACGATCTTGTGAATTATTATGTTTGATGCATCAAACTTTATATAATAAGATTATTTTGGGTTTAGGGTTTAGGATTTGGAGTTTAGGGTTTAGTATTTGTGGTTTAGGGTTTAGTATTTGTGGTTTAGGTTATTATTCAAGATTTTAGAGTCTAGTATTATGGTTTAGGGTTTAGTGTTTGAGGTTTAGATTTTAATATTTGGAGTTTAGGGTTTAACTTTTACCATTTAAAAATTAATCTAATTGTTTTTGTTTATTATTTGAAATATTGTTATAAATTCACGAAAGAGAAAGATTGTGGGACCACAATTAATTCAGTTTTTTTTTATTAATTTAATTTAATCAGCTTATTATCTTGTTTTTAATTAATTTAGAAAGAGAGAGTGGATGAAGTTGGTTCACCCCTAAGAATTGTTCAATTTAGAAAACTCAGTTATGTCATCAGGGATCTTAACAATCCTTTTTAATTGTTAAGATATGTGTAATACTATGAAAAACAGAGTAAAAGTATATATTACCTGAAATTTGTGTCTGACATATTCTTTTGTGGTAGTACAATTATGATCAACAATGTTGCAACGAGACAACAGAGATCGCGGGGAGGACCAAACCACTAGCTATAAGGTAGGATTTGTTTTTGGTTGTGGACCACTTTTGAGGATGCAAATTATTGATCCCTTACAGCCCTGTTCGTTTGCGAGCCGCAGGTACTTGCGGCTGCGGCATGCGGCTACGTCATGTTCGTTTACGAGCCGCAGGTACCTGCGTCCAACCGCAGCGGCGTGACGCTGCGTTCTGCGTCTCCAATTTTCAGCCGCAAATGAAATTCAGCGGCCCAGTTTCGAACGCTGCGATTCAGACGATAAAAAGACGAAATTAACCCTAGACTTATTGTTAACTACAAAAAAATGCCATTAACCCTAAGATCTTCTTCTTCTCCGCTAAAATTTCTTTCTCCGACTAACATCTCTTCTTCACTTATCTCTCATCGAAATCTTCTCTTTCTCCTTCGCAAATCCAAAACCCATCTCCCAAAATCTCATCTGAAGTTGTAAGATCGATTTTCCCTTTTTAAAATTTGTTTAATCTTAATCTCTGAAGCTCTTTAGATTCTTTGTTTGATTTCTGGGTTTTGATATGAAACTTGAACTTGGATTTGATTTTGAGTTAGGATGATTTGTGGGTTTTGATATGAAACTGAGTTTTGAGATTTTTATATGCGTAAACAATTTTGTTATATCATTTTAGATTTTAGGAAGAGTTATAAGAATTTCAGAGAATAGTGTCAAGACTTATACAGAAACAGAGATTCGTGCTAGGTAAGTTAGCCCTTTCAGATTTTATTACTTATTTGTTTATCGTGTTCATGTAAATGTGGTTACTTGGAGATTTATTTCAGATTTTGTTGTTCTGGTAGTATTGCACATAAGGTGTTCTACGTATTTCCTCTATGACTCATCACTTGAATCCATCCATACTCATGTCTTTTAGTATTGATTGCAATAAAACAAATGGGAAAATAAAACTGTTTTTCTTAAGTGTTTGGTTTGTCTTCGTAGATGTACATATGCCTGGTTAAATTTTTGTAACTTAGCTATGCTTTAGGCTTTGTAACTTTGATTAGAATGTCCGTGTTTAATTAGGTCTAGCGTGTCCTTTTTTTGTTCTTATTTGGTGTTTAATTTCATTCTGGTTTTTGTAGGTTTAACTTTGATTTGGTTTTGGGTTTGGATTCACATGGGAAAAAACCCAATGCAAGAATGTATGTTTTGGGAGGAACAAGAAAGAATCAAAGTGAAGAGAGCAGAGAAATGAGGAGACTTTAGAAGTGGTACTTTCTGCAAAAATTTCTACTCTATAATAGCTCTTTACAGGCTGGTTTGATTAGGCTGGCAACTTACAGAGGAGAAGCAACTCAAAGGAAACCATTCACAAGGCCCTACACACACAGAGAGAGAGAGAGTATTTAGTTAAGATTAGGTCTATGTAACTGTTAATTTGATGATTTGTCTTTTTCTCAAAGATAAGAAGAATAAGAAAAACGTATGTGTCTTTTGGCTATAGTACTTGTATGTATTTATCATCCACCTTTTTGTTTCAATTCTAAAATTTTATGTGTGTTCTTTACATTTCTATGCGAATAAGTTATACCAAGATTTATTGTACAGGTATGCAAATATTCAGTATGTATTGTCACTAATATTTAGGTTCAGTTTGTTTGGTTTTTCGATTTTGTATTGAGTAAATAAGTTATTTGGTGTTTAATTTCATATTTGGTATTAAATATTTTAATTTATAACTTGTTGTATTATATTTATCTTAATGGTTTTAGACGAATTGATTCATATATGTTTGATTGTGATGGTAAAATCTTATCGGTGTGAAATTTCTAATGAAATTTTATGACTTATGATGTGTATTTTTTTAACTAAATAATTTAGTTTAATACTTTTGTTTAAATTTAATTTATGATTATCACAAAAAATTTGATCGGTATGAAATTTGATTTGTTTATTAAGTTTATAAACTTTTGTGAAATTAAAATTTAAATTTAAAAATAACTTACAAATATTTTTTGTGTTAAGCTTCTAAATTTATAAACTTAAAATAAAATTAAATTAAATTAAATTATGACAAAAGAAAAATTAAATTAAAAAAACTGCCGCAGCCGCACGCGGCTCGCAAACGAACAAACCTGCGACTGACGCTGCGGCTAGACGCAGCGGTTACCAAACGAACAGCAAATGCTGCATCTGGCGGCAGCGTCTGGCCGCAGGTTTCTGCCGCAGCCACACGCGGCTCGCAAACGAACAGGGCCTACGTAGAATTTCATTCCCTACTTAATCACTATATATGGTGTGTGCAGATGGTTGATGCGCTAATGATTCACACCCGAATTATGTTTCGACAGTCCAGTGGGTCCAATGTTATTGGCAAGACGTTGTGTTTTTACTGCAAGTTTGCTGCGGCTATACTAAAGTGTTATACTCGCTGCACCTGAGAAGTCTCTATTTTTATTCCCTAAGCATATCCTGCAATATTTCGAGACACCAAACTAGCCTTGAATAACATCGGCCCAGGTCTACTTCCCTTTTAACATAGACAGGCACCACTGAGTGGGGATGTGCGTTGACCTAGACAACTATAACAATAGCAAATGTTTGAGTTTTCTAAGAAAACCGTATCTGACTACGGTAGTGAGGAAATAATTTTTACATAAACTTAACAATATTAAAGTATAGATTACTCCGCCAGATCTGGACACCATCATGAACAAAACAAAATTTACAAACCAGATCTGGTTATCTCATACATGTAAAAGGTTATTTTTAAATCATGTTTTACTAAATAAAACCCAAATCTGCAATTTGATTTTGGGCTTATCGGAGATACTTTTTGTCAGTCGTGCTGGATATGATTTAACTGTTATGGATCGAGACACGAACCCAATATACAGGCCAAAAACTAGGTTGCATTTGTCGGAAAAAAACAAAACTTTTCTGGGTCTAAATAATACCAAAACGTGTAAAGATTTTGTGATGACCACATTAAGAGAAAGAAAAATATGATGAGGTTGTTATGAAAAATATATAGAGAATTTGGAAGTTGAACAAGATATCATTAAACAAATCGGGAATTAAAAGGACAAGAAGAGTTGTTTACTTATTAATGCCCGCATGTTTCTTGATGATGGTTAATGGTGATTAAAGCTAGTTCATGGATAAATGTTTATTTATCCGGGAAGTGAGGAAGCTCCTCAATTAACCTAATTTATCACTCACACGTGTTGCACGTACCACGTAAGTGGCAAGCAAAATATCTTCTCCATGCATTAAATGCACTAGGTGACTCACTGTTTTAATGGTTTATATAGCTCAACGTGTCTGCTTGAAGAAAAACCTGATAATAAATAGTATTCCCTCCGTTTTTTTAAGATTGATTTTATAGAGTTTTCACACCTATTAAAAAAATAAATTAATGTTTGACTAAAAATGTATTGATTTTTGTATTAAACAATTTTTCATAAGTTTGACCTAATAACAATTCAAAAAAATCAATTAATATGTCTTGAAATCTACAATTTATAATTATTATTGCATAGAAAATATAAAAAATCAATTAAAACAAATTTTTTTTCTAGAACATCAATCTTTAAAGAACGGAGGGAGTATTATTTTAACAGAACAATGTTTCCGCCTAATGTAGCTCACACAAGACATTGTGCGGGGCAACAAGGTCTTTTACTCCTACTAGTCAATGCCCATGTCTTCCTCTTTAGTCAACTTAGTTAGGTTTCGAATTTTTGTATATTATACGTTTACTACCTCAATAACTCTTTAGGTTGATTAATATAAATGTTTTCTGCAAATAAACTTTCGAAGTGGCTAGGGTTTGCGACTTTACCCTCCAAGTCAAAAACCCACAGATCAACCTTCAAAGTATGAGTTAATCCGCAATATAACACTCGACCGGATAAAGATTTTTCAATTTGTATGTTACAAACATGTTTCTTTATAAACTTATTTATAAAGAATGACTTTCTCTTAAGATGCAATCGCTTGTATACGAATTGAAATTTTTTTATATACGGCGGAGGGTTATATTGCGGGTTAACTCATACTGTAAGAGTTGCCATGTGGGTTTTTGATATGAAGAGTAAAATCACAAATCCTAACCAGTACGAGGGTTTATTTGCAGAAAACCCTTACTATAACCTTGTTTTTTGGTATGAAACTATAACCTTGTTTTTTGGTATGAAACAATATTAAAACGGTCGTAGTGATACTATGTTTTTAACATATATGTATGAGTTTTATTTTTATAACTATAAGTAGGCGAAAAATGATCAAAGTGGAGTACTAAATTTTTGTTATTTTTCACTTTACTCTTAATCGTGGTAGAGCTCTTCTATTTATAAAAGAGTATTAATCAGTTAACTTGAGTCGTTTAAGACCTAGTCTGTATAACCATCAACATAAAGTGAATTTACTAATGGATACTTATTAGATTATAACAGCAATCAAACAATAAATTATTAAGAAATGAAAGTGTTTTTACAAGAAAATATGTTAGCAAAGAAGCAAGCGAGTGGGGGAGTGTTATTTGGCCAAAGAAAGAGAAGCCAGAAAAGCGAGAGTAAAGGGATTAGTGGACTTTCCAAACAAAGAGCAAAATGGAGGAAGTTTGTCGAGGACCCTTTGGACTTGCGGAGTGAGACGATCAAAGTCAGTTCTGAGTTTCAAGAGAGGTCTTTGCTTCTTCTCATCAGAATCTAGCTTCTTTTTGTAAAGTTTGAGGACAAAGCTCGTGGGCGCCTTCTTCCCACCTGCGAATTGAATTTGGTGCCATCCTTCTCCGTCACTGGTTTTCTCACCTTGAGCTATCATCAACTCTTCATTCTCCCCACTTACTTGCAGTGTAAAATCTTGTAGTTGCTCCATGTCGAGGCCAAGAGTCCAACGTGTTGAGCCTCCTGCGTTCATTGAAACCGTTGTGGCTCTTCCTTCATTCTCCCAATTGTCGTTTATGACACGTAAAACTGGAACATCCTGCTTGTCCCATCCAAGCCCTGCATCATTCTCTGTCACACAACTGTATTTAGCTTCAAAACTGACAAAATCAATCTTATTCTCTCTGCCACATCTGAACCCTTCTTTGATCTGCTCTGCTTCCATGTTGAGGTTTCCGGGAGTGTTTGAGAATAGCAATATGAACGAGACTTGATCTTGCCCACTTGTATCCACAACATGTACCACCTGCAAAGCTCACACCGGAACATATAGGATGAGTGATTAAGATAAACTTAAAAATAGCAACACAAAAAAGAAAAGAATATCCTCTAGAACGAGAATCAAAGGGACTTACATTTAATGCTCTTGCAGTATCCTCAGTGAATGCAGGAAGAACACCAGAAGATACAATAGAAAGAGAGAGGACAGTGCTAACGCATAACACAGTGACAATGAATGTTTTTGCAGCTGGATACCATAAGTTTGTAAGGAATTATTATGCTTGGTCAACTTAATGTTTGTAGTTATTATGATAAGTTCCAAAAAATGGTTTTGAGATAGAAAATTACCAGAGAGATGAATATAGGCCAGCAGATATACCATAGTCAGACTTATGAAAGTAGCAATAATAACAGCGACCAATGCACTGCCTAGCCATTCTGGAGTTCCCCCTGGGTTCCTACACACCAAAAGACCCAAAACAGCAGCTACAATGTAAGGTCGATTGATAAATTTGTAAGCCTATTCTTTCTAGTTTTTGGGAAGTGTTCATATTTTAGCCAATTTGGTTATTCTCTTCAGCAACAATGCCTCAAACAAATTTCATCAGCCATGTTTACTAAAATTGGACAGCTGACTAAAAACTAAATATAGCTGCAAGGATTCATTTCAATGGTGTACTCCAGAGTTAACTGAGAACGTTTTTATTTCACTATCTAAGTATAGGCAAAGAATCTTAGCATGATTACAATGGGAACAGGAAGTGGAACTCTCTTTATTCCCCAAAGGAAGGAAGAACATCAAGAATCAGGAAATCGATAACCAAAAGCAGTTACGGTTTTTGAGTCCTAGTCTTTCCCCAATTCCCAAGGCTCCCAAACACCAAATGATCAAAAGACTCCTAATTTGTTCTCCCTCCCACCTGTATATACTATTCACTATTGTTCATCCATATGTATCAAGCATCTTACCTGTCAAATCGAATGAGCATGCCGATCATTGTGCCACTCAACCGGATAAAATTGCCAGATGAAACCAAAGTTGGTATAGCCAGCCCGATAAGGATGGTTGCAAGTTTGAGAGGCTTTGGCGATCGGATCGGCGTTAAAGTCGCCTCGAGCAAACCATCTGGACAACCAATAGGTTTGATAAGCTAAACTTAGGATAGAGCTAACGGGAAACACTTTTTAAAACGGCTTCAAAGAATATGTTAACCTGAAATGAAATTAACATCCCTCGTTGAATTAAACAGAGTCAACGAAGATTGCCTTACATGCAAATGCAGGTGGAACTAGCCAAAGCAGGGCGATATAAGTTGATCCAAGTTTATAATAGGTTCCCAATGCCAGAAGAAGAAGCCACTGTATAAAACCAGATTTAAATAGCCATCTTTCAGCCTCCAACTTGGCCAAATGATCAATTACTCTAGGTGAGACTTGCGTATCGTTTGCATTTCTCTTTGGTGATCTCTTACGAAGGAAAATAAAGGCTACATGCTGACCACTTAGCGACCCCAAAATCGCAGGCGGCACAAATAATCCAACTGCCATCCATGGGTTTGAAGCATATGGCACAGGTGATGAAGAAATCCACGGCAGTACGAAAGCAACAGCTACCGAGAAAGCTACTGAGAATATCCATGAGAGGATGAAACTCAAACACGCCAAAATCAGCGACACAACAGCTGGATAACCACCCATGATCAAGGACATAACCCATATAAGAATCGATTGCATGATTACTGAAACATATAGCATTGTCCCAAAACTTTGCCGGTATACAATCATATACTTCCCCTGAAAGTTGACATAAGAATAAAGGAAAGACATTAGGGACGACATAAGAAAAAAAAATATGCAAGTATAAGAACGACAGAATATGTAGTTCTGAAATCACCAAAATGTCAAAATAAACAGCCGAGTCTGGCTTGGATTTATCATCTCCCTGGAGTGCTTGATCTGTTGGCAGATCAGAAGATGAAGCAACCCGAAGGAGGAAAGGAAGTACATTTTCCCCAAGATGCTGGAGCGATCCTGGTTTTATTAGTTCTAGCTTATCATTCTGCAGCACAAGAGATAAAATATTAGTCATCAATATCGGGATCATAAGAAGAAGAAAAACAACAACAACAAAAAGGTAAATTACCTTGGTGTGATAGACAGCAGTATTATCTGCAAACGCGAAGTCCAATCCTGAGAGACCAGCAACCTCCGTGTATACTTGGAAATCAGTAGCAGATTTTATGACTCCAGAACTGAAAAGATCCTGTCATAGTAAAGCAGTTACATATAGACGTACATATACCAGCAAAGGGGGAAAGAGACATCAGTAGAAAGTACATACCTGCGCAATGATCTGAGCGGACGGATATTTAGCTGATAAAGCAAAGTTTTCAATAGCCCATGGATTTGGGCCAGCCTACATCCAGAGGATATTTCAAACAATCAGAAGGTCGATATTTGCTCTAGGGGAAAGGGAAACATTTAGAAAATCCTGACACCCCCATCCTCTTTCAGGTACAAGGATGAAATAATAATAATAATTATGTCCTGTTCTCAGAAAGTGAAAATTATCAAAACCCTCATACCGTAGTCTGAATATGTTTTTTTCCCTAATTCTTTTTGATTCAACACGGGAAGAGGGAAAGGGAAACATCAGAGGTCCACAGAAATTGTACTTTCTAAGATATGTTTTGTAGCAATTGTGCATAAGATTATACCTGAAATATACCAGACTTTCCTCCGGTACCCATGGCCTCTAAATCAATAGCTAAACGTACTGAGGAACTCCAAGGATGCTGCATCAGTAATGTACAATGTGAACCAGAAACTAAGGCAATTTAGCTGATTAAAGTAAGAGAGAGAGAGTCTATCACAAGTTCAGATATTACCTGAGTTATAAAGCTATGAGCACCATTAAGACCTTCTTCTTCTCCCGTATTGAACAAGAAGATAATAGAATTCTTGAAACCATGAGCCCATTGGGAAACAGCTCGAGCTAGTTCCAGCATTACAGCTACACATGAACTACAATCTCCAGCCCCACCACTTGAGACAAATCAAAGACACACACTTTCATACTAGCAATTTGAAGATGACAGAAAAAAGGAACAAACAATCTAAACCAATGAAACAACATACGTTGAAAAGACAGTATCAATGTGAGAAGAGACAAGAATAGCATTGTCTCCTGCATCTTGTTCATATTTTGGCAAGATTCTTAATACGATATGAGTCATATCTGAATACACAAGTGACTTCCCCTTAAAAACACCACCGATCAGACTATTTACACCAGATTTGGATTCGAATACATCAACATTCACATCAACCTCTCGGTGAGCAGTTTCTTTAACTCTCTCAACTGCTTCCAACACATACTGCAAAGATGAACAAACAATACAAATGGTTTAAAATTGGGAGAGTGGTATGGATAAACCCTATTGAGAGAAATCTGTTTAGTAAACCTGAAGGGCAAGGACAAGAGCATCAGAAGCAACAGGACGTGGACCAAACTGAGTCAAAGCAGAAACATGTTTCATTGCCTCAATCTCAGAGAAACCTCTTTTGCCAGCTTGTTGGGCGGTCAAAGGACGGGGTAAATTCGTATGCTGATAGTTGTAGACAGCCCAGGAAGAGTATGAGATCAAAATCAACAGTGAAATCCATACTTTTCCCGATCTAATAACATATGTCTTCACCTCCTTATCAACAACATCGTTATCAATCTCTTCACTACGAGATGATGCTTCTGATGACTTGGGATGTCTCTTCCTCATCGGATGATAAACGACCAACTTGGATCGGCTTAGTTCTGATAATGGGTACAGAAGAACAAGAGCCGCTTTGTTACAAAATATCCGATATACAAAATATCTCAAGCTAGGCCAAGAGATTCATTGAGAAATTTCAATCAGATTTTGCCAAAGTCAAACAAATCTTTTTAAACAAAAACTTATAAACTTGTATTTATCAAATAAATATTTTGATTTTAAATAAAAATAGATAACGAAAAATCAAGTAGGTTTTTTTGCCACCAATCAAGTAGGCATAAGTACAAAAATCTTTTCAATGTGAACATATTTAAAATTGGATAGATTCTAACCGTCAAATGTTTTACATCACATGAATATGTTTTTGGAGTTGGATCAAGTTAAAATTTTGTCACGAAATATACGAGGATCTTAGTTTCAAATAACATATTCGATTGTGGAAATCCAAGAGTTAGATACTTTCAAACTATTAAACAAAGATCGTGTAGTCTCGAATCTGTATGAGTGTAGAACAACACTAATGTACAGAGATGATCGGTCGATCTTTTGGCCCGAGGATTTTTTTTTTTTTGACCGGTCCATCTCCTAAATTTTTTGGAATAACCTTACCCAACTTCTACACCTTTATAAAACATAGAGATGTCACAAAAATTATAAGCACGCAGCAGAAAACTCTCACCAAAACATCTAAAGTTTATTTATTCTAAAGATTGATCAATTGTTCTGTTACTATTGTTTTAGGGGAAGAAAGTTTTATTTTCTTATGATCTTTTGGAGAATTTTTTTAAAACCCTTTTGTTATTGTTTTTAACTAGGTCTTCAACCCGCGCAAAATCGCGTGAGAGCTAAATTTACAAATCACATTTTATAGATATATTAGAAATTTACCCATTTCAAATGAATATTGAAATTAGAAAAAAAATATTATACAATTTTATACTTTATAGATACATTTTGAGAAAAATAACCGGTTTTACGAAAGGACACGACTCTTCGATAATAACAAATATTTTAAAACATTTCTTTTTACGAAAGGACACAACTCTTAGGAAAATAACCGCTTTTACGAAAAGACACTCTTCGATAATAATAAAGATTTTTTAAAAAACTTATTTTTACGAAAATGCACAACTCTTCGAAAAATAACCGTTTTACGAAAGGACATGACTCTTCGATAATAATAAATAATTTTTTAAACTTTTTTTTACAAAAAAAAACAAGTCTTCGAAAAATAACCGATTTTACGAAATGAAAAGACTCTTCGGTAATCATAAATATTTTTTTAACTTTCTTTTTTACGAAAGGATACGACTCTTCGAAAAATAACCGCTTTTACGAAAGGACACGACTCTTCAATAATAATAAATATATTTTTAAACTTTATTTTTTCGAAAAGACACAACTTTTTGAAACATAACCGGTTTTACGAAAGGACACGACTCTTCACTAACAATAAATATGTTTTTTAACTTTCTTTTCTACGAAGAGACATAACTCTTCGAAAAATAATCGATTTACGAAAGGACACGACTCTTTGATAATAATAAATGTTTTTAAAAATTTATTTTTAAGTAAAGACACACTCTTCAGAAAAAACCGCTATTAAGAAAGGACACGACTCTTCGAAACAAACTTTTTAAAAACTTTCCTTTTACGAGAAGACATAACTATTCAGAAAATAACCGCTTTTACGAAAGGACATGACATTTCGCTAATAATAAATATTTGTTTTAACTTTCATTTTGACGAAAATGCACAACTCTTCGAAAAATAACTGTTTTGACGAAAAGACACTCTTTGATAATAATAAATATTTTTAAAAATATTTATTTTTACGAAAAGACATAACTCTTTGGAAAATAACGACTTTTATGAAACGACACGACCCTTCGAAACAAATTTTTTTAAAAACAAATTTTTGACGAAAAAACACAACTCTTTGGAAAATAATTACTTTTACGAAAGGGTACGACTCTTCAGTAATAATAAATATTATTTTAAAAAAATACCAAAAGAAACAACTATTCGGAAATAACCGGTTTTATGCAAAGGCACAACTATTCGAAAACTAACTGCATTGACGAAAGGGCACGACTTTTTGATAATAATAAATGTTTTTAAAAAACTTTCTTTTTACGAAATGGCATAAGTCTTATGAAAATAACCGCTTTTACGAAAGGACACGTCTTTTCGAAATAATTTGTTTTAAATTTTTTTTTTTACGAAAAGACACAACTCTTTGGAAAATAACCGCTTTTATGAAAGGATACGACTCTTCAATGATAATAAATATTATTTTAAAAAAGAATTTTACCAAAAGACACAACTCTTCGGAATAACCGCTTCTATGAAAGGACACGATTCTTCGAAACTAAAAACATTTTTTTACGAAAAGACACAACTCTTTGATAATAATAAATATTTTATTAAAACCTTCTTTTTACGAAAAACACAACTCTTCGAAAATAACCGATTTTACGGAAGGACACGACTCTTCGATAGTAATAAATATTTTTGAAAAACTTTCTTTTTACGAAAAGACATAACTTTTCGAAAAATAACAGCTTTTACGAAAAGATACGACTCTTCGATAATAATAAATATTTTCTTAAAACTTTTTTTTTTACGAAAAGACACAACTCTTCGGAAAATAATCATTTATTTTACGAAAGGACACTAATCTTCGATAATAATAAATATTTTATTTAAACTTTTTTTTTTACGAAAAGACACAACTCTTTGAAAAATAACCGCTTTTACGAAAGGACACAACTCTTCGATAATAAATATTTTTTTTTAACTTGTTCTTTTTTTACAAAAATACACAAATCTTCGGAACCACTTTTACGAAAGGACACGACTTTAATAATAAATATTTTTTTAAATCGTCTTTTTACGAAAAGACAACTCTTCGTAAAATAACCGGTTTTACGAAAGGACACGACTCTTCGAAACATTTTTTTTTATAAAACTTTCTTTTTACGCAAAGACACAACTCATAAAAAAAGTAACCGCTTTTACGAAAGGACATGACTCTTCGATAGTAATAAAAAAATTTAATCTTTTTTTAACGAAAAGACACAACTCTTCACAAAATAACCATTTTTACGAAAGAACACGACTTTTCGAACCTAAAAAACTATTTTTTACGAAAAGACACAACCTTTTGGATAATATTAAATAACTTTTTAAGGAAAAAACACATTTATTCTTGGGAAAACCATATTTTACGAAAAGACACAACTTTTTGAAAAGTTTCTAATGCATCTTTTAAAATAATATAATTATTCCATTAACATTGCAAATTAACACAACTTCTCGATTTTTTTTTCCGGATTGCTATCATTAATAGATGAATATGAATTCATTGTATGCTTGTGCTTTGATCTTCAAATCAGTGTTTGAGTGGTTATCTTATCGGATTTTAAGGATTCAGAAAGATTTCATGAATTGTTTAGATTTTGGATAATTGTCTAGTGATATTTATTGGTTCTTTATCTTGATTGATGATTGCTTGAATGCGCACTTCTGATCTGATCTTGGGTAGTTTTACTTTCGAAAATATTGATAAATCTCCTAAATTAATCTAGATAAGCTAGGCGTAATAACCTGCCGAAGTAGAGTTGTAAAGCCTACCGAACATATCAAACTTGGTTAAATGCATATTTGATTTCTAATAATGAATGAGAGTTCAGATTATTAGATTATTAAACATAGTTACTTAGCACCACGGAAGTGGAGTAATCATATATTTGTGTTTCAAGTTAAAGAATGGTTGTTAATTAATTCTTTGATGTAAACATGATTTCTTTGATTTTTATGATCTCTGCGATTACCCCTAACTAGGTAAATACCCGGTCTATGCCCGGGATCTTTTTTTAATTTGTACTTTTTGTGTTATTTTTCTTGATTTAATGACAAACTGTAGCCTATTACCTTATCATGTGATCTGCTGTAGCGTAGCAAAATGAGATTCATATGGATAGTAATTGTTTTGTTCTACAAACCATTCGGAAAATATTAAATAATTTACATCTAACTAACAACTCTCGATTGTACCTAAAATTTTAAACATTCCATGTACATGTTCAAGCAATAAGAAGCAATCTTTGTATCAACAACATGAAGCATATATAGTAGTAAATTTTGGACCACAAATTAGTTTTATATTGCCACATTCTATTTTGTACTTTTCGGGTTTTGAGAATGTTTCACATATTCAATATAAAGAAATGATTACATATTTTTATAAATGTATGTAAGATAATTTATGCACTCAAAAAGCATTTTGTTTCAAACATATACGGATTAAGAAAATATATGGAATTGAGCACTTAAGTTAGAAATTTATTTTTTTAGCAAAAGTAAGTTCACTATGAATATCGTGACTCACTTGCATATTAGAAAGGTAGATGCACAGTTGCTTGAAAAAAAGATACTGGCCTAGATACAATGTTTTAGACTACTTACAATCATAAGCTTTAATTTATTCGTACACATCCAGATATACAAAAGCTATAAGAGTTTGTTACCATGGTTTCAATATTGCATGAGATGAGTAAACCATGAACCCATAGAAACACAAGCCATGATCCTAATGACTCGACCTGTCTCTAAAACCCTCTCTTTCAAACCACTACCTCCTCCAACTTTTTCCATCTCTATTTCAACCAATATCTTTCCATTTTCTCCATTATTACCAACCAGAAACTCTTCGACCTGCTTTGTGTATACAAACTGTTACCTTCTTCCAAACTTTTCCCCAATAATTCGTCTTCTTCACTCATTGTTTTCTCAACAATCTTCCATCAGTCCTGCTTCCTGCTTCCTTCTTCCAGTCTAACAGATCAACCAACTTTTTGTCATGCTTTATGTTCTGTTTTTTCTCTTCACCATTCTCTCACTCGCAAGCATTTGTCTCCAATTGATCAAACTGAATAAAACAGATATTTCACAAATCGTTTGCAAGTAAAGACTCTAATTTCTATAATAGTCTTAACATATATATCCATCATTCCTACATTGAATAAAAAATTCTTGTATATGGCAGACAACAGGTAGGTTACCAGACTCATCTTTAGCCTATGAAGTTCCTTGAAAACTTTGGTGAGCGTTTTCATTCTCACGGTCATTTGCTGGAGCAAGATTCTCCGCAAAGTAGCCAACGCAACCATATTTTCAAGGTAATCAATATCTAAGGTGTGAGAATTGATTCAGTTAAGCAACTATCAATAAAAGAAGAAATAAGACACCTAAATTTTAACAAACCAAAAGTATCTAAAAGGAAACAATCTGCTTAACATGGGACCAAAAGAAATGAGTCGTTTGGCTGCTTTGTAAACCGAGATAGACGTACCCGTTTGCACCTTCCAAAAGAAAAAATCGATTGTTATTCTGGATTGAAAAGAATAGATGTGAAACCAAAAAAGAACGAACCTCACATACTGTGTGGAGGAAGATGGTTGAAGGGACTCGCCGAGACACCGCATATCAACTTCATAAACCGATTGAAGGACTGACAAGCAAGAACCTCTGCACAAGTACCTCTCTATAAGCTTAATTTCTACCATAAAAGGATTTAGTTACAACCAAAATCAAAGGCACAACCACATAGTACAATCTACAATTTCCATACCGTAATCCAGAAGCTATGAACGTATCTCAATGGAAGACTCACATTAAGTAGATTTCATTTGAAATAACAAACATATATATAAGAAACTGAATATAGGTAAGAAGCAGAAACTATAAGGACTTAATTACAGTGATGTCGATTCCATCATGTGGAGGATAAGAGCGGTGTAAGTAACGTGAGCTCACCGTTGGCCATTGAAGCTGTTTACTGTTTTCTACAAAACCCATAATCAGAACATAGCATATCGATTGAAAATCTAAACTTCATATGAAACATAATAACAAAATTTGAGTCAAACATAGAGAATAAATGGCTGAACCTATAAATTCAATTATTGTGACAAAAAAGAGAACCTATAAAATCAATTACTCTACCGTGGCTTCAATGAGAGAAGTTTGAACGATTCGGTGTGCAAGAAGATGGATGATGAGAGATAACGTTTCGGAAATCGTAGTCGTTAGATATCAATTTTTCATGTTGACTTAATCAATACTACTACTAAGTAAAGCTAGGAGACGAGAAGGTTAAAAAAATCTGGGTAAGTGATGTGTAATTTTTTTAATTGATGTGTAAAATTGAAATGTTGTGATTGGCTTTCCATAATCTTATGTTAGCTTCTCATAACACAGAAATGCTGATGTGTCAAGGCAGGAGAGACCTCTTCTGTTATTATAGTATTGATTCCTAGCACTTTTTTTATTGAATTTGAATCTTCATTCTTTTATTTTTTGTGATCATTCATATCCCAAACAACAAATCCTCTTTTTGGGCCTTACCTTAATTTGAATCTCATAAATTTGTAGCTTAATTTTTTGGTCTCTCATGGACTCAGCCCTTAATTACTAATGCAATTTTCTATACACTTGCAACGTATTTTTATAGTTAAAACTTGAGATATCATATACCTTTAATTAGATATTAAATGATATTATTCCTGTTACAAAAAATACAAAGTTAAAGTAATATTATTTTTAAACTCTATGTTTTTGGCTAGAAAATCTATTAATAATAACAATCCTCAAAAAAGAAAAAGAGTTGTGGACTTTAAAAAATGGTTTTTATTATTATTATATACTTTAGAATCACGAATTTTAAATTTTTTTTGTAAAATGGCGTCTTTTCAAAAATAACCATTTTAGGGTTATTTTGAAAGTTGTCTTTTTGAATTCGAAGGGTCGCGTCTTTTCGAAAATAACCATTTTAGGGTTATTCTAAAAGTTGTGTCTTTTTGAATTCATATTGTCGCGTGTTTTCAAAAATAACTCGTAAAATCGCGTCTTTTCAAAAATAACCATTTTATGCTTATTTTGAAGGGTCGTGTCTTTTCGAATTCGTGGTCGCATCTTTTCAAAATATTTTATAGAGTCGGGTTGATTGAAACAAACCTCTTTATGGTTACTTTATAGGATTGTATCTTTTCGAATTCGTAAGGTCACATCTTTTCGAAAATAACCGCTTTAAAGTTAGAGAAATTTTGAAAAATGCCATTTTTAGGATGCCACTTTTCAATTATGCCACAGCCAATTACACATTCACAAAAATGTCACAGTCTTTTTTTTATATTCCCATATTACCCTTAATGATAAAATAAGTTTTTTCTCTCACGCTCATTTTTTTTTTCATTCTGTTTTTTTTCTCTCTCTCTTGTTCATCCTCTCTCTCTACAAATCTTCTCTTTCTCTCTTAGATCTGTTCATCTCTCTCCCAAAATCTCCACATCGATGTTTGATTCCTCCATCTAGGACATCCGATCTTTGATTTCTTCATCTCAGATCTCCGATCTTTGATTTCTTCATCTCAGATCTCCGATCTTTGATTTCTTCATCTCAGATCTCCGATTTCTCCATATTCGTTCTCGATCTCAGATTGAGATCTTAATCTCGTTGTTCTATAAGATTCCATAAGAAAGATCTGTCAAATTAAAGTAATTCATGTGAAGAACGAGGTGGAGGAAAAAGAGAGAGGTGGCTGCAGCAAATTAGGTTTCAGAAGGATAGGTAGTGGAGGAAGAAGAAACACAATATTACAGTTATGCCATTATTTGAAGAAAAATAAAAAAATTATCATTAAAACATGCCTTGTAGTTGGAACCTTATAATCCTTACAAAAACCTTATAAACCTTACAACATGTCTTGTAATTGGAACCTTTTAAATACCTTATAATCCTTACAAAACCTTATAATATACAATTTTATAGATCAATTTTTAAATACCTTATAAACCTTACAAGAACCTTATAATATATAATTTTAAAGATCGATTTTTAAAACCATTTGAAGTCCTGTTTGGCGAAACAATGAGAATCAACTAATACAACCTTTTAAATACCTTATAAACTTTACAAAAACCTTATAATATAGAATTCATTTAAAGTCGTGTTTGGCAAAACAATGAAAATCAACTAATAAAACCTTTTAAATACCTTATAATCCTTTACAAAAACCTTATAATATACAATTTTATAGATCAATTTTTAAATACCTTATAAACCTTACAAGAACCTTATAATATACAATTTTATAGATCGATTTTTTAAACCATTTGAAGTCCTATTTGGCGAAACAGTGAGAATCAACTAATACAACCTTTTTAAATACCTTATAAACTTTGCAAAAACCTTATAATATAGAATTCATTTAAAGTCGTGTTTGGCAAAACAATGAAAATCAACTAATAAAACCTTTTAAATACCTTATAATCCTTACAAAAACCTTATATTATACAATTTCATAAATCAATTTTTAAATACCTTATAATCCTTACAAAAACCTTATAATATACAATTTTATAAATCAATTTTTAAATACCTTATAAACCTTACAAAAACCTTATAATATACAATCAAATCAGATCTTGAACCCTAATCGAATCAGATACCAGTAAAAACGTCTAAACCCAGTAAAAAATCAGATCTTGAACCCTAATTGAATAAAATCTAAGAATTCTACCAATCGAATCAAAAACTCAGATTTTCAAAATAAACCAAATAAAACCAAATTTATAACAAAAAATGACAAAATCCGGATCTAGATCTGAATTTGTTGTCTTCTTCAACCTCATAGAGAAAGAGGCATAAATCAAATAAACCCAAATTTTCAACAAAATTTGACAAAATCGAATCTAGATCTAGATTTTTTTGCCTTTTTCAACCTCATAGAGAAGAAAACACAAATCAAATAAACCTAGATTTACAACAAAACTCACAAAATCATATCTAGATCTATCGGCTACGACCAGTCATTATACTACGATATTCATCACACTCACGGGCACTCGATAGTAAACTGCCAGTCTATCGGCTCGGCGCTCGCCCAAAAACTATTGGACGGTGAACTCGGCGATAACTTCAACCTCAAAGACTTTCAATTAGAGGAAAACGACGTTGAAGTAGCGCCGATCAATGAAGAATCGCCTAAACGCGAAAGACAAAACGACGATTCGACACAAGGTAGACCAAGAAAAAAGTACTACCATTGAGCAACCTTACCGTCGTTCGTCCACCACTCACTTACCATGACCTACGGGTGACTTGATCCCTGCAAAGGGTACGTAGGCAGCTCATTTTCAGATGGGTTCAGTTGCCCCCCTCCCAAAAAGGGGGGGGGGAGTGGGGTACGTATACTCGTATACTCCCACCTCTCTTTGTAGCAAACCTTTATGAGAATAAACACCTGCTACAAAAACTTGTCAAAACGACTATCTCTATCACATCCTTTACGGATAATTTAGGGTCTCACTTAAACGACCATCTCACCTTCCACCGCCGCTGCTGGCCACAGCGGTGACCGTTCACAAAAATTTCTGCAGATCTTTACAATAACATCCACCATTGGATAAGCGCGCTATATAAATAACAATGGTTCATTATAAGAGCAGGTGTGTTTAGAGAGAAGCACACTTGTAACCGAAGTGACCATTCAAAAAACCCAACAACATCCTTGGTCAAAACCAATGGTTCATTATAGGAGCAGGTGTGTTTAGAGAGAAACACACTTGTAAACTCAAAGGACCATTCAAAAAACCCAACAACATCGTTGGTCAAAGCTAATGATCATTATAGGAGCGGTCGTGCTCAGAGAGTGACACGGTCGTAAACCTAAACGATCATTCGAAAAACCAAGCAAACCTTAACGCTGGTTGCAACAACGTAACATGCTCACTTCTGAAGTTAGGTGGTCAACGACGACCTAACATATGTAAGAAGGACGAGCAAAAAAGTACGGCAACAACGCCATCAATCATGATGATGGTTCATCTGAATTTTTAAACAAAGTCATTTGAACCAGACTAACTATGCATCCTAGAAACGAATACAACAAGGATACAATTCATCACAATTAGTTTTCTTTCTAAAAGTCTAAGTCAAGAAAGCTCGACGTATCAGTAAAACAGAAATAAATTAAAAGTTGCATTCGTTATCACTTTTTATAAACACAAGTCATTTACGCGCGAAATCAAAGTTAAGTCTAAAACGTAAGCACTAATAGGCGCGCAAAGCAACTAAGGGACAATCCCCTCATAATCAACAACTCCCGCAGGAGCAGTCATGGTAGTCGGCCTTGCTGCTTCCTTGGTCCCGGTCTTCCCAAAGGCTTGTCGGTCCTGGTCTCCTCAATTACCTCGTCGGTCCTGGTCTCCTCAAAGACCTCGTTAGTTTTGGTCTTCTCAAAGACTCGTCGATCCTAGTCTCCTTCACGATGTCCTCGATCCTAGTCATGGTCACCTCGACCCCAACTTCGCCAGTACGTACAACTTCCCAACTTCGCTCACCAGTAACAAGTTTCGTCTTGGCGGCAAAATAGTGGTCGGCGCATGTGGAGTAGTGGTCGTCGCGGTAGAAGGTGCAGTAGTGGGCGCCACTTCAGCATATGCAGTAGTGGGCGCAGCTAGAGCAGGTGCAGTAGTGGGCGCAGCTAGACCAGGTGCAGGAGTGGGCGCAGGTAAAACATGCACAGTAGTGGGCGCAGCTAGAGTCGGTGTAGTAGTGGGCGCAACTAAAGCATATGGAGCAGTCGGCGTTTTCTCTGAGAAATATGAGTATCGACAAGTTGTTCGTCGGCAAGAGATGGACTTTGCGCGTTCACTGCATCATTCACATCTGAGACCAGGACTCGAGTCATATCTCTATCTTTACAGGGACGAGGCCAAGAGCTAGACTCCGCATCAAGACAGTTTATATCGAAGCTCGGTCCTAGGCCCTCCAAACTAGTGGTCCTCAGCTTTGAAATGGTTTCCAGAAACCTCTCAAAAGACGATGTCGAGTTTGTCATCGAAGTAATGTTCAAAAATTCTGAAGTATCGAAACATCGGAGTTTCCAGAAACCTCGTCAACGTCGAAGACTAACCACGACACAGCTCGACCTCCGGTTTCAGACAAGCTCTCGTGAATACAAGTCAACTCCGTTACAAGAACGAAGTTCTGGTTCACGACGAGCTAACAAATGAACGGACTAATCAAAATGAAGAAGAGCTCAGTCTTAAACGAGTCTTTCTCTCTCGACTCTGAGTTCTCGGCACGACGTCCATTTTTCCACCAAAACAGGTCAATTACAACGGTCACTATTGTCTCTGAACTCAACAGTACCACCTGCCCGGAACGATGATTCCTTCCCGGACTCAACTCGCATACAAACGTACCGGAACAGAGACGTAGGCTTCCGAGGTCGATTCCTTCCTCAAGAGACGAATACTCGATCTTGGAGAGAAAAGCGAAGCTCCGAGCCCATCATTTGAAACCGTCCTCAGCCTCTGTATTGTCCAATTGCCAAGCCCAGGAACAAGCAGAGATCTTCCCAACAAACCGGCAAGGACCTAGTCACGACGACGAGCTCAACGCTCTACTTCCGGTGAAGTTTCCTTGAAGCAACAACGACCTTGACCTCAATCAAACGAAGCAGAACTCGGCGAAAGAGAGATGAATCGATGACTCGTCACCGACTGCAACAGAAAGGACTCGTCGGTAGGAGAACCAGATACGACGGCGCAGGTTTGGACTGAACAGGAGCTCGCCGGAGACGATGATGGTTCTTAACGACGACCTAGGCTCTCGAGTTGGTTTCTGTTATGACGAGTCACAAGCGCCGACGACTCCGGTTCAGTTTGTGCAAAATTTTCCGGCGACCACGTCTCTAGGAATAGAGAATCCGAGAACCAAGATCTCGGTTCAATACAATATCAGTTGGAACGGCGGTGTGGAGACTCGTCGGCAAAAGAAACGGAGACGACGACAAGAGGCTCGAACTCGACCCAACTTCACCGGAGCTGTAACAAAGATGAGCTCAAAGCTCATCCTCAGGCGAAGCTTTCCCGAGCTTGATATCTTCTTGTACGTCGTCGACAACGTGAACAAAGCCGATGGTTCGAGTCACCTTGGGACAACGACGAGTCCCACTTCCAAACAGATCGAAGACCAGATCTCGGTAGGTTCACACTCCGGTGAGGTCTCCTCCAAGAACGGTGACGTCTCCCCAGATCTCGACGAACCGACGTAGCAGAGACGTGTAGAAATCTCACCGGAACTGCAACTTGATGACGACGGAGATGAATGGAACCGGAAAACAGAAACGAAGCCGAGCTCCCTTGAATCGAAACCAAGCAGGAATGAAGAACCAGTCGACGCCGAACAAAGCGAGAGCTCGTCGGAAAACACAACGAAGAGGTCGGAGAAGACGATGCTTTGTTGACGGCGACAAACAAAAAAAAAGGGAAAAAAAATAATAATACCAAAACCCTAGATCTAAAACAGAAAGTAGAGAGAGGTGAGAGGATACCTTTCTTTTGGTGGAGTGAAGTTGTGGAGAAAATAAAAGGGGAAAGAGTATTTATAGCACCACTGTCAAAACCCTGGAATGACACATTTCAGTAGTCAGCGGGAACAATTTCGATTTCTGAAAAGAAATCAGGTGTTTAGGGTTCCAGAGGGAATTGACAATTCTAATTTCTAAAAGAAATTTAGATGTCCAATTTTCAGCGGGAATTAAATTTTCAGCTTCCGGGAAAAACAGTATCTTTACTAAATCCAGAAAGCAACTAAACAGAAACATCACGTCCAACTCAGCAATAACGTGAACATGTGAGAGTTGGGTAAGACAAACAAGTTTTACGAGCTTTAACGAGAACAAGCTCTACAAACTTCACATGGCCAGTTCCTTCAAACTTTATAACACAAATTCAGAAATACAAGTCTATTGAAAATCTTTACTGGGCTATGCGTTAAACATGAACACGAAAGCTCAGTAACGTCGGCAGGTCCTCAAAACAAGTTTTCACAATCTCGTCTCATCGGACGCAGGCCAAGCAGTACATTTTCTTGAAACCTCACTACGACTCTTTTACCTCGGCATCATCAGAACTGATACTACCGAGCTGGAGGGCTAACTGTTGGGGTCAGATCTCACTCCGGTAGAGATCGTCAAGAAAATGACTAAGTACCAGAGGTGGGCGCGCAGTTATCTGGACCAGCTCTGTTTCCGGGACCAGCTCTCCTGTCTTCTGGGACGAGCTCTCCAAAGTGACTGGGACCAGGACTAACTCTCCTGCTTTCTGGGACGAGCTCTCTAAAATGACTAAGTACCAGAGGTAGGCGCGCAGTTATCTGGACCAGCTCTATCTCAGGGACCAGCTCTGTCTTTGGGACCGGCTCTCCAGAGTAACTGGGACTAGGACCGGCACCTTTCCAGGACGACGTCTATAGTGGTCATTTAGACTCCAAGAGACCGTTGCGATCATCTCACTTCAAGACAAAGAATGGACCGAGCTCGGAAGGCCCACATTAGAGAGAACGAGTCGGGAGCCCACGAGTAACAAGTCACGCCGACCTCTACTGCAAGACTGGGCCCAGAAGACGAGCTCTTGGATTTGGGCCCATGACGAGGACGAGGTCAAGACCTAGAAGCGGCCGCCGACTACGCTGAGAGAGAATCCCGAAGATTCAGGGATTCGACCTTATCTCTTTAGGCATAGACCTAGGCCGACTTAGACTTGTATAAATAGACCTTGTACACCTCGAAAGAGGGGATCCACAATTTTACACAGAAACTATTGCAAAAGCTTAATAACAAACTCTCTTGAAGATCTTCGCTAAGTGTTTCTCATCTCAGAGCTTTCAGACCTAGACCATTGATTATTTCAACTGTGCAGGTTTCCACCACCACAGCTACGATATCTTATTATATAAACTTCAACATTGACGAAACCTTACATGCGTGTGCAGAAGAAGAACCTCCTGAAACTGACATAATAAATAAATATGGAATTTATTATAAATTAGAAAATAAAACATCATCGACACCATCAAAAACGTTTCTACATCTCTATAAGAGAAATAGGCAAACTCGATGTTATATAAGTAGACAACATATATATTTACTAATTATTACACATCTACTGGAAAATAGAAATTACTACTCTTTACTGTCATTTGTCGTATAAGCGCTACAATATACGGTAGGTGAAAGTTGAGATTTTACCCTTTCAATACTCCTATTGAGTTCTACAATGCCATCTTCATCAGCCATTATTACGTTTTCAGATTAAATCTCAAATTTACCCACCCCTACTATGTATTTAACCTAGCTTTGCAATATTAAGGGCCACACAATCTTTGGATCCAATTACAATAGGTTTAAATTACACTAAACGTGCTTTGCTAAGTTAGAGATATGACGATTATGAGCAAAAATATGACTCGCTTGCATTTTTCTACGAAATAATTACTTCTAACTTTTTTCAAAATAATTGTCTTTAACTATGTTTTTTTTTTAAACATGACTTATTTGTCTTTTTGAATTATTTTGATCCGGATGACAAGCCTACGTTCAATAATGGTTTTACTTTTTTGGAATTTTTGAAATTTCTGTCGAAAACAGTAACAAAAAAGTATCTATCTACGTTCATAAAATTTCCAGAAAGAACAAAAAAAGTACCTATCTACGTACATAAAATTACGTTATATTAGCTAAGCTTTCTTTGTCTATATCTAGCTGCGAATCTTTTAATTCTGTTACGAAGAATGCTATTTTACAAAAGAGATTTGAATTGCAAAAGCGACATTAACCTTATCCGAGAACATTAACGAAGGTGTAATGCGCGAGTAAAGTGAATTGCAAATGCGGGCGCTAGTAGCTCTTTGACACGTGGTGCCTAACAGACCACTAGTAGTGATATGCCACCTCAGCTCTACAACATGGGTTCACTCGGATTTTGCTTCGCTTATCTGAAAATTAAGCATCTCTTGGTCAACATCGTTACAATCATATCTTATGCCCAAGATGCGCTCCAGATAGATACACCATAGAAACTTAAGTCAAAAACACGTAAGCCAAAATCTATCACTTGTCTTGTCTATGTTTTTCTTGCTACAACATGTCCTGAGTGATGATATCCACAATGTCCACGTCGAGTGAACACCAATATTCGGATTACGGATATCGAAACTCAAGAATCAAAGTAATCAAAGTGCAAGCAAGCTTGTTTACTAACACTCCAATAGATTATAACACTAATGACCATGTATTATTTGTAAACTTATATGGTTACGAAACCGTAAATAAGTAAATTGTAGTATTAAGTGATTTAAATAAATATATAAAGAGTGATTATACTTAGGAACACTTTTTGTCTATTTTTATTTCAATAGATATGCTATTGTGGACATGATAATAGTTTATGAGATTGTTATAAATAACTTATCTATAAATATTGTAATTATTCATTTTAACTACATATTTACCTATAATAACATGTACAAAATACCTTATCTATAAATAGATCATCAAAAAAAAAAATTCTTAACGTATGGTGATTTATTATTAAATCAAAAAGAGAGGAACAATATCTTATGAAAACAGAGCAACTCAACATCATGAAAACAAAGTGAAAGTGAGAAAGGAAAAGCATCACAATTCAGATACGGCAGGCACATGTTTAATTAAAGAAACATGATCTTCTTGCGAAACATGAACCCATGTTGATAATGTTTGTGAGCAATTAGAGGTTTCTTAATTTGTTGTTTGGTTTCAGTAGGCTCATGCTCTCTTTTTTTTATTCAACAATTAAGATTTTTAGCTATTAATTAAATATATAAAATTCTCTTGAAAAACAACTAGCGGGTACGTAATGGTTTGGTTTTAATCATTTAAGAGAAATCTGTTTAACGTAAAAAAACAAAACAAAATACTGTTATTTTATTTCGAGAGAGTATAAATGTCTATTTCATAAGATTTTGAATTCGATTAATTCGTTTCTCAAAGTTTGCATCTATTTTTGGTTTCCTCACAATTAACACTAAACTATACATTTTAAACAAATAAAACATAATAGTAATAATAAATTTCATTATTTTTCAACCAAAATACATTTAAGTATTAATTATGAATAGTAAAGAAATAAAAATGAAAACTAAAACACTTTAGAGTGCATATTATAGTAATTATGTTATGCAATTCTCTTCTTTATACTCAGATTCCAAAGTATTGTACGAGCCAACCGCGTATCTCATTTATTATTGTATCATCCTTGTAGATGATATAACCCAAATTAAGAGTCAAATAATCATTTATTACCATTGCATGTTTAAAAATAGCATTTATAACACACAAAAATGAAGTAAAAGTTATCGATGTTTAGACCCTTCGTATGGTTTGAGTGAGGTTTGAAATCCGGCTAAACGAAGGGAGTCAACATAATCGTTTATAGTTCTCCCATTGGAAACTATATCATTAGATGTGGCAAAAACTATGCAAGAATTAGCATCATCTCTCAATTGTTATGTAAATATTAATTTAGATATATAGATGATAATATACCTTATAACACATACATATTTCTTGTATAATTAAGATTTGTAAATTTGCAGCACGGAGAGAACTTCCAGGACTAGCATTCATATTGGCTTGTAAGCTCCTACAAGATTGGGGTTTGGTTATACATTATCAAACAATATGTAAATTAAATTATTTAAAACAATTTTCCATTATTATAAAGGCTTGACGAAGATCTTACCTCAAGTAAGGAAGCCAACCGCTGATCACTATAACAATTTTTAAGGGTATTTCGACAACGTCACTATCTCCAATGGCATAAGAAGTTGCATAATAGAGAGCTTGTGATGTACCCATGCCAATACCTCCAACTCATTTTATAACTACCAAAACCAACATTATCATAATAATTAATTAATCATGATTATATGCTCATTTGATTTTAAACTATGCATGTTAAGTGAAGGTAATTTTGATTGCCATTTCGCGGTTCAGAAGATAATAAGATAGCAATATATGAATTTATATAGCGCAATGATGCCAAATCATCTAGCATGCTCTCAGAAACTGTTGAGGAGATGTCAAACCCTGATTCATCATTACAATATTATAAGTTTTTCATCCCTAGTAATATTTTAGAAACATCAAATAACAACTTGTTTCAAGAAATAATAATTTGAGTCAACTAATATTCTTACATGCAGTGGTACTCGTTTCACCCAAGTAAGTAACCGGACGTTTAAGAGCAGTCGGACAAATCCATTTTACCTATACCATATCATATATTTTGATTATAAACTTCAATTAAATTCATGTAAAAAATATATATATATATATATATTAATGGATCCATACATTGGGATTTCCCAAGATTCTCAAAGCCGACTCTGACCTAGAGACATAATAAAAAAAACGTAGTACCATAATTTGGATACCATAAAGGATAATATAACAATGTGTTTTTTCTTCAATAAATCTTTCAAAGCATGTTAATAATTAAGTTTCTTTGATTGTTGAGAAAAATACATGGATCATATATATAACAATAAAAATTAAATCAAATGAAATTAAATAGATACTAAAACAAAACAATACAAATTAAATAAGGGATGTGAGAATTTTACTCGGAGCCGTTGCTATCAAGATCGTGGAGCCATATTATAGTGGCTTTATGTACTCCTATGGGATTAATAACATAAGTCCGTCCAAAGCCATTTCCTATGGGTAATAATTTTTAGTAATCAGTTCCACACAGAGAAAATCAGTTACATTATTTTTATAACCATCAATGAAACAAGGATAACTATTTCATTGAAAACATAAATAATCACAATGAGTGGAGAAAAAAAACACCAGCCATGCTTTGATGATATTGATTCAATTGAAACAAATTATTTTAGAAGCTTTGAATTTGCAATAGAAATAGAAAATATAACAGAAGACATGGAAAACATTGTATATTTATACAAAAAATGAGTGTTTGCTTCTTCTTTTTTCCGTTATGGAGCACATGAGCTATTTGAAAAAAAAAATTTATATTATAAAATATGGAAAACATTATTACTAAAATGACAAAGATCTTTTCATTTCAGATTAGATCATAATAAATTAATTCTTTTCCAAAATTAAAAGTGAGAAAACCACAAAATTAACTTAATTAGGTGACCACAATCGAAGAAGATTTAATTAGTTGTAAATGAAAAACATATACTCCATAAGAAAATAAAAAACTCAATATATAGTTAGATTGACACCTCAACAACTATTTTAATGGTTTCATAACTTTTAATTTTTGATTAACTAATTTGTTCTCGTCTTAATATTGTTGTTACATTTAATTATATGTTTTTATATCGATAAAATAGAAATTGTTTTGTAGATTAAATATATTCTTCACTAAATCAAGTAAATTTGACTAAGTACAATTTATAGAAAAAATTTAAATTCAAAATTCATCCTTTTATTAGTTAATGAAAATAAATATAAAGGATTTTTTTATGAATTGCCACAATCCAAATGCCACTTTTTAAAAATGTCACATTTTAAAAAAATTCGCAAAAAGTGGCATTTTTTGAAATATATTTACCCAAAATGTCATTTATATTTAAATCTAGAATCATTACACTTACGGAGCAATTGCGTATGTGTTTGATACGAGTGGTGTGAAGCATTTTTTGAAGAAGTAAAAGGGGAAATCGCAGTGGAGTACTTCACGACATTATTACGTTCATCACAACCAGAGAACATGGAGGAACTATTTCAAGGCTTTGAGACATCAAGACTGGATTAAAGAAGTTAGAGATGGTAAAATTAAGAAAGCTGTGAAAGCGGTCAAGGGCGATAGCTCTCCTGGAGCAAATGTCATGACCAAAAATTCTTTCAAAGTTTTTGGGCTTTAATAGGGCCGCATGTCATTACGGAGGTGAAAGAGTTCTTTCAAACATGGGCTTTGCCGAGGGATTGGAATCACACAGAGCTATGTCTGTTTCCAAAGAAACTAAACCCCACGATTATGATGGATTTAAGACCGATCAGTTTGTGTTCTATTACTTACAAGATTGTCTCTAAGGTTCTTTGCACACCACTGAAACGGATTTTACCATTATTGGTCTCCCCGACTCAATGTGCATTTGTACAAGGGCATTTGATCTTCAATACTCTCCTTATTGCTCATGAAATGATACATGGACTCCAGACCAATCTTAATTGCAAAGATGAGTTCATAGCGATCAAGACGGATATGTCTAAAGCCTATGATCGTGGGGAACATAATTTTCTTGAGGTGTTCCTACAAAAACTTGGTTTTGACACGAAATGGGTAAGCGAAACATGAGATGTGTGAAATCGGTCTTATTTATTGTTTTACTCAATGGACAAGCTCACGATCACATTGTACCAGAGAGAGGAATACGACAAGGTGACCTGCTCTCTTCCTTTTTGTTTATTATGTGTGAGGAAGCCCTTGTCCATGTTATGAACAAAGCCGAAAAGGATAAGAGGATAATTGGTATGCAACTGACAAAGAAGTGTCCTGCTATACAACATGTACCCTACGCTGATGATAGCTTATTCATGTGTCGAGTGATATGCTCAAATTTACCCTGAGCTACTCTCTCAAATTAAGAGATCAGTTGTAGTAAGGGGTCGAATCACTGGGAGTTAAATCAAATAATAGGATTATTGACTTCGAATTGAGCTAAGCAAAATAAAGTAAAAGAACGACAAAAGCAATTCGAAACAGGCAAGATTGTTGATTTCTTAAAATTCAATTAAACAAAATGTAGGTTTTCAGGTAATTCTCAGGATGAATCAGAATTGCAGTTTAAACAAAATCAAGATTTAATTAAGAACCGTTCTTGAACTTGGAACACTAAGATATAATTAACTAACTGTCGTTGCGAAAATTAACTATGCCTAAACTCTAGAAAGCCAAATTTCTTTGCAAATTCAATCAATTTAAACAAGCTTTAAATTCAAGTCCAATTTGTTCACAAAATTCCTAAACCAAATTTCTTTGCGAATAAGTAATTTTGCTCACCTAAGATCTAGTTCAGGTTAATCAATTACACTTTCGTGTCAATCTATCAGCCTAAGATATCCAAATTCAGGGTCGCGAATCCTAAATCAGAGTTAAAGCAATCTAGGTGAAGAACCAAATAGGTAATCCTAACAAGTGAGTTTAACCTAACAATTCATCTTCGATCCTTTTGAATTACCCTAAACCTAACAAGCAAACTACTCAGACATGGAAGCAAAGCAAATCATAACTGAATAATACTACATAAAGAAAGAGAATAAGAAGAAGTACAGTAGGGTTCGAAGAATCTCAAGAACAAAGTAGACTTGTCTCCCTAAAAACTCTCAAAAGCTCTCTCTAAACTTGTTCAAATAGAAACTAAAGTTATGATCTAAAAACCTAAAAGTAAACTATTTATAGTGTTGTAACTCGTGGTGGGCTTTTATGATGATTTTTGTTAACTTCTGGCCCGAAACAATTTTCCTTTCTTAAAACGTATTATGTCGCCTTCTGAAAAGTGGCTGTCGTTCGACAGTCACATGGTGTGTCGAACGACAGGTGATCAACTTCGGTGTTGATCGACACTCGTTGAGTGTGTCAATCGACATCTGACTTCATTTCTGCTTCTCCACTTGTGAATCCGACTTCTATCTCGTTTATGCTCCAAAACGCACCATAATCATCAAATAAGCTCTCCACGTACAATAACCTGTTAGGACACTAAAAAGACTCGAAAACACTAAAAAGATTCGATAAAAGGACTTATATCATGATCAACAACTGGTAAAAATCATGATATATCATCGAGCTACATTAAAGAGAGTGCACAGAGTTCTTAAGACTTCTCAGTCTCTATGGTACATCATCTGGTCAGCAGATTAACTTTCAAAAATATGATGTGATATTTGGCGCTAATATCAATCCATACATGCAGAGAATCATGGTTAGTTGATTGGGGATAGAAAAAGAAGGAGGTACATGATAAGATCTCAGTCTTCCAGAATGTTTTAGCAGATCAAAACAACAACTTCTTGGTTTTATTGGTGAAAACTAAACAAAAGATTGAAAGGATGGTTTGTCAACACGTTTTCCTTTGGAGGAAAGGAGGTACTCCTTAAATCTATTGTTTGGCTTTACCAGTCTATGAAACAATCTAACCCATTTTTTGTTTGTAACACAAACAATTCTTAGACTCGGGATAACGTTCCCATAAATGCTAACCCTCAACGTCCAAGCAAACCATCACATAAAAACCAGCGAAAATAACAACTCAAACCAACAATCAATTAAACCAATCATTTCAATTCAACAACATGTTCCAGGCTAACCAACAACCCTAGCCAGCTCTAAACAATAACTGAAAGACAACACAAAACAACTGAGACCCTAGATCATCATCCTCCTCATAGCCACGATCCTACGGTCACACTTTGTCTTTACCTGCATCACATGGCAAAAAGAGATGCATGAGTATTATCACAAATAATCAGTGAGACGGTCATCCCATATACTTGGCCAATTACCGAGTAAAAGGAAACACCAGGCAAACACACAATAACACAAAACCACATGAGTGCGATCGACACTACCACTAGGTGTCGATCGACACTTCCTGGTCTAGTGTCGCTCGACACCTTCACCTCGTGTCGGTCGACACCTCACCGACCTCAACCTGGTGTCGCTCGACACTACCACTAGGTGTCGGGCGACACCCCACATACTAGTGTTGATCGACACTCTACCATGGTGTCGATCGACACCACCTCGCAGTGACGCTAGGATCGAGCCATCTTCTCTCTGGCTCGGTTCCAATCCTGCAGAAACACGATCACCTGCAATAAAACGTCAACAATCACACAAAAATGACTGCACAACACAAACAACTCAATCAATCAAGAATTCATCCATCAATCAACCTAACACTAGGAATCCTAATGTTTCATCCACTTAGGGCCATGATCACGCATTCACCTTAGCCTATCAGTTACCTCAAACCTCAGCCTCTGGCAACTCTCATCCTTTGCCTGATGAACAAAGCAAACCAAACCAGTCGGTTAACCCGAACCGAAACAGTCACTTAAACCAACCAACCAAACCAAATCAATCCGGTTAACTAAACCAAACCAAATCAATCTGGTTAACTAAACCAAACCAATTGGAGTTTCTCCTAAATCGGATTAGGGTTTTTAAAAACAGAAACAACAAGCCGAATTCGAAAGCACACTGAGAACAGATATTACCCCATAATCATGATCGGAAACCTAATCTGGAATTGTGAGACCGAGACCTTTCCAATGATATGCAGATCGTCTCCTAGCACCTTCTGGTTCGGCGGGAAAACACCCATGAAGTGGACTGATCGCAGATCCAATTCTGCACGAACCTCTCTCGGGAAAATAACAATAACTCTCAGAATACTAATCCAAATGACAAACCGATTTCGCCTAAAGCTAGATATGAGAGTGGAGAAAGTACCCTATATGATTCACTCCAAGCCGATCTGATTAGAATGTCCATTGCTTTACTCTTCTAAAATATGTCAGGACTGTCTTCATCTCCTTCTTTTCTAAAAACACAATAAACGAACCTCCTTTCTTCTCTTTCAATTTCTCAGCCTCTTTCACGTTTTATCTGCACAAAACGGAGGCTACTCCCTTTTATACTCAATCCTTAGGGTTCTCTTAACCCAAACAGTCAAACCGAACAATTAAAACTAAATCATTCGGTCCAATTCAATTTTCATCTCTAATTTCTTGTTCACAGGCGTTATAGTCTATATCATGTCGTGTTTTTATTTGTCGAAGGCTCAATGTCAAAAAGTCACAACCGCTATGTCTTCGTTCTGGTGGAGCTCGTGTGAAAAAAAGAGGAGTGTTCAATGGTACTCTTGATGATGGGAGTGAGGGGTGCTGCAATGGTGATAAAAACTTTAACAAACAGTCGGTAGAAGCTAGCCAATCCATGAAAACTCCGAACTTGAATAATTTTTGTTGGTGTGGGCCATTCTTGGATTGCTTTAACCTTCTCTTGGTCTACTCTAAGGCCCTTTGAACTCACTATAAAGCCTAAAAACACGAGCTCATTAGTGCCAAAAGTACACTTCTTCAAGTTGGCATAAAGACCTTCTCGTTTAAGCATTTTAAGGAATTGCTCCAAGTGAGCTATGGTGATCAATAAACGTGCGGCTATAAATGAGTATATCATCAAAGTATACCACTACAAACTTATTGATATAAGGCCTAAAAAATTTGATCATAAGCCTCATGAAAGTGATCGGTGCATTGGGGAGTCCCAACGGCATAACTAGCCACTCGTAAAGACCTTGCTTGGTCTTGAATGTCGTTTTTCATTCATCACCTTCTTTCATTCTCACTTGATAGTAACCATTCTTGAGATCAATCTTAGAGAACACATTAGATCCATATAACTCATCAAGTATATCATCTAACCTTGGTATGGGATGTCGGTATTTGATTGTTATGTTGTTTATAACTCGACAATCGACACATCCTCCAAGTTTCATCTTTCTTTGGCACTAAGAGGACGGGCAAAGCACATAGACTAAGACTTTCACGAACATAACCTTTGTCCAAAAGTTTCGTCACTTGTTTCTCTAAATCCTTAGCCTCCTCCGGGTGTACTCGGTTAGGCAAGGGTGCACTGGATACAAAATCAATTTGATGCTGAATGCCTCTTATGGGCGATAAACCAGGTGGTATTTCTTCTGGAAAAGTTGCAGCGAACCGGTCTAAAAGGTTCATGACTTCTGTGGGAAGTTGCTGCTCAGACGCGCTAGAACCTGCACTCAAAGCTTCCTTAAAGATAATTAGTAATACCGGTTCCTTACAAGTGATTGCCTTAGTGATAAAACTAGGCTTGATTAGTAAGTTGCTCTTGGAGGAAGTATCCTTCTCCTTAAGCATTTTCATTTGAATATCATGCACTTGCGATGGTGTAAGAGGTGTTAAGTTGTACTTCTTCTTGTCATGGATAAAAGAATACATGTTGCTACGCCCATGGTGAATGATATCCTTATCAAACTGCCCAAGTTCTACCAAGAAGAAGGTGGCCAACTTGCATAGGAACCACATCACACAAGATTTGATCTGAGTACTTTCGTACATTGAATGGTACTAGCACTTGATCGGTGATCTTTAACTCAGCCTTGTCATTAAGCCATCTTAGTTTATATGGATGAGGATGTTTAGTCCTTTCAAGACTGAGTTTAGTGACCATATAATCACTTGCAACATTAGTACATGAGCCTCCATCAATAATTAGATTACATACCTTGCTTCGGATGGTGCATCTTGTATGAAAGATGTTATCCCTTTGAGTTGTTTCATCAGGATGAACCGTAAGGTTCAAGACACGTCTTATAACAAGAGCCTCTCCATACTTTGGCTCACAATAAACTTCGTCATTGTCTACTTCTGTAATCTCAAGCTCGCCTTCATCTTGAGAGTATTCACCCACATCCGTTAGAATCATCACTCGCTGGTTTGGACATTCTCTAGCCATGTGCCCCCTGCCCTTACACTTAAAACAAGTAATGTCACGTGTTCTTGAAGTGTTTTGATTAGAAGACTTACCTTGAATAAACTCGGGTGCCTTATACTTGAATCGTGAATCGATAGCCTCTTTGCCTTTATCCGCAGATTTAGGTTGAAAGGGTTGGTAGTTTTGTGGCTTAGAACGATTATGATCCCATTGTTGAGTGCTCTTGGCCTTGTTAGTGATCAACGACTTCTTCTTGATGTGTTGTTCAGCTTAAACAGCGTGATACAAAATGTCATTCAAGTCGTGATACGAAAGTCTCTCAACTTTATTGCTAAGTTTCTCATTCATACCATCTAAGAATTGAGCCATGATAGTCTCAGCATCCTCGTCAATCTCTAGACGGTTCCTTAGGTGTTCAAATTCCTCAAAGTATTCCTCCACATTCCTAGTTTCTTGGGTGTGTTTCCTGAACTTCTTTTGGAGGCCGCGGTGATAGTAAGTAGGTACATTTCTCTTCTTCATGAGTTGTTTCATCTCTTTCCAAGTGATGATTTGAGGTGACTGACTTCTCCTTCGATCAAAAACCTCACGATCCCACCAAGAAAGGGCATGCTCCATGAGTAAAGCGACGGCTAAAGCTAGCCTCTTTTGTTGTTGTAATAGTAATAAGCAAAGATGTGCTCCCATTCCAAGTATTCATTCGGATCAACACGACCAGCAAAGGTTGGTGCCTTAAGCTTCATGTCCGTGGTGTTGCGTCTCGGAAAGTCATCTTCGATTTTCTCTTGATCATTGTTCCTCGGGCCTCTTCTTCTCCTTTGTTGTTGTTGCTCATCGTCGGACACTTGATAAAGCTCTAGACCATGATCGTGGTCATGACCTTTTTGATGGTTCCTTACTTGATTATTAGCTTGTGGTTGTTCCACTCGATCGAGTCTTTGCCCCATAGTTTGGAGTTGTTGCTGAATTGTAGCCTTGCATCATGGTGATATTATGATCTGCATGCTCTCCTTGGTTTTCTAGCATGGTATCTAACAAGAAAAGATCACAAAGTATCAAAAATTCTCTTAAAGATAGCAACGTATAAATCAAAGAATAAACAATGATAGTCTCAAATTTAAGCGAATGTTTTAGAACCTAAGGGAAAATTAATTGGATCAAACGTGGGTAATGTTATTCGATCTAAAACAAATCTGAAATTTAAAATATGTTTTTTATAAGTAAATGATCAACTAAGTGAAGAACAATCGATAACTAATTTTTATTTATTTTTATTTTTTGTGAAGCAAATGATCGAACTAAATGATGAACAAGTATAACTCTTTTTTTTTAATGAAAAAGCAATTCACGAAACTTAAACAAATGCAAGAAGAAATCAAACGAAATAAAAAAATTGAAGTATACAACCTGATTGTTCAAGAACTTTAGCTCTGATTACCAAAAATGATACAAGCTTGATGTTTAGAGATAAATCCGGTTCGATCTACACAATTGGATTAAGGTCGCTCTTTGTCTAAATCTAGGATAAGATGGAAACGAGGATGGATTGATGCGAACCACAATAGGTGTGAAAGCCTACTGATACTTCAATGGTTTTTCAATACTCGAACTTAGCTCACGAGACAAGGAGAACAAGAAACTAGGTTTCAAACAAAACGATAATTTTATTAATCAAAGGTCAAAAACTCGGACTACAAGTGCAAGGCATTATATAACCAGGTTCACAACAATAAGAAAAGGAATAAAACATTAAACCTGCAAATAAGAAAAAGGAAAACCCAATAAACAAAACAAAGAAAGAGCCGTTAGGCTTAAACACAAAATAATCTAAAAAAGGTAACATGATCTCCTCTAGTCTTCAATTTGATTAGGTCTTCTCTTGAGATCCTTCAGCTCACACGAGGGCTTTCTAGGCTTCTTTTAAGGCTAAAGAAAGTGTGGTAATATGGGCTTCACGTCTGGACTTGAGTCAGACCCATTTGGTGCTATTGGCTATTAAAGGATCCACCGGACATGTCTCCGTTGTGGGGCCTCTTCTGGTTGATTGGTAAGTCTTATGGATGTGATCTTTAGTGTTATGAAAACTAGATTCAAAGAGATTTCCATCAATATGTAGATCCCCTCCTGTATTGTCGTGGTCAGGAAGCGAGACCCTGTTGAACAAGTCCATCAAATGTGACCTCTCAGATGGCGTTAGTTGCAATCCTTCAAACTGATCAAGCCTGATCAGTCCTTCACGATCCAGCTGGTATATGAACATGTTGAACTTATTTCCAGGATCTTGCTCCTAGTCCTTGTCAATGGTTTGCTTGGTACAAGTGGTGCTTGAATAACTTGACTTGGTGGTTCAATGTTCTCATCACTCTGAGACAGAGAAAGACACGTCTAGTGAAGAATCAGATTCTAGAGACAATGACACAAATGTGAAACACAATCCTCATGGCCCTATTCACAAGATGATAAAAAGAGGGAAAACTGGAATTCACAAGCCAAATCCGAGGTATGCTCTCATTGCCTCGAGATTTCATATTGTGGAACCTACTAACATTACAGCACCTATGAAGCATCCTGGTTGGAATGATGCGGTGCTTGATGAAATGAATAGAATACAGATGCTCAATACTTGGACCCTAGTACCAGCAACAGAGGATATGAACATCCTATCCAACAAATGGTCTTCAAAACAAAACTAAAACCTGATGAAGACCTAGACAAACTCAAAGCTTTTCTCATTGCTAAAGGGTTTGATCAGGAAGAAGGAGTTGACTACCTTGAAACCTCCAATCCAGTTATTCGAACGACAACAATACGACTGGTTCTAAACATTGCAACGGTAAAAGAATGGTCTCTCAAGCAGTTGGATGTCTCCAATGCATTTCTTCACGGAGAGTTAAATGAACCAGTATATTTGTTGACCGTGACAAGCCTGATCATGTATGTCGACTTACCAAAGCCATGAACGGCTTGAAAAGCTCCAAGGGCGTAGTTCAACACCTTTAGCAACTTCATCATTGATTTTGGCTTTGTATGCAGCACATGGGTTATTTCCTTGGCATACGGATCGAGTCTTGCAGCAATGGGCTATTTCTACTCCAAAAGGCTTATGCCTCCGATATCTTACATCAGGCCGGAATGTCAGACTGCAATCCAATGCCAACTCCCATGCCATAACAGATTGATAACCTCAATTCAGAGCCATTCTTGGAACCAACCTACTTTTGAAGCCTCGCGGGTAAGTTACAATACCTTACCATAACACGACCTGATATTCAGTTCGCGGTGAACTTTATCTGTCAAAGAATGCACGCCCCGGCAGTCTCTAACTTCAAGCTATTTAAGAGAATCCTTTGATATGTGAAGGGAACCGTTTATATGGGACTTCCTATTAAGAAAAACATGAGTCTAGTCTTATCAGCGTTCTCGGATAGTGATTGGTCAGGGTGTAACGAGACAAGACAGTCTACCAGTGGGTTCTGTGTCCTCTTGGGTTCAAATTTGGTCTGCTGGTCAGCAAAAAGACAATCAAGTGTATCCCATTCGACAACGGAAGCCGAGTACCGTGCTCTTTCAGCCACAACCCGCTAGTACACTTGGTTATCTCGTCTTCTCCATGATCAGGCATATCTCAGCTTCAATCCACGATGATATATTGTGATAATATAAATATCCCCTCTCTCTGCGAATCCAGCTCTTCATAATCGCACCAAACATTTTGATCGCGATTTCCATTACATTCGAGAACAAGTTGCGTCTGGATTCATTGAAACATGCCACGTTCCCGCCGCGTCACAGAGGTCTTCACCAAACCGCTACCATGCAAACCCTTTATTGATCTCATATTCAAACTTGGTGTGTCTTCACCACCACCCTAAGTTTGAGAGGGAATATTAGAAAGGAAGAGGGCCTCAAGATAATAGAAACGGATTTGGGCCAGAAGGAACAAGGCCCATCAGATCAATCCACCACCTCAAGTCAGAAGACGACAAAAGCTCTTCTCCTTGACACAGAGCAAAGTTACCGTTGTACAAAGAAGACGACGAGCTACAATAACAACTTATTAAACACAGCCCAAAATAAATCTGTTTTCTCATTAATTATGTTAATCTGTACACTTTAGTGTATATATACATGTATCCAGTCAACTCTATACTAGTAAAGTCAACATAGTTTGTTGCTAACAAACCAACAAACTATTTACTAGTATTTACACTCTAATATACCCCCCCCCCCCTCAAGCCAAAACGGAATATGTCAATGTGGAGTGAAAAGGCTTGAAGTGGACATACGATTGAGAAGAGAGTAGAATGGTCCAAAGTGTAGAGGTTTAGTGAAAATATCAGCATGTTGGTTGGAGCTAGAAACATGCATCAACTTCAAGAACCCATTCTTCACCTGATCTCGCACTGTATGGCAATCAACTTCAACGTGCTTTGTCCTTTCATGAAAAACAGGATTGGAAGCAATGTGCATTGCAGAGGTATTGTCACAGAAAAGCTTAGCATTAGTAGTGACCTTAACCTGCAAATCTTTGAGCAGTTGATTGAGCCAAAGAAGCTCACAAGTGGCATGAGCCATACTTCTATATTCAGCCTCACAACTACTACGACTAACCACCTCCTGTTTCTTGGACTTCCAAGTCACAAGAGACTGGCCAAGATAAACACAGTATCCAGTAATTGATCTTCGAGTATCCGGACAAGTTGCATAATCCGCATCAGCAAAAGCATTGAGACAAAGATCAGACTGAGCAGAGTAGAAGAGACCATGACCAGGATTGTTCTTAACATATTTGAGGACTCTGTGTGCTGCCTGAAGATGCAAATTAGTAGGTGCAGACATGAATTGGCTCAAAGAATGGACCGCATATGTTATATCAAGTCTGGTGATAGTTAGATATAAAAGTCGTCCAACCAAAGCACGATATGATGTTGCATCTTCCAACAGAATACCAGACTCTTTACTCAGCTTAACAAGAGGGTCCATTGGTACAGGACTCGGCTTACAACCCAAGAGACCTGTATCAGCAAGGAGATTCAGAGCATACTTACGTTGACATATTGAAATCCCTGATTTGTTCCTAGCAATTTCAAGACCCAAAAAGAAACGCAGTTCACCAAGATCTTTGATTCTGAATTGTGACTTAAGAGTAGCTTTAAGTGACTCAACCTCCACAGAACAGTTGCTAGCTATCATGATATCATCAACATAGACTAAGATCACCGTCATTTGACTTAACAAAGAGAGTATTATCTGCCTGTGATTGAACATAACCAGCAGATATGAATACTTAAGAAAAGCAATGGTACCACTGTCTCGAGGCCTGTTTGAGTCCATACAAAGATTTATGAAGGTGGCAAACATGATTAGGAGGCAATGAACCTGATGCAGGGGTATAGCCTTGTGGTAAACTCACATAAATCTCCTCGTCTAGATCACTATGCAAGAAAGCATTTGATACATCCATCTGTGTGAGATCCCAGCCTCGAATTACGGCTAGACTAAGGAGAAGTTTAACACTAGCCAGTTTGGCAATAGGAGAAAAAGTATCCGTATAGTCAACCCCTTCCTGTTGAGTGTATCCCTTTGCAACTAAATGAGCTTTGTGCTGTTCTAAGCTTTCATCAGCCTTATACTTTAGGGTATAGACCCATTTGCATCCAACTACATTCTTACCAGGTGGTAAGGAAACAACAGACCATGTTTTACTGATTTCCATCGCCTAAAGTTCCTCATTCATAGCTTGAACCCAGTGAGATGATGACATGGCTCATTTAAAACTAGTTGGTTCCGTTTCAAGAGAATAAGCAAGTGCAAAGGACTGATATAGGGGAGTGAGATGAGAATAGGTGAGAACAGATGATAAAGGATAAAGAGAGGTAGAAGTTGAAAAAGGAGTAGAAATTTGTGTAAAAGAACAATGGTAATCAGATAAGTAACCTGGAGTTTTGGCAGTGCGTTGCGGTCTAGCATTGAGAAGCCGTCCTTGACCTGATCCAATAGAGACAGTTCTCCGGACAGATGGAGCAGGAACACGTGATGCAGATGTACTAGATGATGCATTAGGAACAGAGGATACATGAATTTCAATGCTAGGAGATGCAACAGTAGGAGATGCACTATTATGATGAGATGTATTATCAACATCCTGATGTGGAATAAGATCAGGGATACTAGGCATATAATCTATTTCAACCGGAATAGGTAAAGGTAATATTGTTTGAGGAAACATTTCAAATTCATTATCATGGTGATCAGTCTTGAAAGGAAAAATATTTTCATGGAAAACAACATTTCTAGTAACAATGATCTCATGAGTATTGATATTAAGAACCTTATAGTCTTTAACACCTAATTGATAACCAAGAAACACGCAAGCCTGAGCACGAGGACTAAACTTGTTACGATCTTTCTGTAAAGTAGATGCATAACATAAGCAGCCAAACGATCTTAGAAATTTATAATCAGGTTGTTTATGCATTAACAGTTCATATGGAGACAAATGACCAAGAAGAGAAGAAGGAGTCCCATTTATCAGGAAAACAGCTGTGAAGATGCAATTACTCCAATAAGCTAGAGGTACATTAGACTGAAATAGTAAAGCCCTATCCACATTGAGAATATGCTGATGTTTGCGCTCAACAACGGAGTTTTATTGAGGCGTATAAGGACAAGAAAAGTAATGTTTCATGCCATGCTCTGTAATGATCTTATTAAATCCTAGTTCAGGTGCATTATCACTACGGATAGCTTTAACTTTTGCGTTATGTTGAGTACGAACATGTGCAAGAAAAGCTGGAAAAATATGCGAAACATCACTCTTTTTCTTTAACATATAAACCCAAGTAACACGAGTACAATCATCGACCAAAGTAAGAAAATATCTATAACCTTCTATTGATTCTATTGAAAAAGGACCCCATACATCCAAATGAACAAGATCAAATGGTGAAGAACACATATTATTATTCGATATGAAAGGTAATCTTTTCTGTTTTGCTAAAGGACAAACAGAACAATGATCAGACTTAGGAGAACTAGACTTAGGAATTCGTAAAGTACCAGACAATTGTTGTAACTTGGCAGAAGATGGATGTCCAAGGCGTTGATGCCAAAGATCTCCATCTACTATCAAGGATCCACAGAAGCTTGAAGAAGCTGCTACGACTTTATTTGACTCCAAAATGGAAAGATTGTGTAATAGTATGCCTCTACCAATCATCAACCCCTGAGTATGCTCCTGAATGAAAAAAGAATCTGTGTAAAAATGAGCTGAACAATGACCATTTTTAAGCAAACTACTAACACTGATGAGATTAGAATGAAATGAAGGAACATGTAAAACATCATGTAATATGAGATTATCTGAAATATGTATTGTGCCTATATGTGTGATAGGAGATTGTGCTCCATCCGGAAGAGAAACTGTGACATTATACACAGGTAGTAGCTGACTAAACAATGCTAAATCAGAACACACAGGCGTAGTTGCTCCATTGTCAATTATCCAAGCACCATTAGGAATGGATTTTTGTAAAGTGGAGAGAGTTTGATGTTGAAAAGTAAGGCAGTGATTTTGAAAACGAAGACTAGTAGAAGGAAAAGGAAAAGAAACAGTACCAACTGAAGATTGAGGTGCCATGTAACCATTCTCTGAGATAGAAGCAGGATGAGAAACAACAGGTTCTGAAGATCTTGCATGGAGCTGAAGCTGTTGTAGAAGAGTAGTCATTTGATCTTGATTCAAGTGACTGAGATCAAGATTCACCGCATTTGTTGCTGGTGGAGGAAAATACAGAGATGGTCCTGAGGTCACATTAGCCACTGCATTCATTCTTGGAATTTGAGAGGACGCAGGAAAAGACTGAATCAAATTCTGGTTCTGAGGAGTAGTATAACGAGGATTGTTGTTAGTCTGTCCTCTAGAAGCAGCACCAGATTGATTCTGAGAATTCCCTCTATTCTGATGAGAACCACCATGGGAAGAAGTCTGTGAATACTTATGGCCTGGAGGATATCCATAAATCTTGAAGCATTTTTGAACTATATGCCCAAGTTGACCACAATAAGTATATAATGGCCTCTGCTTAGGGCGATAATTGGCATTATAAGACGCAGCAAACACCGGATTATCAGCAGGAACTGTAGAAGGATCAACAGAATTCTGAAAAACAGCTTGATCCATCCTAGAACTAGGCTTAATAGACTTATGCCTCTCATCTTGTGCCACCATATTAAAAACATCCTCAATAGTGGGAATTGGTTTCAACATCAATATGTGCCTTCTAGTTGGCTCATAAGCTTCATTTAGTCCCATAAGGAACTTAGTTACTCGACTTCTCTGATGTAATTTCTCCCACAACAAAGCTGCACTACATTCACATTTGCCACAAGTACAAACAGGAACTTCAATATAATTCTTATATTCTTCCCATAGAGTCATTAGTTCAGTATAGTATGTACTGATATCCATCGATCCCTGTTGAAGACTACTCAATCTCTGTTATATCTCATAAACTCTAGGTGCATCATCTTGTTTAAATCTAGCCATAAGATTGTTCCATATACTTTCAGCGGTTGACATAAAGAGTAAGCTCTGACCTATTTTCTTTGATACAGAGTTCATGAGCCATGTCGCCACCATGTCGTTACACCGTGACCATGAACCTGCATCGCGATGATCATCCGGTGGTTTAGTGATTGTGCCATCGATAAATCCAAGTTTATTTCGAACATTGAGAGCCATCCGGATCGAACGACGCCAAGAATGAAACTTTGAACCAGATGTGAGACGATCGGAAACCAGAATCAAACCCGCATGATCGGAACTATGAAGGAAATATGGATTTTCGTACTGATCCGTTGATTGTCGAAGAGAATCTGACTGAGGAGTTGGATTGTTCGGTAGAATCGTCGCCATTGTGAAAATTTGTGATGATAATGAAGGAATCGAGCAAAGATGAGCTCAGAATCAAGAGATTTGTGCTGAATTTTAATGGAAAAGAGATCGGCAAAAAAAAAGGTCAAAGAAACGAAGAAAAAAGAAGCGGAATCACAATGACGAAAGCAAAAATCTCAGCGAAGAATGAGAACAAGACGGTGATGAACTCGAGAAGAAGACGATGGTGGGAAACACTCATCGGAATCGAGATCTCACCGGAAAAGTGTAAAAGAGTAAAGCGGAAGAGAAAAAAAAGTTGTTAGGCTCGATACCATATTAAACACAACCCAAAATAAATTTGTTTTCTCATTAATTATGTTAATCTGTACACTTTAGTGTATATATACATGTATCCAGTCAACTCTATACTAGTAAAGTCAACATAGTTTGTTGCTAACAAACCAACAAACTATTTACTAGTATTTACACTCTAATATTGATCCTCCAACTATAACCTTATCTTATGACTCATACACAGCTGTAGGATAAGCTTTGACTGATCTTTTTAAGTTCTAGATTGTTCCTATAGAGTCTAAAAGACTAATGTAAAGATCCCTTGTAAATCATTGAGAAATAGAGTCTTTCAGTCCAAAGTCCTCATTTGTTTCTCTCTCGTTCACATAAGAGTACAAAATTCTTTTGGTGTTGTAAGTGTCTCGTCCCATGACATCACCTTCTTTCAAAAGTTTGTTGGATTGACTTAAGGATTCGAACAATCGCGATGGTGTAGTTCAAAGAAACTTTACATAATATCGCAGAGCTAAAAACAAATTATACAAGATTTCCATATGATTTAGAGTCGATAAGAGTAAAATTAATATGTGATTTTTTAGACCATTTGCTGAAATAATTAATCTGATTTGATCATCTTATCCTACTTTAACTACTTTAAGCTTGTAGAGTTCAGTATGGAAGTTAAAGAGTTGGTAGAGAACTCATGAGGATTATGGTGAGGAGAATTGTTTTGATATGAACTACAAGGATTACGTTTAACAAATATTGGGAAGAATATAAATGTATTCTTGCAACTTTTGCGGTATTTGATCTAAGGTAGAAGGTTATAATCCTAGAATATTGTTTCACCACTTAAGAATCATCGAGTAGTAAGTTCAGATTGACTAATATGCTTACCAAGATGTATAAGCTTTCTTGAGCTTTAGAAAAACCCAAAGAACACCACTGCTTCTAGTTTTTTTTTAGCAACGGTTAACTATTAAAAATAGAACAAGGGTCTAGCCCATTACATTTTTTAAGCCCAACTTGGCCAATTGATCTGCTAAGCAGTTTTGAGATCGAGGAACATAACAAAAACCAATTGATCAGAAATTTGTCGCACACGACCAAATATCAGCGAGGATTCCATGTAGCTCCGCTATCGGGGACCGGAAATTGATAGCATTGACAAGATTCCGTGAGTCGGAATTGAATATACCCTGCAAGATCGAGAGGGAGCAAGCCTGGATCAACGCAACTCGCATTGCGAGTCCTTCAGCTACGAGAGCCGAGACGACATAGTGGTTCAAATCAGTGTGTTTCATCATGGGGTTTTGGTCAGACTCGAAGGTCCAACTAAGCCATGCCATTCCCAAAGATGCGCGCCAAGCAGCATCGGTGAAACATATGGTGAATCCTTCCACACTAGGGATTGGATTCAAATTGGGGATCATTTGCATCTCTGCATTCAATCGCTTGGGAGAATTATGTGCCTCTCCCCATATCCTGGCGTCCTGGGTGGCTTTGATAATTGTTTCCTAAACCGTGAACACTCGATCCGAGAAGATCCGTTGGTTTCGAGATATCCAGATAGTCCAGCAGATACCAGGGGACAAGGCTCCTTTATCAAGTCCAATCGGTGGCAGGGAAAATAGCTTCGCCGCCTCTGCCAGTCCTGAGGCAACACTTTCCATTTTAGATGAGTCAAAGGTTCCAGAGCTAGCCTCTGACCATACCTCTCGTGCAAACGGACATAGGAACAGGAGATGTAGCACGGATTCGTCTGCATCACACCTGCAACAAGTTTTACTAGTTCCAATCTTTCTCACCATAAGTTGCTCACAAACAGAGACAGCTCCATGTAGTGCTTTCCAAAGAAAATGTTTCACCTTTGGAGGTGCTTTCATTTTCTAGACTTGCGCAATCCAATCAACATCCTCTGCCTGGTGAGTCAGATTATGATTTCCTTCCCTCTCAATGGCCACTAGATAGCCTATTTTTGTGGTATATTCACCACTAGGGTGTTTAAGCCAGATTCGTTTGTCTCCTGCACCAAGAAGGCTAGGTTGAACTGCTAGAATCTTTTGCTTGAACTGTGGCACTAATTGATCAATCTTTTGTGTGTCCCAGGTATGAGACTGAGGATGTAGAAGCTCGGAGACTAGAAGGTTCATGGTGGCTTATGTTGGGGGTCCCATAATATGTGATCTTTCAGAAGGATATAACCAGGCATCATTCCAAAGGCTAATCTCTTCTCCATTACCTACCGCCTAACCTAGTTGTTCCTTGAGTAGGTCTCTCCCAATGAGGATGTTGCGCCATCCATGAGACGTGTTGGAAGGGGCTGTACACTCCAAGAAGGGCTTATCAATGCAATACTTCCCCACCAAGGTACGAGCCAGCAGGCTATGAGGTGCATTTAGCACTCTCCAGCTTAACTTAGCCAGTAAGGCATCATTAAAATTGTTAATTTCTTTAAACCAAGCCCTCCAACTCCTTTAGGCTTAGCCATCTTATCCCATGCCACCCAACTAACTTTCTTTTCCTCAGGAGTTGTGTCCCACCAAAATCTGGTTAGGGCAGATTGTATGCGATTACATAAGGACTAGGGCAGCTTGAAATAGCTCATCGCATAAGTGGGCATAGCTGCTAGGACGCTTTTTAGTAGGGCCATTTTCCCAGCTCCAGTCAAGAAACGTGTAGCCCAATTTGCAGCCTTCTGCTGAATCTTATCAACTATTGAAGCAAACAAGTCTTTCTTACTTCTCCCAAAATGTTCTGGCAATCCCATGTATTTTCCCACACCTCCCTCATTAGTAATTTGAAGAATTTGTTTCATCTTGTTCTTTATTCTAAGAGGGGTCTTCCTTGAGAAAGAGAAAGAAGATTTTTGTTGGTTGATTTGGTGTCCCGATACCTCAGCATACATGGTTAGGATCTTCTTTAGTTCTAGGCAGTTTCTAGTATTTGTTCTGCAAAAGAACATAGTATCATCTGTAAACAGCAGATGATTTATGCTAGGGCAACCTCTAGCCACCTTTATACCACTAAGTTTTCCTCTCTCTTGAGCCCTAAGGCACAATCCAGATAGAACCTCCCCACAAAGAATGAATAAGTATGGAGATAAAGGGTCACCTTGTCTTATTCCTCTCTGTGGAATGATGTGTCCTTGTGGTGCGTCATTAATCAACACTGAGAAAGCAACCGTAGTCACACACTGTTGAATCCACTTTACCCAATTCTCATGGAATCCTAGCTTAAGCAGCACCTTCTAGATAAAAGTCCATTCTAGACGATCGTAGGCCTTGCTCATATCGGTTTTAATGGCCATAGCACACCTTTCCCCAGCTGTGGAGCTTTTTAAGTAATGGAGCACCTCATGCGTAATCAATACATTGTCTGAGATAGCCCTTTTAGGTACAAAAGCTTCTTGATTTTCAGAAATAAGGAGCTCCATAATAGGTTGTAGTCTTCTAGATAGAACTTTCGATATTACCTTATAATAGACATTGCATAGTGCAATAGGTCTATAGTCAGCCACCTTTTTAGGATGTAGGATCTTGGGAATCATCCTAATATGAGTGTCATTCATATTCTGGGTCATATTGCCTGTCTGGAAGAAGGTTTGGACCTCAGAGATAACATCATCTCCCACAATATCCCAATTTGACTGATAGAAACAGGCTGAAAAACCATCAGGCCCTGGAGCTTTATCCGGGTGGATAGAAAACATGGCCTCTTTGATTTCAGAGTCATCAGGCATTGCAGTGAGTTTCTGATTCATTTTTGTTGTAACCACAGGTTTTAACGCCGCATTCAGGACCTCTTGGACCCTAGCACTAGAAGGCTCTTGGGAGGTAAACAGCTCTTGGAAATACTCAGATATAACAGCCACAATCTGCTTTTCCTCAAACACTTCTCTCCCCTCTGCATTCTCCATCATTATAAACTTGTTTCTAACAATTCTAGATTTTGTTGCAGCATGAAAGTACCATGTGTTCTGATCACCCAAGCTCAACCACATATGTCTACTCCTCTGCTTCCAGTATCTCTCTTCCTCCTAGTAAGCTATTTTCAGCTTATCTTTCACGAGTTGTATCTGCACATTATTTCTCTCAATGTCAGCCATGGCTAAATCCAGCTCTTGTTTGAGCAGTTGGATTGCTTTTTGGCTATTTCGTTGCTGGGATTTATTCCACTGCACTATAGCTTGGCGGCACAGCATCATTTTTATACTCACTGTAAGATTTTTGCCATCAGACCAAATATTTGCAACCAACTTTTTGACTTCTTCATTATTCTTCAATCTCCTATCATACTTGAACACTTCTCTCTTCTTCAATCTCTTAGGATCCAGGAAAGTTAGGATAGGGCGATGGTCAGAGGCTTCAAACTTAAGGTACTCACACCTTCCAAAAGGAAATAGTTCAGACCAAGCACTATTAGCAATTGCTCTGTCTAGTCTGCTCATTATCTTTGCACCTCCTCTCCATGACAGAGCACATCCTGTATGTTGGAGGTCAAACAAATCTCCTCCAAAGAAGAAGGTTCTGAAATCCAGAAAGGATCCTTCTGAGCGGACTGTGCCTCCTACTTTCTCAGTGTTTTCCAGCATATCATTGAAAACACCAGAGAGAAACCACGGGGCATCCCTAATTCACGCGTGCCTCCTACTTTTAAACCAGTGCCTCCTACTTCTAAACCACTGCTTCTAGTTTAGAAGTTGAAACTTTGCAAGAAGAAATCCATGAGGATACATTGTAAAATCATTCTTATTTATGTGTTTGATAGTTGATTAATTATCAATGTATATATGTATATGTGACACACTGATATCAATATCTCACTGTTTTATGCATACTTTCACAAAAAGATGGGTGTAAAGAAAAATCACATTGGGACATATATTTAGATGATCCATCACTCTGGATGGTTGTTTTTAAAGTTTGGATGTCTTGGCATATTGGAAATATAATTCTAGGCATTTAAAAGAATTGTCGTCTATAGCTTGTGATCTTTTTGGTATTTGTATGACAGTGGCATTTGGATCATGATTTAGAATAAGTAGTGGTATGTTTAACAAATATATGAGCAGTCTCCTAGCTACAAATGTCTAAGCATTGATTTGCGCAAGAAACATTTTACATGATTTTCAAGAAATCAATAACCGTTGTACATTTTATTTGGAACATCATAAGGATGATAAAGTTGATTTAATCTGCAGCATCATTGCGATGGTAACCTTTATTTTATCACTAATTGGTTATAAAGGTTCATTTGGTTTTCACATATTATTAGGTGGTGAATTCGAGTTTATTGTAGAAGAAGAGGAAAAAAGAAGTTTAAATAGTTAGAAGAAGCAGCTCTTACGATGCGACCCAGTTCCAAAGTTGTTTTGTGATTTAAGTGTGTTTTACTTACAAAAGGCATAAAGACTTGAACTTGATCTTTGTCTTGAAAAAGAAGAAACAAACAAACAGATAACTCGTTTCAGGTTAGAAGCTTGGTAATGAATGATTAAAAAGCGGTTTAGTAAATAAATTAGGCAGCATTTCACAGAATATAAACTCGTCTCGGCTTTGCTCTTCTTCTCAACTGAGCACCTTTGACAGACTACAACCCTCTCTCTTTCCCTCTCCTTCTCCTTGTTCCTTGCACGGATCGAAACTCGTAATATTCGCCTCTTAGGGTTTCTCATTAATGGCGCGTCTGTGAGCAATGGCGGCTAGTTCCGCGGTCTCTCTTCTCGATATAAGGCTCCGGCGACTGGGCGTTAATCATGAATTGCGGCTGAGCAAGTGGAAAAGGAGTCTGCTTCTGTTTGATGGCGATCAAGCCGGAGTTTCGAGACGATTCAGCTGCTGCGCAGATATGCTCGCACCGATTCGCCGCTCTGTGGGTTCCGACAAGTCCCAGGAACGGCGTTCCGATCAGAAGACGAGTGCCCACGGAGCCGGAATCAAAACTTGTTCCTCCCCAATGCCATTTGCATCTCCAAAGTAAGTCATAAGCGAACAAAGCTTCATTTCAAAATCAAATGACAAAGACAGTCCCAATTCATTGTGTGTGTTTGGCAGATCTCGATTTGTGACCAAGCAAGAAAAGTTCTACCCTCGTTGCACTCCAAGGCTTACCGGTCCTCAGTCCCGTGACACTCCGCCTAAAAGAGGTCATCTACTTGCAGACTGTGCCCTGTCATTATTTTGGAACTCTTGCCTGACAAATTTTTTATAACTGTAGACACCGGAATTGCTAATGAAAAGGATTGGGGAATCGATTTGTTGAATGAGAATGTGAATGAGTCTGGCAGCAATGAAGATGGTAGTACTTGGTTTAGAGAAAGTGGACAGGACCTTGGACAAAACGGGTATAGATGTAGGTGGACAAGGATGGGTGGTCGATCTCATGATGGCTCTTCTGAGTGGACTGAAACGGTACTTATTCTTTCTCTACACTCCTTGACTCTTGCTTGCTTCGTGAGAAAGCCTCATGAGCTTTAGAAAAAGGAAACTTTAGAGGATTTACACTCTTATTGTTCTCATAGTTTAGTTATCATGAGGTTATTCTTCGTAACCCTATCAAGTATCACCCCAGGTGGACGCATTTAATCGGATTTATTGATATCCTTGACAGTGGTGGGAGAAAAGTGATTGGACCGGATACAAAGAACTAGGTATTATACTCCTTTCCTACTCTACCTGAAATTGTTCACTTCGTATTGTTTTCTGGAGAACATCTTCTCTGTCTTGATAGGTGGTAAACACTGTGGAGCGTTTCTACACAGTTGGTAAAATTGGGATGTTCAAATGGTGTTGTAACTCTTAGAAGTGAACCTGATATCTACTTCATTTCCATGATTCTTTTGTTCAAATGGTATTTTTTTGCTTTCAAAATTATCACCTCATTGGAGTGAATTATCTGTAGGTGTGGAGAAATCTGGTAAAAATGCTGAGGGTGACTCTTGGTGGGAAACCTGGCAAGAAGTCCTTCATCAAGATGAGTGGAGGTCTATGTTATAACATTCCCTTATCTTTGCTTATGTTTTTCACATTGCTAGATCCTTACAGTCATCTCTCTATAAAACTGATCAAATTTCAGTAATCTAGCGAGGATAGAAAGAAGTGCTCAAAAGCAAGCAAAATCCGGAACCGAAAATGCTGGTTGGTATGAGAAATGGTAGGTCGATAACAACACAAATTGTTAATATTTTACCCTGCAGTGTTTGATATAATAGAAAAGCTTATGATACTATCAAAACTACCTTTCACTGAAAACCAGGTGGGAGAAGTACGATGCTAAAGGATGGACAGAGAAAGGAGCACATAAGTATGGTAGACTAAATGAGCAGTCATGGTGGGAGAAGTGGGGGGAACATTATGATGGACGAGGATCTGTTCTCAAATGGTTTCCTCTAACTACTCTATTTTATTTTACTAGTGCCAATTTTTTTGCTTACTAGTTTATGCATAAGCGCCTAAAGATGAATAAGGGCGATAAGCATCCTAGTGACCCCACATAAATTTTTGAGAGACTTGAGGTCAGTGAAATTTTGTTGATGCTTTTGATTTTGTTATTGGTAAACTATTCAGGACAGACAAGTGGGCTGAGACGGAGTTAGGAACAAAATGGGGAGACAAGTGGGAAGAGAAATTTTTTGGTGGAATAGGTTCACGTCAGGGGGAGACATGGCATGTATCACCTAACAGCGACCGTTGGTTCCTTCTTCTTCCTTAGTTCCCTCATTTGACTACGTTTCCTCATCCCACCTTACCTGAATATCTCACACGTTTTGCAGGTTGGTCAAGGACTTGGGGAGAGGAACACTTTGGAAACGGGTAGGGAACAGTTTGTTTGTTTTTTGCATTTGTGTTTTATGTGTGCTTTGTCCAACTGAATCTACAACCTTTAGCATCTTATACGAAATTCATAAACTTTTTTATAAGAAAATAAGAATGTTATATTTTTAGAAGGTGTGAATTGGACTACTCCACACAATACTAATATTATGTCCTTGATTGCAGTAAGGTTCACAAGTACGGAAAGAGTACGACAGGGGAAAGTTGGGACATAGTGGTGGAGGAAGAAACATACTACGAGTAAGAGAGAAAGCTTACTACATCTTATTTTGGAGTGAAGGTATTATCTAATTTGTGGTTTGTTAATCTGATATTGGGATAATGTTTTGTGGTGAAGGGCCGAGCCGCATTATGGTTGGGCAGATGTGGTGGGTGATTCAACACAGTTGCTCTCCATCCAACCCCGAGAGAGACCACCGGGTGTCTACCCTAACCTCGAGTTTGGGCCATCACCGCCTCCTGAGCCTGACCAACAACAATGACATTGCCCGATCGTCTCTCTCTTTGTTTAGCTTAGCATACTACATAGTCTGTTTTGCTTGTCATTATTTTTTCCAGCGTTGTGATTTGTGAATTATGGGGTTTAAATATTAAATTCTAAGCCATTTGATCTCTCATCATGTCTTATATCCTACTATAGAAACAGTTGTAGCATAGAACGGTGCCAATAAACATCTAAACACTAACGGAGAAAAAAAAAACCCGAGTACCTCCCGATGAAATAAATCTATCAACTAAGAAATACTGAAACCATAGTATCACATCACTATAAACTTTTAAAACGTTGTATAACCAAAGTTTTTATTTTGATGATGTCGTCAAACTAGAAATTGACTTTCTAATAGAGAATCACTTCCACGAATTTTAGTTTCTTTTGTTTTTCTATCAATTTGATATGTTATGTTGAGAGCGCAAACCACTATGAGAATGAAGGCACTACTAACGGCATTACGGCAACGAAGATTGACATGGTTAACTTAATTAGCTGAAGAGCGTTGTCGTTTTTGGATCCCATCGTCGAATTAAATCAAGATGAATGGTCATTTATTGGATGCAATGCAAGAACAGAGATTAGAAACTCCAAAGAAACGAGTATGTCCTCTTATCACTTATTATCATCTCCATTTTATACAAATCAAAATGCAAACTTTTCTTAAATTATAGTTTTTGTGATTTTTGTAACACTCCGATTTTTTGAAATATTTGGTGCATGTGGAGAGGTTTAAAACATTGATTTGGCTACCTATGTCATTAAAGTGGACTTATTTTTTCGGTCACTTTTCTTGAGAGAGTTTCAGAGTTAAGCGTATTTGAACTAGAGTACTCGAAAGATAAGTGACCTATTGGGAGTCATTTGCAGCACCGTGTGAATGGGCCAAAACACGGGGAAAGTTCGCATGGTGATTTGCAGGATTAGTAAACATGAATTTTGAGTCTCTTGGATTAACGCATCGACCATCGGACAAATTTGGGCCCACGGGCCGAGAGTGAGCGTGAGGCCACAAAAGGGCCGGTCGGAGCATTAAAAGTGGTATCAGAGCCGAACCTTGACGAACGTGCGCCTCACATTGTCGGGGTGACGATCTTGGTAGGCAACGAGGACGTTGCGGCTCTGTGAGTAGGGGTGATTGTAACACCCCGATTTCTGGAAATATGTGGTGCATGCGGAGAGCCGAACCTTGACGAGTGTGGGCCTCTCACTATCGGGGTGACGATCTTGGTAGGCAACGAGGACGTTGCGCTTTGTGAGTGGGGGTGACCATAACACCATGATTTCTTAAATATGTGGTACATGCGGAGAGGTTTAAAAGAATTGATTTGGCTACCTATGTCACCAAAGTGTCCTTATTTTTTTTGGTTATTTGTCTTGAGAGAATTCCAGAGTTAAGCCAGTTTGAGTTGGAGCACCGAAAGATGGGTGACCTACTGGGAAGTCGTTTCCAGTACCGTTTGAGTGAGGCCAAAATACCGAGAAAGATCACGTGGTAATTGCACAATCAGTAAACAAGCATTCGGACTCACGCACCGACCGCCAAACAAGTTTGGGCCCGCAGACTGAGAGTGTGAGGCCCATGGAAGGGGCGGTCGGGGCGTTATAATGGTGTTGTTCAGGGAATTTTTGATACATTTTCAACTCCAATGGGGCAAATCTCATGCGTAATAACTAAAGGCATAGAAGTCAAGAAAACACAATGGTATAGTGTTTGCTAACTACTCTCCGACACTCAAATTATGAGAGAGAGAGAGAAAAGAATAAGAAGAAACCACATGGTATAGCATGGAAAGAAATAATAAAGGAGTAGCTCTTTTTGGCTCAAACAGTACCACGTCTTATACACATCACTTTCATTTAACGTAAGTACACTCAATTTTTTGGGAGGGAAAATTGTCCAAAAATGTGGCTGTGTGACATTTTTCTAATTAGAAACTCAAATGTGACATTTTCGTAATTGGAAACTCAAAAATATGACAATTCTGTTAAAAAAAAGATCCGATCTCTGCAAAAATAAAATAAAAAATTAGATCATAAAATGACAAAAAAAACAAATATGAACATTTTACTACTATAGCATAGTTAACTATTTTCAAAACTACATATTCAATTAATCTCAAAATATAGTTGACTATAAAAATAGTTAACTATTTTCGTAACATAGTTATCTACTTTATTGATTTCATGACATAGTTGACTACATAAAATTATTGTTGTAATAGTTACTTATTTAAACATATATAGTTCACTACATTCATGATCTAGTTATCTATGTTAGTTGAGATAATAGAAAAAACATACATAGCTAACTATTATCAGAAAAGATAGTTACGTATTATAATGAAAAAACTAACTACATAATTAATATTATTAGAAATATCATTACCTATTATATTGATTTTTGAACATAATTAACTATGTCGATCTCAAGCGGTGACTCAGTTTGACCAGGAGAAGAGATGAGGGTGGAGAGTTTAACGGAGGAGGACAAACACCATCTTAATTAACATTGGAGATTTCAATCCATGATAACGAGTTAATAATAATTGACATATAAAAGAAGTAGAAGCGAATTGTGAAATTGAATATAAAGAAGAAGAAAGAGGATGCGAAAAAGGGTTTTATTGTTTTTAGAAGAACACTCTACATGAGAGAAGAAAATAATAAGGAGAAGAAGAAAAGAATAAGGAGAAGAAGAAAAAACGAGGGAAGGAGAAAAAAAGGCATAGATCGGCGTGAGAGAGAGAAATTTAGGGAGGAAGAGAGATCTAGGGAAATTATGGTTTTTGAATTTTCTTTTTTGTTTTTAATGAAAAAGTTGTATAATTACAAAAGAGTAAAATTGTAATTTTAAGTAGGGTAAATGTTAGTTACTAAATTATGTTTTATTTAATGTTAAATTGTTAATTATAGGTGAGAAGACTAATGTACAGCCTAATTATCCTAAATATTATCGATTCCAAATTTTGAAATATTAAAAAAAAAAAAAAGTAAGGGTGATTGATTTATTTTAGTGAACGTGTTTGATTAGTTTTCTAACAAGTTAATGTAATACTTCAACACATTAATTTTATAACAAAAGAAATAAAATTAAAAGAAGAAAAATACAAAATAGATGGTGGATGCAACTAGGTGAGTCAAAGTGTGGATGCAAAAAGTATTTCGAAGAAAAAACAAAAATTTAAATTTGAAATTAAAAAATGCAAATAAGAAACTAATAAATCTAAATTTGGGTGGTGGAAAAAAAAATTGAAAATCTTTAATTACAATTATACCCAAATAGAAAAAAACATTCATTTGATTTTAGTTTTAGTACCATAGTAACAAATAGTTGTAACTTTTAAAATATGTTAAAGCATAAATAATATATTTTCCATGATAAGTTTTTATTGTTTTAATATATATATATTTTTAATTTACAATATTATATAATTATAACTATATTATAATCATTTAAAATCTTAACTTTATTTAACCGTAACCATATATAACCGTAACCGTTTCATTTGTAACCGGATATTAAATAGTTAACGTTAATGTTAAAAAATAATAATAACGGTAACATCAATAACCGTAATCATGGTCATGCCTACCTAAATATTGATGAGTTGGGCCATACTTCATTTTCATGCCTATTTAATTCTGACCTAGTGATATATCCTATATTTTACGATTTTTACTATTTTACTATATTATCTAATGCATTATTATATTACTCTTTTCTACTAAAAAGTAGTTTTCTGGTATATGGTTGTTTTAGTGTCTTAATAGGGAAATCAATCAAAAAGAAGAAATAATGGCTTAATGAAGTATAAACCAAGGTACAACAGCTCAGATAACCCAAAGACATTATTGGAACAATATATTTCACATTCCATCAAATTGGACAAAACCTATACACCATACGGAGGATCAAATCAAGTTGGAATTGGATAAAACTTGGTTTGAAGATAGCCTTCTGAGTAAGATTTTCAATGGAATTAGAATCATATCATTTGGAGCTGTGAAGAGGAAGATACACCCGATAAACAGAAGAAAATGGCATAATAAGGATACCTTTGATATCCCAGAATTCTACACTATCCTTAAAGCATGATTATAGGTGATATTCATGAGTATTACAAGCCCATTTTTAATATAAAAACAATTATTGGGTATCATTTCAGCCCAAAAGAGATCAGATAATTGATCCGAAATACATAGTAAAACGGGACACGTGTCATGTTATTATTGGCCCGTGGGGTTTGTGTTTCTAAGTTAAAAAAATTGTTTCATATTGTCTTCTCCTACGTTGCACGGAATCGGAAACGTTCGGAATCGTTCGAAATCGCACCGGAATCGCGATTCCCAGAAACTGAAGTTTCGAATCGCCGTGGAAACGCACGCTTCCGAGTTTGGAATCGGAATTTACAGATTAGAAATGTCACGGTGGGTACGTGATGAAGATGAAGAAGATGATGAATAGACTTGTTTAAAGGCTCATTTGTTTAGAATAAAAAGCCCATTTGATAAACCACCATTTGATAAACCAGAAACTCAATTAATTAATAATCTAAGTTATAAATAATTATAATACAACTCAAACTCACGTTTAGAGGTATAAAGCAAAACTAAATCCCAAATAATCCAGTTGACTTTGTATGATTTTTTTTTCCGTATAAGTATTTATTCATATTTAATTATCTATATACTAAATCATCTTGAATTTTTAAAACAAATTTTTAGATTGGATATATTATTTTATTTTTGTTTGAATATGCTAAAAAAATAAATTGTTCAACATTATAATTTTTATTTTCGATTTAACCAATTTTTTAAAAATATATCTTTAATATGATTTTATGTTTGGCCTTCATAATATATATATATATATATTTATATATTTTCACTTCCAATGATGACAAACATTTTGGCATTCAAAGCAACCATTCAATTTATGTAATTTACGTTTGTGAGATTGCGAACCATAATAAGTTTGTGTTTTATAAAATCTTTTATATTTATCTATAGTAATTTGATTATTCTTTAATTTTAACTTTTTAACTTTTTTTTATTTGTAAACATAAATTAGTTTTTTTTTCTTATGAACTTTAAGTATTACCAATAAACACTAAAAAACAGAAGTATCATATTGAGTCTCAACTAACAGAATTAATACTAAATAATACTCAAAACAGTATCACCAATAATGATGCTCTTATGTTTGAGATTTAGAGTTTAGTTTTGAAGTTAATTTTAATTTTGTGGTATTTTTAAAAATTTGAATAAAAAATGGTATTTTTATAATTTTGTGGTATTTTTGGAACTTTTGAAAAATGATGGTACTTTTGGAAACAAAACTTCAAAATATGGTATTTTTGAGAATTCCTAATTAAGATTTGAATTAGATTAGATAAAAATTGTAAAGTTTTATGCATGATTAGTTAGTCCAGAAAGACTTTATGCATAATCTTTTAGATGTATAACATGTGAATTGAAATTTTTGTTTTATATAAACCGAAGCTTTTTCTAGTTTTACCTATGTAATCCTACGAACAGTTCTCGGAGCTCAGTGCATAATTTTTACGTGAAGTAATTGTGCAAGAAAGAAACTACGTATGAATACACAAAGAAGCGACGTATAGATAACACAAGTTTTGACCACGCCACTTCTTTATTTTATTTTATTTCATCTTTTAATTTATTTGCTTCAACTATTTACGTATGTCTATAACAATTTCTCACTAAATCAGTGAACGAGCAATCAAATATAGTCGACCCATTTCCTTTAACTTAAATATGGAAAACAAATATTTTGAATACTTGAAACAGAGAAAGGCTTCGGAATTAGGGAGTTCCAACTACTTCTGACTGTTAACTATGTTGGAAACAAAGGATCACTCGATGTTGTCTTGTCCTTATTTTAGACTTTATGGGAGCAAGTGTTTACAAGAATTAGCCCACGACAACAGAGTTTTAGCAATTGGTCTGCACTCTAATCTTGGATAAGATGTTTTTCTAATCATGCTCCAACTCTCCTTAAAAAGACCATTGCTCAAACTTTGATTTACCATATTTGGAAGGAGAGAAACAACGCTCTACATCAGAATCAGACTATGTCTCCTCTTGCGGCTTTCTTGATCATTGATCGAGATATCAAAAACATTATAACCTCTAGAAGACATAGAAAGAGGTGGAAGGATTTTATGTTACTTTGGATTAGGTAACAACACCAACTCTTTACCCAAGTTGAAAATGTAGTTGTAATCTTGGTTTTACCCTTTTTTTCCCAAGATTACTCTACTTTAGGCTTTGTTTACTTATAAGGTTTTTTTTGAAAAATACCCTAATTGAGTTTACAATTTTATAAAATACATAATTCTAAAGTTTTTTGAAAAGTATCTCTTCTATAATGTGATAAGACTATTTAATTTCTATTTGAATTTAAAAATGACGTATTTGGTAAATTAAATTACACTAATTTGAATTTTAAATTTACGACCTTAATATTACCCTAACTTCTGTTTTCGTTTTATTACCAAAACCAGTTCGTCTTATAATTTTTGTAATCACAGCTTAATCATTAATGTCATATCACTTTTTCGATATGATTTGTTGTATTCTAAACAAATGAAACAAAAAAATTTGTTTTAATTATCAGATTAAGTTTTTATCAAAGAGGCAAAGTATATAAAATTTTGTGCACTTATTAAGTTATACTAAACTATTCTCATTTCATAATGTATAGTTGATCATTAGACGATTGATGTTTTCAAAATTACGTTTTTGTATAGTATGTGTTTTTCAAACTTCTTTAATAAAAGTTACCATTTCGTTTGTTATTAGTTTCATTGGTTCAGTTATTTTAATAGAGAGAAAAAATATAAAATTTGTATTTGTTTAAAGTTTAAGGTTAATTCGATAATTTATTTAAAAAGAATTATTGAAGAAAATATTTTAGTATTTGTTAAAAACATTTGTCAATTTAACAAACATTTCTATTTTTAAATACAAATTTTCTCTATCTAGAGAAAACTTTAGTAGATTTATATTTCAAAAGTGTAGTTTTCAAAAACAAATCAAAAGAAAGTATTCTGGTTTGACCTTATTTAGTCTTTAACAAAAAAAAAAAAGTATTTTTCAAAATTTTAAAATCAAAGAGGGTATTTTTCCAAATTTCTTTTACTTATAATGCCTCAAATATCATTATATTGATATTTACAGTTTAATAAAAAAAAACTATAAAAAAAATTTCTTTTTAAATATCTCCAGAAATCCGGGGTTGTACTATTTTTTCTAATAGAAAGAACGCCACCCGTATATAATATATCAAATGATTCGTAGCTATTTATTGTACCTCTTTTTTGTTGTTTCAAATTTCTAGAAGATAATATTATAAATACTGCTGGTAATTAATATATAGTGATGATGCAAAGACGCATAGATGTACAAATGACACATATGCACACCCACCCACTCACATTATCTTATTACCCACAACCGATGGCTTGGTAGTTGATGTGGGTTTAGTTTTCTGAAAGCAAGATCCTATCCATACTCTCTAATTGGTGTTTCTTTGATACCTAAAACGCATCCTTCGTTCATTCAAAAAAAAAAAAAAAACGCATCCTTCGTATCTTCAAAGATATATGTGTACGTATGTATGTACATAAGTGTGAACCAAAAAAAGAAAGTATATATGTACATAGTGCTTTTACTGTATTTAATTTCCCTTTTTATAAACTAAAACATTTTTGGTATTTGACCAACTTTTCATCGATGTGGATGCAAAATTCAGCACACTGGTCATAGGTAAATTAGCATCAAAATCACTACAGAAATTTAACACGAAATTGAAATGAAATATCGACTTGAAGTGAACATAGTTGTTTGAGAAGAAGTGAAAAGAGAACAAGAAAAGTGTTCTAGGCCAACAAACCCCTCTTTTTCTTATGTACTTATTGATTACGATTCGCATGATAATATGATATGCAAGTTTTAAATAATAACTGTATTTCTATATGAGAAAAAGCAAGGTAAAATATTTGTCATCGGTAACCGGTTAAATTCAGTAAAGAAAAAATGTATGTTAAAATATGTATGCTACCACTAGAATTCGAAAAAGGTTTCCGATCTAAACTATACGTAAGTTTACCAACTATAAAGGTAAGTTTACCATAAATATTTATTCTACCGTCAAACAAAATAAATCTACTGAGATGAATTTATCATTCGATTACTATAAGCCTATCAATAAAAAAACAAATCTACCACTATTAGCGTTAATTTTACCATTTATAATATAAGTTTGCCACTCACAAACATTTTTACAGCCAAATAAAAATAAATCTAAATTAGAAGTCTATCATTCGAATATTAAACATATTGTTCATGGATTAAATGTACATATTTGGATTAAGTCGGCCAAACTGATGGCGATGCGGAAGCTTAGTAACGGTGAGGACGAGAGAACGTACACGTGATCTCGAACTCGAAGGCTTGATCTAGTATTCAACGAATAAACTAGAACAAAAGGTTTCGAATACTCTTCGAAGTGCTTATAAAAGCTCTGAATAAGTTCTTATTAAAATTCAACGTGTTGTTCACAATGGTTGTGATCCCTATTAATACTAAGAAAACGATGAATGAAAATCTATTCTAATTCTAATCACTAAGAGATTTGTAATTATCTATAATAGAATTGACATAAACGAAAAGCAAAAACACCAACACCAAACGTGAGGAACACGTTATGGGCCACCGTCATGAGTTAAGCCCAACTCGAAGATGCGCTGCATCAGGTCTCTCCGGGTGGGAGAGGATTCGACCACGAATCTGGAATGTCATTGTCGCCACGAAAGAGAGAAAGGTACTTGACATTGAAAACATCGGAAGTGCGGATGTGAGGTGGTAAGCGAAGATGATACGCATTAGGATTGATTCGCTCAAGCACTTCCACCGGACCAATCTTGCGAGATTTGAGCTTGTTATATTCTCCCGCAGGCACCCTATCCTTTGTTAACACAACCCACACCATGTCCCCTGGTTCGAACAAGAGTTCACGTCGTTTAGCATCTGCGGCAGCCTTATACTTTGTCGTTGCGGACTCCAAATTGCTCCGAGCTGTATCATGGGCTGCTGCAACTCCGTGACAAAGTCCACAACATCACCATGGAAACGAGTACGGTCAGGTAATGTAGACAAATCCAGAGGACAACGTGGAACCAAACCATAGACCACGCGAAATGGTGAAAAACCCAAACTCCGATTAAGCGCATGGTTGTGAGCAAACTCTGCCTGGCATAATTTAGCATCCCATGACTTAATATTATCTCCAACAAGACAACGCAACAAATCCCCCAAGGCTCGATTCGTCACTTCTGTTTGACCATCCGATTGAGGATGATATGCGGAGCCCATATTGAGACTCGTACCTAACAACTTCCACAAAGAGCGCCAAAAATGGCTTAAGAAACGCGTGTCACGGTCTGAAACAATCGAAGAAGGGAGTCCATGGAGACGATAAATCTCACGGAAGAACAAACCCGCCACACTCACCGCATCTGTAGTTTTCTTGCATGGAATAAAATGTGCCATCTTCGAAAACCGATCAACCACCACGAAAATTGAATCATGACCCTTTTGTGGTCGTGGTAAGCCCAACACAAAATCCATGCTAACATCCGTCCAAGGCTGCGTCGGAATGGGTAAGGGAAGGTATAAACCAGCAGTCGTAGCCTTACCCTTAGCTAATTGACACACGCGACAATGCTCCATAAAACGTTCGACATCACGGCGCAAGGTTGGCCAAAAATAAGAGGCTGCAACGAGTTGTAGAGTTCGATCCCTACCAACGTGGCCTTCATTATGAAGCTCATGAATGATCTTCAAACGCCAACTACACTCTGGAACACATATACGCAGACCACGAAACAAGAAACCTTCTTGAATGGAGTAATCGCCATTGACGCCATTTGCCATCTCGGTAAAGATACGAGCAAAGAAGGAGTCCGTTGTATACATATCTGCAAACACGGCGAAACCCGGAACTGAAGTGTGGGTTGTTGTGAGCAACCCATGACGACGACTCAACGCATCAGCCACACGATTAGTTTTACCCGATTGATGACGAATCGAGAAAGTAAACTGTTGAAGATATGAAATCCAAGAGGCATGACGCGACGAAACCTTAGATTGATGATCAAGATGGCGGAGAGCATCATGGTCGGTGAACAACACAAACTCACGATGAACAAGATAATGCCTCCAATGTTTGATAGCCTGCACAATAGCGTAAAATTCCACATCATACGTACTATAACGACTACGAGCACCCGAAATCTTTTCGCTATAGAACGTTATAGGCCGACCTAGCTGACTAAGAACAGCCCCAATGCCGAGCTTAGAGGCATCACAATGCAGTTAAAATGGGAGAGTAAAATCCAGAAGCACAAGAATAGGAGCCAAAGTCAACTTTTCTTTAATAAGTTCGAATGCCGCTGCTGCTTTCGTGGTCCAAAAAAACGACCCTCCTTCATACAATTTGTTATGGTGCCATTATAGCACTACAATGACTCACAAATCGTCGATAGAAAGAGGCTAAGCCGTGGAAACTACTTACGTCGGATATTGAGGTAGGAGTCGGCCACGATTTCACTGCTTCCACCTTGGAAAGATCCACGGACAAACCCTTGTCGGAGACAACATAACCCAAAAACAAGACCTTGGAGACACCAAACTCACACTTTTGCTTGGCAGCAAAAAGTTGTTGTTTGCATAGAATCGAAAGGACTTCGCGCAGGTGCTCCGAATGATCCGAAATGAATGAGCTAAAAATAAAATGTCATCGAAATACACCACAACAAACTTACCGATGAATGGTCGCAAGGCTTGATTCATGATCCGCATAAAGGTACTTGGAGCATTCGACAAGCCAAATGGCATTACCAACCATTCAAAGAGGCCCTCATGTGTTTTAAAGGTTGTCTTCCATTCATCACCCGGACGTATACGAATTTGGTGATAGCCACTCTTGAGGTCGATCTTTGAGAATATCTTTGCAGTGCCGATTTGATCAAGGAGATCATCTAACCGCGGAATAGGAAAACGATAGCGAGTTGTTATCTTATTGATAGCACGGCTATCCACACACATAGGCCATGACCCATCTTTCTTGGGAATCAAAAGAGCAGGTACAACGCACAGACTGAGGCTTTCGCGGATGTGTCCTTTTTGTAAAAGGTCTTCGACTTGGCGACGAAGCTCTTCGTGCTCTAACAGGCTCATCCTGTAGTGCGGACGATTTGGCAATGAGGCCCCCGGAGCGAGATCGATGTGGTGTTGAATTTCGCGAAGTGGAGGCAATCCTTTCGGAAGTTCGGCCGGGAACACATCCTCGAACTCATGAAGTAGTGGTGAAAACGCGTCAACAACTGGTGATGACAAGAGCTGAGACATTGATGCTGGACACAAAGCTAACACAAGACCTTCCTTTTGAATTTTTGTTAGAAAAGCAGAGTATGAACAAAGCAAAGAATGGTTACGTGTAGACGGAGATGGAGTATGTGAGACGGGTTGTTGACGCGGAGGAGATGGTGGTGCAGGTAACGCCATATCCCGAGATGGAGTCAGCACTATCTGATGAGTTTCCCATATAAAACTATAGGTGTTTTGAGCACCATCGTGAATGATTTTGCGATCAAACTCCCACGGCCTTCCAAGCAAGAGATGGCTAATATCCATAGGGGCTATGTCACAATACGTTCTATCGAGGTAGAATTGGCTAATGGAGAAGGGAACCAATGCACGTTGAGTTATACGCACACTAACCTCTTCACAAAGCCAACCAAGAGTGTATGGAGCGGGGTGGATCTCTCTTGTCAATCCTAATTTGTCCACTGCTTCCTCAGAGATTACGTTACGGCAACTCCCTGAATCGATCACAAAGCTACAAATGAGTCCCTTAGTTGTACATGTAGAGCAAAATATATTGGTTCGAAGCCATTGTTCGTCCTGACGCCGCGGTGTAATACAAGACCAACGAACCATTAGCAGAGGCCCTTTGTCACCAGCTGTAAGACGAACATCCTCTTTTTCTGTGTTGTCTTCATCTTCATATGAGTCATACACAAGGGTTTGCTCTATATACCCATCATCGAGTTACAGCCCACGGCGATTTTGTTGTGGATATGGGGTTTGTCGATGTCCTGGTTTGCCGCAAGAGTAGCACTTGAGTGCATTAGGGCGGTTTGATTGACGCGCTCCAAGATCCTCTGTATTTCCAGCAGGGTGAGTCGTTTGTGACCCCGGTTTAGAGTCCTTAGAAACTGTTGGAGAAGGTGCTTCTTGCACTCTCATCCGTGATGTTGGAGAGGTCCAACCCAACGATCGGTGTTGTTGGTCAAAGGTGGAAGCACGGCGATGAGCTTCTGCTATCGATGTCAGATCGAATTGTACGAGAGAAGTTTGTAACTGAGGTTGTAGTCCTCCGATAAAGCAAAAAACGAGTTGCGCTTCGCTATCAAAAATCTCAGTCCGCGTAAGGAGCAGAGAGAACTCTTCGGCGTAATCATCAACCGAGCGAGTACCTTGTCGCAAGTTTTGAAGCCGCGTATACATGATACGTTTAGAGTATTGTGGGAGAAAAGCAGCACCCAAGTGTTTCTTGAGTTTAGACCAAGAACGTATCGACGACTTTCCGGTTCCATGACGTGTCATCTTGGTTTGTTTCCACCATGATGTTGCGTGACCGCGAAATCTCATTGCGATTAACGGAACACAGTGGTCATCGGGGACACGCTTGAACTCCATGATTTCTTCTACTGCCACGATCCAGTCGAGAAGAGCTTCCCCGCGTGGCCCTCCATGAAATTCAGGTATGTCAATGCGAAAACTCGACTCCCACCTGTTGTCTGGAAGGACGAAATGATCACCTGCAAACGGACGTTGTCGTCTTTGTGGCTCACGTTGATTCTCCTGATCCAATGGAGCAAAAGGATTTGTGTCATCCTCTGTTTCTTCGTCATCAAACAGAGCATTACGATTCTGGTCACGACGATGTTGTGCACGAGGATCCGGATCACGATGATCAAGCTTAGGCTGCACTGGAACTTGTCGATCTGGGACACGACTCAAGGTTTCCCCGATCTCATGAATCGATTGCTGAATGATAAGTTGAATATGCTCTTGCATAGCCAACAAAGTGTTGCGTAATTCAACCCAATACATCGCCATCGCGTCAACATTCTTTTTGGGAGGCATGATGATGAGTAGAATTGAATCCAGGAACGTCCTAAACTGATACCAACTGATGGAGATGCGGAAGCTTAGTAACGGTGAGGACGAGAGAACGTACACGTGATCTCGAACTCGAAGGCTTGATCTAGTATTCAACGAATAAACTAGAACAAAAAGTTTCGAATACTCTTCGAAATGCTTATAAAAGCTCTGAATAAGTTCTTATTAAAATTCAACGTGTTGTTTACAATGGTTGTGATCCCTATTAATACTAAGAAAACGATGAATGAGAATCTATTCTAATCCTAATCACTAAGAGATTTGTAATTATCTATAATAGAATTGACATAAACGAAAAGCAAAACACCAACACCAAACGTGAGGAACACGTTATGGGCCACCGTCATGAGTTAGACCCAACTCGAAAATGCGCTGCATCACAAACACTTATAAATCTACCGATCGTTAAATAAATTTACCATCATGTGAACAATATTTTTTTTTTGCAGAAACTTTTCCTCTAAAAACTCTTACGTTTATGACAATTTTATTAACATTTTTGAGTAGTTTTAAAGATTAGAGTCATATTAGTTAAGACTTAAGATTAAAATTTTCAAGATTGTTTGGGTAAATTTTCTTATCTATTACATTGATTTTGATGAATGACTGGTTCGTAAAAGTTGCGTGTAGAATAAATTTCCAAATATTTGTGTTAGAGGGTGTATTCAATCTTGTATTTGAGAAGCTTTGATTTTAATTGAGTTTTTAAATGATTTAGAAAAATTATGAAATCCCATCTAAAAGTTGTTATGATTTGAGTTAAAATACTATGAAATCCCATCTAAAATCATGTGGTTTGCTTTGACATAGTTTTAACTAAGGAAATCCACCAAAACACATTAAAATCACGCTAAATCTCATAAAATCCACAACTTAAAACATTTCCAATAACACTGAATTTTGTGGTAGATTTTAAAATTACAAGTTCAATAATTCGGGATTTTAAAAGAGTTTTAAAAATTTATATTTGAATAACAGATGATTTGTCAGCTTAATACAAATCGCTTCAAATTCTATTGAATACACCCCTCAATGTAGTTCCCCTGTTATGAAATATCATTGACAACCGGTATTCTAAAAAAAATCATATGGCATATTTAGCTTTACATAATTATTACATTAGTTAGATGTATAGGTGCTTAGAAAAAATTTCATATTATATTATTATGCAAAATTATAGAATTAATATGTGGAGCTTCAATACGTTTTATGACAGAACATTCAAAATAAAAAGAATATACTTGTAGCTATTAAATTCTCAAACACTTTTGTTGGACATTTTTATTCAGAAAGTAGATTTTTAAAAAAGAAGTAAGATTTGATCTAATCTTTTTAATTTTTCTTTATATGGCGTATTTTGTTAATCATATAAACGATGTGAAAGGAAACTGGTTTCCAAGTATTACGGAAAGACCCTCCGGTTAATGATGCGATAAAACGCGTGGAAACAAACCGAAAGGGAAGGGCAAAAGAGTAAAACAAAAACATTGACACGCCGTCTGTTCTGACATCACTAGAACCTGCGTTATGGAAGCTATGATGAGAGTATGAGGTTTGTGTTCCCACACTATTACTGTCTTTTGATATTATATATTTTGTTTTTTTTATATAAACACACACTTTTCTCACTTGATACCTCTAACTATAAAATCCTTTTGACTCTCTCTCTCTCCGAAACAGATCATTCCTCTTTCTCCTCTCTGTTATTTCAATTTTTCCTTATGATTCTCTAAAGATTTCTCAGAACTTGGATACCTAAATCGCCAAACAAAACATGAAGATTTTTTCATGCCTCCTCCTCCTTCTCCAGGTAAGTCCCTGATCCATTTGCTTTCTGTTTTGGCTTTCTTTAGTAAAATTTGTATGTGAATGCAGATTGTTGAAGCACAGAAACATGTAGCAGGATATTGTGCTATGTATGATATCTGTGGAGCACGCAGCGATGGGAAAGTAGTCAATTGTCCCTTTAATATCCCTTCCGTTAAGGTACCAAATCAACTGAATTCGATTTTGTTGCTCATTTGATTTTTGTTGCTAAGTCTCTTCTTCTTCCTTTAGCCCGACGATTTGTTTTCTTCAAAGATACAAAGCTTGTGCCCAACAATCACTGGCAACGTTTGCTGCACAGAGACCCAATTCGATACTTTACGTTCTCAAGTTCAGCAGGTAACATACCCTTTCATCTTCTTTCCATGCTTTTTTTTCGAAATCGAATTGAATTGTCGGTTTCTTTGTCAGGCTATTCCATTTATTGTAGGCTGTCCAGCATGCTTGAGGAACTTTCTGAATCTTTTCTGTGAGCTTACCTGCTCTCCGGATCAGAGTCTATTTATCAACGTTACTTCTACTGCAAAGGTAACATCATTTTGTTTCTACTTTCTTCTTTTCTATATCAAGTTTAGCTTATGAGTTATGTCCAACTCTTTGCTTTTTGTTTCTTTTGCAGATCAAGAATAATTCAACTGTTGATGGGATTCAGTACTATATAACTGATGCTTTTGGAGCAGGCTTGTACGATTCCTGCAAGGATGTCAAGTTTGGTAGCTCTAATAGCCGCGCTTTAGAATTTCTCGGAGCTGGTGCAAAGAACTTTAAGGGTAGGCTTCTTATGCGAGCTTACGTTTATTACTATCTTGTCTTAAGTTTTCGAAGAATAGTTCAATTAATTTTACTCTCCTTATCTTGGAATTAATCTTAAGTTGTATCTTCTTCTGTCATCAGAGTGGTTTGCATTTATTGGCCAGAAAGCTGGTCTCAATGTGCCAGGCTCACCATATGGGATCACGTTTTTGCCATTACCATCTGTGTCATCTGGAATGAGGCCTATGAATGTATCTGCTTATTCGTGCGCTGATGATTCTCTTGGCTGTTCTTGTGGTGATTGTCCTTCTGCACCTGCTTGCTCCAATACAGCACCACCTCCTACTCACAAAAAGCACTCTTGCTCAATCAAAATTGGATCGCTTGAGGTGATTGTGGATTTTTCTGTTTGTGTTAACAAATGTTAAGATTTTCAAGTCTTGCATAACATGGTCCTGGTTGATCAATCATGCAGGCAAAATGTGTTGATTTCATACTAGCCATTCTGTATATTGTCTTGGTTTCACTGTTTCTCGGAGGTGGTTTCCTTCACCGAGTAAGGGGTAAGAGAAAAAGTTCCCAAATGAGACCATTGTCAGAAGCTGGTGGAGAGCGAAATTCTGTTAACCTGCAAAAACCAGACACTATTCATGCTCAGGTATCTGTGCTTAGCCTTGGAGCTCTACGTCATTTAAGTTTTAGCTGGTAATTAATAATAGGGCTGCTTATTGCTCAGATGCTACAAAATACTCCACAGAGAAACGGGGCTCAGCTGTCGACAGTACAAGGATACATGGCCAATTTTTACAGGTTCTTGACATTTATACAGTTGGCGTCTTAGTTTCAAAATATGGTTGTTAACATTGCTGTGTTATCTGTTTCAGCAAGTATGGGATTTGGGTAGCAAGACACCCAACTCTCGTTTTGGGTTTGTCAGTTTTTGTAGTTCTTCTACTTTGTGTGGGTCTAGTCCGATTCAAAGTAGAGACACGGCCTGATAAGGTAGCTATGTGAATTTTTTCCCTCCTGAATATAGCCTTTGCTATTTGCTAACTTAACACACACAAATTGTTATCTTACTGTATGTTGCAGCTGTGGGTAGGACCAGGGAGCAGAGCTGCTGAAGAGAAAAAATTCTTTGACACCCATCTTGCTCCTTTCTACAGAATAGAACAGGTTTCGAATTTCTATCAACTTGTCCCTTTGTTATTAAAATTTCTTGTGGCCTTTTGTTATGCAGCATTTGTTTTTCAAATAAGGATTACGCATTCAGGCTTGTCTTTTCAGTGTTATTTTATTAAAATTTCCGCAGATAATAATTGCAACGATTCCAACATCTCCTCATGAAAAGGCGCCAGAAATTTTGACAGATGACAATATTAAGTTACTTTTTGACATACAAAAGAAGGTGCTTTCTTGTTTTCTATTTCCACAGTTTTCATATCCATCTGATCACCCGTATAATGTTTTCATGTGCCGGACATGTAAAAAAGCTGTTTTATATGGTAGGTTGATGGACTGCGAGCAAATCACTTAGGTTTAATGGTTTCTCTGACAGACATTTGTATGAAACCCCTTGGAGAGGATTGTGCCACACAGAGTGTTCTGCAGGTTGCACTCTTTTATTCATTTTTGTAGTATTCGAGTTCAGCTTTACCTCAACAGACCAGTAGCCCTAATGAATCTGTTGGAATTTCTTGCTTTTGGAGGCAGTATTTCAAGATGAAACCAGAAAATTATGATGACTATGGAGGTGTCGATCATGTCAAATATTGCTTTGAGGTACCTTGTAAATTTATGTACTATTTCATCTATTTTTACGGTTATCAGATTCATACCTGCATTCCACATTTCTAGTCTATTTTTTGTTCCATTTTCATATATCCATCTTGATGCAAACTTTTACCAGATATTAACCATTTCTAATATGCTCACCGCTTTTTTCAGCATTTTACCTCGACAGAATCATGTTTGAGTGCATTTAAGGGTCCCCTTGATCCAACTACTGCACTGGGAGGTTTCTCAGGAAACAGTTTTAGCGAGGTAGTAGTCTTCAGTTTGTTAGACTAACCACAAAGAGTAAGTCATATCATTAGAGTATCTAATACCCCTTTTGTTGACTTTGCTTAAGACAGGCTTCTGCTTTTCTTGTGACTTATCCTGTGGACAATGCTGTTGACAACAAAGGTAACAAAACTGAGAAAGCAGTGGCATGGGAGAAAGCTTTTATCCAACTAGCAAAGGTTGGGGATTCGATACCAAAAAATTGATATCTCAATGCTATTAAATTTCATTGGTTTGTTTACCTATTTGTTTGATTCTATCATTCATGTTCCTTCATTTATGTTAGTACTGTTTATGTGACAGGATGAATTGTTGCCAATGGTTAAATCAAAAAATTTAACTCTTTCTTTCTCTTCGGAAAGTTCTATTGAAGAAGAACTCACAAGAGAAAGCACAGCAGATGTCATAACCATAGCTGTGCGTATCCTTTTTTTTTAAAACATTGATGTTTATATGGTCCATTTTATCTTCTTATTTGTGCCATCTTTTGATTCTTATTTGTTCTGTTTCCTTTGCTTCAGATAAGTTATCTTGTCATGTTTGCCTATATATCACTCACACTTGGTGATGCACCTCGCTTGAATTCCTTTTACATTACATCTAAGGTATGGTATTGTTTCATGGCTAGAATCTATCAATAATAGTATTACTTTTAAAGTTTTAATGCAATTACAAAAACTTCAAAGGATATATCTCCTTATGCTTCGTTCTGACTTGTAACCTTCTTTATTTCAGGTTCTGCTTGGTCTATCTGGTGTTCTCCTTGTCATGCTGTCTGTCCTCGGCTCAGTTGGATTTTTCAGTGCCATTGGGATGAAATCGACTCTAATCATAATGGAAGTTATACCTTTTCTTGTTTTGGCTGTAAGTTGTGTCTGGTTCTAACATTGCTTGCAACTACAGTTTGTAGCTGATTTCGTGGCCAGTTATCTTGAAGTTGGTCTTAATTTTTCCTTACTCCTACATGAAATGTTAACTGACAGGTTGGTGTTGATAATATGTGCATACTGGTTCATGCTGTCAAGAGACAAGAGCAACAGCTACCTTTGGAAAGACGAATAAGCAATGCCCTTATGGAAGTTGGACCATCAATTACTCTTGCAAGTTTAGCCGAGATTTTAGCTTTTGCTGTTGGTGCTTTCATTAAAATGCCAGCTGTTCGTGTGTTCTCCATGTTTGCTGGTTAGTAATACCTTTTGGTATTCCGTTTGGATCCCTTCGTTATCTTGCTTTTGGCTTCTAACGATTCTATGCATCTTGCTTGCAGCATTGGCTGTCCTTTTGGACTTTCTTCTCCAAGTTACTGCTTTTGTTGCTTTGATAGTTTTTGACTTCAAACGGACGGAGGATAAGCGGGTTGATTGCTTCCCATGTATCAAGACATCGCAATCATCAAATAGTGCTGACAAAGGTAATACCACATTTGGGGTTTAATATGTCACCGTATTCTTATTCATTGTAGAGTTTTGTGAAATTGTTGTCAAATTTTCATTGACGTTGTCTCGTATCACTTTCAGGGGTTGGTCAGAAAAAAGCTGGCCTTTTGACTCGATATATGAAGGTATTTAATAAATCAACTTATACCTTGGGAGATGGTTACCTTATCCCTTGCATGTAACTTATTGTGTGGGAAGTTTTTTATTTTATGAAAGTTATTTTGATCTTTTGAAATTTATGCTTCATTCCACACTTTCAGGAAGTTCATGCACCAATTCTTAGCCATTGGGCAGTCAAAATATTGGTTATTGCCTGCTTCTTTGGCTTAGCAATGGCTGGAATTGTAAGTTGATGCATTTTCTATATTGTTCATCTAGCCGTTGAAACTATCATGTCTTATTCATTGTGTTTGTGGACCACGTAGGCATTGTCCACTCGGATTGAGCCCGGTTTGGAGCAACAGATTGTCCTTCCTCAGGACTCGTATCTTCAGGTTTACATTTCTCTTACCAATGTAAATAACACAGCTAGGATATCTAACAAGTGGCCTTCTTTTTCATTTAGGGTTACTTCAACAACATTTCGACTTATCTTCGAATTGGTCCACCTTTATACTTTGTTCTGAAGAATTATAACTACAGGTATCACACGTTCTTGTCCTTATTTGATTCAACTTATTATTAAAACTCTGTTTGCCTAATGTCTCAGCTCAGAATCAAGACAGACAAATCAACTTTGTTCCATTAGCAAGTGTGATTCTGGTTCTCTTTTAAATGAGGTATATAGCTTGTCTGCACTTATTTTAAGTTTCTCCTCATTATATAATTGTTTAACTGTCTTTGAACCATGGCTCTTCCACTATATATATATATGTATTTATTCTTATACATTTGACATAGTCCCACTATCCACATTTTCAAACATTTCAATCGTATTTATTTCAAGATGTTTACAATTTGATTTAATCGAATAGGCACATTGTTAGCAAAGATATGGTTCTTGTTCTTCTTGAGTATCTAAATTTCATTCTGTGTCCATAGATTGCAAGAGCTTCGTTGACTCCAGAACTAAGCTACATAGCTAAGCCAGCTGCTTCATGGCTCGATGACTTTCTTGTATGGTTATCTCCCGAGGCATTTGGCTGTTGCCGAAAGTTTACAAATGGGACCTTTTGTCCCCCTGATGATCAGGTATATGCTTTGATTTCACTTTTGAACTTTAGAGTTCAGACACTTCAGTTTGTGGTCCCATATACATCTACACACATAGGTGGAGTTTGAATGAACCAACATGCTCAAGAGCTTCAATTTTTATAAGCATTCTTCGGAACATTAGAAAATTATTGTGAAAGTAGATACTGTTACAAAACATTATATCTTATTTCTGAGGTCAAAGATATCATGGACAAGATGTGTAGAGTAATTTAGGACTTACTGATGGCTAAATCCCTTGTATGTGTTGCATTTGTAGCTTCCTTGTTGCCCTCCTGATCAAGGCAGCTGTGGTCTAAGTGAAGTATGCAAAGATTGCACCACGGTAATTTACTCATGCTAATCTAATTAAATCAGTTACCATTGTTCTTTGCTATGCGTTTGTTATTCCATATAAGATCTGTAATGATGACTTGCGTAATTTTTTCTGGTTGTCCAGTGCTTCCGTCATGCAGATTTAAGTAGTGACCGCCCGTCCACAATTCAATTCAAGGAGAAACTACCTTGGTTTCTCAACGCGCTTCCTTCCGCTGATTGTGCCAAAGGTGGCCATGGTGCTTATTCTAGTAGTGTTGATTTGCAAGGTTTCCACACTGCACCCTCCGCTTTCGTAATCCATATTATAGCCATTCATTCTGCCATTGTCTTGATACATAACTGCAATATCTTTTCTTACTAGGTTATGAAAATGGTATCATTCAAGCTTCATCGTTCCGCACTTATCACACACCGCTTAACAAGCAGGTACTTTCCTATCTCATAGTATATAGAGCAACTTTGTCACCTTTGATATAAGTCTCTCTTATGGTGCTAGTTTATACTGTAACTTTGGTTTCAGGCTGACTTTGTCAATTCAATGAGAGCTGCTCAAGAGTTTAGTTCAAAAGTTTCTCGTTCCTTTAAGGTAAAACATATACTACTGGACTATATTGATTGATGCAAGTCATGTGCGACTTGTGTATTTTGCGATCTTGATCAAAAAAATCTAAATTTTGTTTTGAATTTAAGATATCTCGTTGGATCATCATTCTTCCATTTTCTCTTATGAATATGCTTAAACAAGCTTGTTGCAATATTTCATCATCACCATGGTCCTTTGCCTCAGTTTCTTCTTAGTGATCTAAATGACAAACTTGTAATTTTTCTCTCTTTCAGATGGAGATCTATCCATACTCAGTGTTTTATATGTTCTTTGAGCAATATCTTGACATATGGAAAACTGCTTTAATCAATCTCTCCATAGCTATCGGTTCGTAAATCTTGAAATCCTAGATCTTAACTCAAGTTTCTAGTTGGTAGGTCTTGATTTTACTTTTTTGACTTCACATATGAACTAACTTTGAGCGTTCCATCATTTATAGGTGCCGTCTTTGTCGTGTGTTTAATCATCACATGCAGGTATCCCTGTCATGCTCATTTCTAATGAAATATACTCCAACAACTACGTTAACTTTATTTTCCTAGCAAGATATGGTTAACTTTTTTACCTGTTTGCGTTCTAACTCAGCTTTTGGAGCTCAGCAATTATTTTGCTGGTGATTGTAATGATCATTATTGATCTCCTGGTAATTCATCACATTAAAAAATAGATAGTTGTATTCATAAACTCAGGTTTCTAATGGTTACTATATGAATGCTTGTTTGAAACATGCCAGGGAGTAATGGCAGTCTTTCATATCCAGCTAAATGCACTGTCAGTTGTAAATCTAATCATGTCCGTGGGCATAGCGGTTGAGTTTTGTGTACACATAACTCATGCTTTTTCGGTCAGTGCCCGTATAGCGGTATTCACAACCACTATACTATTATTTCTGTTCTAATGGGATCTTTCTAAATACTCAGATAAGCGTTGGGGACAGAAACCAACGGATGAGAGAGGCGCTGGGTGGGATGGGAGCTTCAGTTTTCAGGTATTTGTCTTCATCACGACTCATGATTTTGTGATTAGAATATGAACCAAATTCTAATATACGTATCATGAACTGTGGCAGTGGAATTACATTGACGAAACTAGTTGGGGTGATTGTGCTGGGGTTTGCAAGATCAGAAGTATTTGTGGTATGTGCTTTTGATGATCTTTTGGATCCTTTTTTTTCTCCTTACATTTTTAGAGTTGGGGATATATGTTTGAATTTGTTTTATTTTCGACAGGTCTACTATTTTAAGATGTATCTGGCACTGGTCCTCCTCGGTTTCTTGCATGGCCTTGTGTTCTTACCAGTAAGTCATGATCGTTCAAACATTCGCTCATGTTAGATTTGTGTTGTTGTTGCAAAAAGGGGGATATTAATGGTCTGAATGTATGATGAAGGTGTTCTTGAGCATGTTTGGTCCAGCCCCAAGATATGTACAAGAAGAAAGGCGAGATCGTAGTCCTTCAGTTTCATCGCTGCCGTAGCTGATTTAGGTGTTTTAGGTTCTGTTTTTAATGTATAAAATCCATTTGTAAATGGTTGAATTATTATTTTTTCCACCCAGAACCACAAAGGAAAACTGAGTTCAGTGCATAGTGATGTTACTGTTTCCCACTCTTCTTTTTTTTGTTGTCATCTGAATATGTATTAATAGGGAAAGTTTTACAAGGCTATCTAACCGGAAACAAGTGCTACAAGGATAGCCAAAGTTCCACCAAAAAATTACAGTGAAATAGCCCTGAAACCTCAAACACTAACAACTGCATCTATCTCCAAAAAATTCCTAAGCCACCTGGGAGGACCTTGAGCAACATACGAGTGAGTCCTGTGATCCTGAGTAACACTGCTAGCAATCCTCCAAGCACATTGATTTGAGGCTTTTGATTCGGTCTCCATCTTCCACTCCTTAATACGATCCAAGATCAATCTAAACTCCAGGAAATGCCAAGAGAAGGATGGTCAAGCCTTTGGTCTTTCCAAAACATTGATAAACTCAATAGTGCAAGTTCCTAAGATAACTTTAGAGACTCTATGAGCCACCATGCTCTCAAAAGCCCACAAGTGAACTTGATTTTTTGCCTCCTCCAAAGATAATATGTCTGCAAACTCTCTCCTGCTATGTAAAAGAACTTCACCAAAGTTGTTCCTAAGAATCCAGGCAGCTCCACAAGTGTTGAGCTCCTCAGACCACTCAAGCCCAATATTACATTTCAACCACGGGTTTGAAGGCCTTACCCATTTCTTTTGCACCCATATTTTCTTGGGAGAGATACCAAGCACTTCTTGATGGTCCCGAGAGTGAGTAAAGAACCAGAGTTCAGCTTCAGTCATTGCCTTGTCCACCACCTCAGTCGCAGGGAAAACCGTGCCTTCAAAGAACAAACCATTCATGTTTTTCTATATGCACCAAAGTAACCAGGAGAAAAATCTTCTAGTTTCAAGGGAAACTAACTTGGACTTGGCTAGATTCAGCAGGTAATGGATATTGGAGCACAAAGAGGAGTCATCAAAACCCCCAGGAGGATTTGGCACCGAGGACACAACCCAGATTTGTCTCACCAAAGCGCAGGTAAATAGGACATGACTGATTGATTCACCTTCATTACTACAAATCTGACATTTAGAATCAATAGCAATACCTCTCTTCTCCATCAATTCCACCACTGGTAGCGCCTCACTAACAACCTTCCAAATGAATGCCTTGATCTATGGCACAGTTTGGATGCGCCAAATTCTCTGCTTAATCTCATTCATGGAAGGCTTCATCTCAGCCAGTCTAATAAGTTCAACGCTTTTCTTTTGGTGAGCAAGCCAATAACCAGATTTCACCGAATAGTCTCCACTCCTATTGTGTTTTCAGAACCAGAAATCCTTCTTAGACACAACATGCTTCATCTTAGTAATGAGAAGAATGTCTTGAGGGTAAAACAACTCCACCAAGATAGGGAGATTCCATTTTCTGTTTTGGAAATCGATCAACTGGTCCACTATTAGACAGAGTTTTAACCCTATTTAACTACTGGTCCCCGGCAACGGCGCCAAAAACTTGATAGACAGATTTTTAGCCCTATTTAACTACTGCAAGTACACAACAAATGGTTGTAGTAATACATGTATCGAATCCACGAAGACCAAGGGTAACACAATAAATCTTGTAAATTAAAGTGAAGCTAAAACAAAATGAGAGTTGTTGTTGTGATGAATCACGTAAATTGCAGTTAAAACTAGTGAGAAATTCAATAAGGAAAAGCGTTAGGCTTTAGGGACTTTCGCAGAAAATCAGAGATCGCGAACCAGATAACTCTTCAGGGAACTAATTAGCTCAATCTTGCACTCAAACATAATTGTATAACTAATCCACTGTCGTGACACTAGAGAATTTATCTAACAACCTAAGGTTCTAAACTGTCGTTTGAACTTAGAATTTTATACATGCATTAACAAATTGGTTTGATATGTTCACAAATCGCCTTAACATAAGCTTTCGTTAGCTAAGGACAATTTGCTCATCTATATTAATTTAGGCATTTAATCGAACACTTTTGATGCATTAAACAACCTAACATCATGAACTAAGTGATCAATCTAATTCAAGCATAAGAACAGCGATAGATGAAGACAATTACAAATCCCTATTTGTATCTAGTTCTTGCGATTCATGAAATCCTTTGAAACCCTAAAACCCAACTGAGAGATTACTCAAACATAGAAACAATGAAACAGGAAAGAGATGAAAAGAAACTCATGATAAATATAAAAGAAATCCCAGAGGGTTTAAAATTCTTCTCAGTAATCGTAGAGTCAAAAATCGTCTCCCTAAAGCTTACAAAGTATGAAATTGAATGAGTCTCTCTGAAAAAGAAGCATACCCTAATAACTAACTCAAAAATCCAATACATAATGATAAAACACGTTTTTCTTAAGTTGGGATGATTCCAAGGCAAAACAAGAAACTTCAGAATTGCCTTATTTTTGTCTAGAACTAGCCCACTCTGACTTGCTGCTAGCCTGATCGGGCTGAGGTCCCTGTTTTGATTACTACCAAATTCCTCTTTGGCCCGCTCTGGCTAGCTGCTGGCTTGATCAGGCTGGCATTGTATTTTCCGCACATGGTTCTTTTGTTTGCCAGATTGACACGTCTATATTAAAACTTGCATAACTTTCGATCGCACTGTCGGAATGTCCTCAAATCACCTCCAAATGAAAGTTAACTCAATGCTCTAGCTCGTATCAAAGTTTCAATTCCATTCATCAGTGGAACATTGGTCAACGGATGCGAAACTTCTGACTTTTCTCCATATTTGCTTCCATTCCTTGTTCTTTTGCCTTAGACTCCATCCAAACATGTTTTAACCTGCAAAGACTCTAAGACCAAAGAAAAGACTCGATAAAACACCGAAAACACGGGTTAGAATGCGTCAAAAATGCAATACATCACCAAGATAGGGAGATTCCATTTTCAGTTTTGGAAATCGATTAACTGGTCCACTGTTAAACACAGATCAATGAGGCAGTTCTTGATGAGAGGAGCTTTCATCTTTGTGTCCTCGATCCACAAGTCCGTCCAAACATTTACCGTTCTCCCATCTCCAATTTTCTTCTTAATTCCTTGAATAAGGAGCGCCCTGCCATACATAATGCTTCTCCAACCAAAGGAAGGTCTAGCCCCTTCCACAACCTGTAAGAATTCTTAATAACCAAAATATCTGCTTCTGAGCAGTCTTGCAAGAAGTCCCTCAAGATTACAAAGGAGCCTCTAGGCTTGTTTAGCTAAAAGCGCCTGATTAAAGCATTGGATGTCCTTCATACCAAGCCCTCCAAGATCTTTCGATAGGCACAACTTTTCCCAGGAAATCCAATGCATTTTCCTTCTATCTTCAGAAGCATTCCAGAGGAAGTTAGCCATCGCACTTGTAAGAGTTTTAACAATTGCCACTGGCAATTTGAAACATGACATAACGTAAACCGGCATTGCAAGGGCCACTGATTTCAGAAGGACTTCTTTACCACCATGGGATAACAATCTGCCATACCAACCTGAAAGTCTGTTCTTTAGTCTCTCTTGAATGAAGCTCAACATATCAATCTTTGACCCGCTAAAACATTCAGGTAAGCCAAGATAGGTCCCAGCACCTCCTTGTTTGAAGATACCAGTAAATCCTTTGACCACTGATTTCACTTCCCCTACAACCCTGTCTCCAAAGGTGATTGAGGATTTGTTAAGATTAATAACCTGTCATGTAGCCTCCCCATACTCCTTCAGAATCCCATGTAGAGTTTTCACTTCATTTGCTTCAGCCTTGCACAAGAACAAGCTGTCATCTGCAAAAAGCAAATGATGAACATAAGGACCACTCTCAGCGAAACTGATTCCTGTGATTTTACTCTGATCTTCAGCCTGATTTAGTAAGTGAGTCAGACCTTCTGTACAAAGAATGAAAAGGGACGGTGACAGAGGGTCACCTTGGCGCAGTCCTCTCTCAGGTTTAATGACTCCAAATGGTTGATCATTCATCAAAACAGAATAGGAAACAGATGTGACACAGAACATGACCCACTCTATCCATCTAGAATGGAACCCCAAAGCACTTAACAACTTCCTGAGGTAACTCCAGTCCACCCTATCATAAGCTTTAGACATATCAGATTTGATTGCTAGGAACTCCTGAGACATAATAGGGTGAGTTCTAAGGCTGTGAACCAGTTCATGTGCTATAAGGATGTTATATGAGATGAGTCTCTGAGGGACGAAGGCAGATTGAGTGGAAGACACAATATCAGCCAAAAGCGGTTGCAATCTTTTAACAAGGATCTTGGAGATGACCTTCTATATATCTGAGCACTAGCTTATGGGTCGTAGATCCGCCATTTGAGTAAGTTTAGTTATTTTAGGGATCAAACACAAATAAGTATAGTTTCACTCAGTGGGGAAAACACAATACTGGAAGAACAGCTTACATTTCTCAATGACTGTGACTGATAACCTCCCAGTACTGTTGGAAAAACAAACTTGTCACTCCATCAGGGCCAGGACCACTAGTAGCTTTGGAAGAGAACACCGCTTCAGTAATCTCCTCAGAGGTAACTTCTTTTATCAATTGAGCATTCATTGTTTCAGTAAAACCATGGAAAAATTCAGAGAAGTCAGATGGATTGGTCGACTTGAAAAGATTCAGAAAGTACTTAACTGCCACATCCTCTTTTGATCCTTCAGCTCTCTGAAGATGCCCATTTTCATCCATAATCTTTTCAATTCTCTTCTTACTCCTATCAGCCTTAACAGAGTTGAAAAAATATTTGGTGTTTCCCACTCTTCTTACCAAGTTATAATTTATTGTTATTCTCTGAGTGTGCCTCTCTTCATTTTATCATAGCCGTTGGATTTGTGTTCATAAGAGGAAATTATGTCTTTATTGAAAAGTTGGTGTGAGGGATATCGATTGATCTTTACGCAAAACAAGTAAATAAGATACAAGCAATTTGTTTACCCAGTTCCCTTTCGGTACGTCTGGGGAGAGGAACTCTTGCCTCTCAACTTCACTAGATCGAAAAGGTATTTACAAGCACTAATCAATCTCTCTTTCTCTCTACAGGTTTAGCTCTCTTTCTAGGTTAAAGAAGCGATACAAGGAATAAGCTATAACAATAAGCTTATATAGAAGAAACCTAATTTGGTGTTAACCCCACGTTTCTTCAGCTCAACGTAATGGGCTTTAGTGCACTTTGGCCCAAAACATTATCTTCCTTGTTGTATTCTGATAAACCTGTAGAAGCCCAAAATCAGCCCAATGTTAACTGATCTGGTTTGGTATGAGATTGACCCGGTTTGGATTAAACCAGAAGCCAATAGATTCACATTCTCCACCTTTGACTTCTGGTCAAAATCCCTAACACGTTACTTTGCTTTTCCTTTCTTCGATCTTCTGCGACTCCGACTGTCCATCTCCGACTTCTCCGTCAGCTCCGATGACAACCTCGCCGGTCGCTTCCTCTGAAAATTCCGGTAAGACTCTTAGCCCCTGCATCTCTGTTCCGATGCTTTATAGCTTCATCTTCTTCTTCGAAATTCTCATTTGTACTTGTGAAGTTTATAACATATGTGATTCTTCTTTTCATTTCACCAAAGAATCAAGTTCCTCTCAAATTGATTCAAACCCGAATCGTCATCATCGTTGTAGCCGTGTTCTTCAACAACGATTTTAGAGACTTCGTAGATATCTCCGTCACGAGTCTTCTCCTTCGGCTCCGACATTGATTCGCCGACCAGCTCTGCTCGAGATACTTTGGTAAGACTCTTAGCTCTCGCTTCATCTCTAACCTCAAAGTTCTCATCTATTATTCTGTGAAGAGATCACCATCTCAGATTCTTCCTTTTTCCAGATTTTATCGAAGACCCAGGCTTTTCCCTTTTTCACGACAATTACGAACACCACCATTGAAGTGAAATTCTTCATTAGCCATGGTGATTACTCAAGCTTTCTCCTTTTCCAGATTTTGTTATAAGGATTAAGCTTTCTTCTTCACATCAAGTTTAAAACACCACCATTAAAGTGACGTTCTTCATCTTTGCAAGTTTCTCCAATAACCGATCTTAACCGCAAGCTTAATCAAGTCTTTAACATAACCAAGTAAATCACTAAACCTTCGTGACTTCTCTTTTTGATTTTGTCTTTTGACTTTTCTTGCTCACATTCCATGTTAGCTTTTTGTTGATTTTAGAGAAAATCCGAAACAAAATTACTAACCCATTTGTTCTTCTCTTCCTTTGTTGCAGAGAATTCATGTTTGGTCTTCACATAAAACCAAAACCAAAACCAGAAAAGGTATTGTCTTTGACCAAGACTCTCTTCTTCTCTTATAAACTCTCTGCCTTTCACGAACATCAATCTCATATGTTCTTTCTTTGCCTTTGTGTTGTTCTTCTCAGCCATACTAACAGAATCAATAGTATGTTCCCGCTGTGAAAACACTTCCAAGGTAAACAACAACAAAAAATCTCCATTAGTCTTTAAACCAATTTGATTGTTTCCCGAACACTAAACCCTTGTGTTATGTCTTTTCCTTTTGTGTTGTTTCTTGTGCAGCCAAACTTGCAGAATCACCAACTTGCTTCCGCTGTACTAACACATTCAAGGTAAATTAGAAAATTCCAAATTTTCTTAAACTGATTCTGACTTAGACCAATTCATACTAATCTGATCTGACGCTTTCCTTTCTTTTTCTCTATTACTGCAAGGTTCTGAAAACGTCAATAAGAACTTCGCAGCAGTTTCCAATCTGCTTCAGACGACTTTAAGATGCTCCAGGCATTCCCGGAACTTGTTACCTGGTAAGCTCTTAGTTAAGAAATCAGCTGGATTTTTAGACGTGTGAATCTTGTGTAGAGCAACATCACCATCCTCGATTACATCTCTAATGAAATATAACCTGTTATCAATGTGCTTAGTCCTCTCATGGAATCCTCCATTCTTAGCTAAATGAATAGCACTTTGAGAATCTGAAAACACTCTCACATCATCTTGATTAAAACCCAAATCTGTGACCATTCTCTTCAACCATAATGCTTCTTTGAATGCTTCTGTCAAAGCCATATATTCTGATTCTGTAGTAGATAAAGCCACTATGTGTTGTAGTCCTGATCTCCAACTAACTGTATTTCCTCCAACCTGAAATACATAACCTGTCACTGATCTTCTTATGTCTAGATCAGCGGCATAATTAGCATCTGAAAATCCTTCAACTTTAAAACTTGAACCCTTAGTGAATGTAAGACACAAATCTGATGTTCCTCTTAAGTATCTTAATACCCACTTGACAGCTTCCCAATGTTGTCTTCCAGGGTTTCCCATGAATCTACTCACCACACCAACATCATGTGCCAAGTCAGGTCTGGAACCTACCATGGCATACATCAGCGACCCTACTGCGCTAGCATAAGGTACTTCACTCATCAAAGTTCTCTCTGTTCTTAGCTCTTCTTCTGTTAGACTTCTTAGCTTGAACTGAGGAACCGATGGTGTAGTTACTGGTTTAGATTCACTCATATTGAAAGTTGATAGTACCTGCTCAATGTACTTTTCTTGTGATAGCTTTATCCTTTTTCTCTGTCTCTTGAAATATCCATTCCAAGAATCCTAGTTGCAGGTCCTAGGTCTTTCATTTCGAATTCCTTCATCAAACCTTCTTTTAGTTTAAGAATCCCAGCTGAATTCTTTGATGCTATTAGCATATCGTCCACATATAGCAGGAGGTAAATTGAGCTATGTGGATCAGATCCGAAAATGTAAACACATGGATCAAATAAGCTTCTTCTATATCCTTGATCCTTCATAAAGCCATCAAACCTTTGTTCCATTGCCTTGGAGATTGTTTTAGTCCATACAAGGACTTCTTCAACTTACACACCATATCCTCTTTCCCTTTCACCACAAATCCTTCTGGTTGAGCCATGTAGATTTCCTCATCCAACGAGCCATTCAAGAAAGTCGTTTTTACATCTAGCTGCTCCAACTCATAGTCTTGGTTAACCACTAGTGAAAGCATAAGTCTGATAGAGACATGCTTGACCACGGGAGCAAAGACTTCCGTGTAGTCAACTCCTTCAACCTGTGAGAAACCCTGTGCTACTAGCCTTGCTTTGTACCTTGGTTCCTCAACTCCTGGAATTCCAGATTTCCATTTAAAGACCCATTTGCAGCCTATAACCTTCTGCTTCTCTGGTCTTTTCACTAAATCCCATGTCTCACTCCTGTGTAAGGAATCCATTTCATCTCCCGCAGCTAAGTTCCATTTCTTCCAATCTTTGCTTCTTACTGCTTCAGACCAAGACTTTGGTTCATCTAGCATAATCTCAGCTGCACTAACTAGTGCAAAAGCTGTAACATCATAGTCATCATACTTGGGAAACTTAACTTGCCTTTTGTTTTGATCTCTGGCCCGCTTGTTACCCAGATTTCTTTGGTAATTATCCTCATCATTACCATCTTCACCTCCTGAATTATTCCCTGAGTCAGTCTCTGTAGCAGTTGGTTCAATTTCTGCTGAAGCTGGTGCTGAAACTACTCCACTTTGAACTGGATCAGCTCCACCTTGAACTGATTTTTCTGGACTTTTTGCACTGCTTGAAGGACCCTGAATCAGATTCGGATCAAATGAAACTTTCTTTTTGGTTACCTTCACTAACCTTCCCTTTTCATTTTGATCTGAACTCTCTATCTTCGCTAGCTTTAATGTATCCTTATACATCTCTGATTCATTGAAGATTACATTTCTACTGATGACAATCCTATCTTCTGTTTCAAGCTTCTCATCCTTTTCAATCCATATTCTGTAACCCTTTGTGCCTTGAGGATAACCTATAAACACACCTTTAACAGAGCTTGGACTAGTCTTTCCTTGAGAAACATGGACATATGCAGAGCAACCGAAGCTTCTTAGCTGTCCCAAATCTGGTTTAGACTTGCTCCAAATTTCTTCTGGTAACTTGAATCCAATAGACGAATTTGGAGATCTATTGATCAAGTGAACTGCGGTTGAAGCAGCTTCAGCCCAGAACTTCTCCTCTAAACCACTCTCTGACAACATGCATCTAACCTTGTCCATAATCGTCCTATTCATCCGTTCTGATACTCCATTTTGTTGTGGAGTATAAGTGCAAGTTCTGTGTCTCTTAATACCCGATGACTTGCACAGTGAATCAAACTGATTGTTACAGAATTCCAGCCCGTTATCTGTCCTCAAACATTTGATCTTCTTCTCTGTTTGGTTCTCAACACTAACCTTCCATTCTCTGAATTTCTCAAAGGCTTCTCCCTTAGTTTTCAGAAAATAGATCCATACCTTCCTTGAGAAATCATCTATGAAGGTTATGAAGTATTGGCAATCAGATAGACTCTTCGTGACTGATGGAGAACCCCATAAATCAGAATGTACGTACTCAAGGACCTCCTTAGTTGTATGCTTAGATCTTTGATAACTCAGCTTGTGTGCTTTTCCTAACACACAGTTTTCACAAAACTTAAGCACATTAACTTCCTTGCTTGTTAGATATCCCTCATTCACTAGTACGTCCATGCATTTAACACTCATATGTCCCAGCCTTGAGTGCCATATGCTAGTCATATCTGCTGCAGCCTTTGTTACCAAAGCTTCATCTTTAGTAACAACTCCTTCTAAGTGATACAACCCGTCTCTCAAATTCCCAGCAAACACCTTTTGCTTATCTTTGTAAAACTGTATCTTACTGTCTTCTCCTTCATAGCGACAACCAGCTCTATCCAAACAACCGTAGGAAATCAGATTTCTTCCCATTGTAGGAATGTATCTTACTTGTGTGAGAATCACCGTAGAACCATCTGGATTAATTATTCTGGTTTTTCCCATGCCTTTAACATCACAATGAGTGTTATTTCCCATCAACACTCTACCTCCTTCACATTCCTCTAACTCAAACAATACATCTTTGTTAGGAGTCATGTGAAAGGTGCATCCAGAATCCAAAATCCAATCATCCTTTGCGCCATATAGGCTGCCCATGAGAGCCACTCCATCTGTAACCTCCGCTGTCTCCTTTACAGCAAGAATCAAAGGCTCCTTAACCTCTGTAACTATATTAGCCGAGTTACCAGGTTTCTTGTAGCCTCTGTCCGGACACTCCTGTTTCCAGTGTCCCTCTTTACCACATACAAAGCAGCCTTTGGACTTCACCTTAACTTGCGATCTACCTCTGCTTTTTGATCTCCCTTTCCACTGATTTCTAGGTCCTCTCTTCTCTAATCTTCCTCTAGGACCAACAAATAAACCTTCTGAACTTGATCTTTGTTTATTCAACAAACCAGTTTCTTTGAGTTCAACTTCCTTAGCATAAGCTGAAGTAATAACTTCACTCACAGTTAATGTGTCTTTACCACTTCCATACTTAAGAGTATGTACTAATGCTTCATACTTTTGTGGCAGGCTGGTCAGAATCTGGATTGCTTGATCTTCATCAGAGACGATGATGTTTAGGCTCTCAAGATCAGCAATCAACTTGAGGAACACGTTCAGGTTCTCCTCAATACTCTTGTTCTCCTCCATTCTGAATCCAGCAAACCTTTGCTTCAGGTAAATCCTGTTTGGTAGAGTCTTTGTCTGGTAGTCACGTTCAAGAGCTCTCCAAACCCCTAAAGCTGTAGGTTCCTTCATTACCTTCCTTAGAATCAGATCACCAAGACTCATACAAATCAGGTTCTTAACTCGCTTCTCCTTTTCTTCCTTCTTCTGATCTACCTTAGTCTTTGCATCTGCTGCAGCCTTTGGGTCTGCTGCAGCTTTAGGGTCTGTTACAGCTTCACCATCCTTTTTCAAAGGAACCACTGTAGAAGATTCAGCCTGATCTTCCAAAACTGAAGCTAACCCTAGAATTTCGAGTTGACACAGCACCTTAAATTTCCATAGGCCAAAGTCACATTTGCCGTCATATTTCTCTACCTCAAATCTGCCTGAAGTAGGTTCCATGTCTAACTAGTATAGAGATCTATCCAACTATCAAAGAGAAACCAGAATTCCAACAACCAGAATAGATAAGTATCGATACTTTTTTCCTTGTTATCTTTCTGTAGAATTCTGCTCTTTGATCTTCCTGTCTTCCTGAGAGAATTGCTTGTGTTACTTGTCTGCTCCAGTAGCTCTGATACCAATTGTGAGGGATATCGATTGATCTTTACGCAAAACAAGTAAATAAGACACAAGCAATTTGTTTACCCAGTTCCCTTTCGGTACGTCTGGGGAGAGGAACTCTTGCCTCTCAACTTCACTAGATCGAAAAGGTATTTACAAGCACTAATCAATCTCTCTTTCTCTCTATAGCTTTAGCTCTCTTTCTAGGTTAAAGAAGCGATACAAGGAATAAGCTATAACAATAAGCTTATATAGAAGAAACCTAATTTGGTGTTAACCCCACGTTTCTTCGGCTCAACGTAATGGGCTTTAGTGCACCTTGGCCCAAAACATTATCTTCCTTGTTGTATTCTGATAAACCTGTAGAAGCCCAAAATCAGCCCAATGTTAACTGATCTGGTTTGGTATGAGATTGACCCGGTTTGGATTAAACCAGAAGCCAATAGATTCACAGTTGGAAAATGAAAATGAAAGAAAATCAAGCAATAAAAACCGTTGGATCTAAATAAAAATCAGATTTCTTTGTAACGAGATGAGGGGGGATTGATCCTTAAATTATAATTAATCCTTCGTAGATCCTTCGTCAATGTCGGCTAGAATTTTTTGGTAAACAGAGAAGCTATGATGTTTTTCTATCCAAGGTTCCGAAGCTCCATCGATCCTTTGTCAATGTCGAATAGAAGTTCAAAGAAAAGCTCCATGACTGGAGTTAGGGAACAATTGATTCAGATTCAAGTAGTTGCATCATGCAACCAAAAAGTTTAAAGAAAGAGATCTTCTCGAATCCGGCTATTTGAGATTGTTTATAGAGACATTCTTGTTCTCGTCGATGTGCGACGTGATGGAGATGATGAAAAGCTTTATGGTTTAAGTTTCAAAATTGCTTCAATGTCATCTAGAACGTGTTTTGTGTTGAAGAAGACGAAGCACGAGGAATGTTATTTTGGTATGGCAACCTTCGAGTCACACCATTAATCGAGCATTTTTCTCAAAATTAAGAACAAAAGTTTGTTTAATGTGAACCTGAAAAAAAAAGAGGGGATGGTGGATTTACAAGGATTTCTGTCTACATTAAAGCATTGATTGTTGATGGTGATGGGGATGTCTGTGTTGTGATGTGAAAACCCAAAACCGAAACCGATTGTGACATAACCCACCAAATGAAACAAAATCATTTTGTCAAATTTGAATGGAAATTAAACCGGTTGATAAAGTGATTCTCATAATGATTTATCAAACCTCAAGAGAATTGGAAGAGGAAGAAAAATCAAAAAGCCATAATAGGTGCTAATGTAGTCTTTTATAATACCTTTCAATCCTTCTGTTTGTAAAATTAGATAAAACAAGTATTACTATGATTGCTTGTAGGTTTTAAAGTAATTTTGGTATATTTTTTTTCAAATCGTTTTGGTTTTTAGACTTTGACATATAAATAACCTATAAAATACATGTTATAACTATATTGTTATATAACATAAACATATTTGATAATGGTATTTACTATATTATTCTTTTCACATAAAACACATAATACTTTTATGAAGACTTTGTTAATACTAACCAATTTATGATGCGAAAGTTGTATCCAATATATTTCTACGCATGTTAGTACATGAAAACCTTGGGGCAATGCAAGAATAACGAAATATTATTTGTACAACTAAAAGAATTTGACTTAGTAATGGTAAAACAAGTATAAAGTTAAAAACTCGAAATGTACAACTGTTTAACGATTTTGTAAAACTCAAAACCTGGGACAACTATTTGAAAGATTTTTGAATATTCTAATTCATATAATTTACCACGTGCAAATTTTAGCAGTTGGCATGTGTTAAATAGAACCAATAGCAGTGCTAATTGTGTATATGTATTAACATGTGTTTGTTATGTCTTTTTTTACACAAACATGGACAAATATTTTGTTGTACATAAATACTTGGTAGTCAATAATAAATCTAATTGTATTTAAGTAATCTCATAACACGCAACAAGAAAAATTATGAGTAATGAAAGAGCATGAAAGCTTTACATGCTTCTATGGAACATTTTTGCGAGCATTATGCCTCCTAGAAAGAGAAATTAAGGTACCGAGTTGTAGTTTGATCATCTTTGATTTTCTATTCATCTTCTCTTTTTCTTCAACTCCATAAAATATGTTTTCTTTTTTGTCTCTTCACTCCTACAAGAGAATTAAGTTTATGTTGCTCAATCTAAGTAAGGATGAAGTTATATATCGCACGATCCACGTAATATATGAAGAGAGATCAAAAATGGTGATGAACAAACTAACTTAAAGATCAAACTTATAACTCAACACACTAAAGACACTAAATCTCTAATTAAATCAAAATCTTAAAGATATATCTCAATAACACAAACTAACTTCTTCTAATTCGAGCAAAACTAATCAAAATACAAGCTCACAAAACTCATTGTTTATCAGATGAGAAAACCAAACCTTCCAAGTCCAATTCGTACCTTCGTTTCTAACGCCAAACTCGAAGTTCTAAGAACCCAAAGCTTGTGTTGGATTGTTTGCGACAACAAAGGTGAATACTCTTCTTCGTAGACCATTTCTCCAATGCATATTTTAAAAGCAAAGACTTGTTACTTCATAGACTCTAAGAAGATCAATGAGAGAAATTGACCTCGGTTTGTGCTCTTTGAGCTTGAGTTTTCGCTTTCGTATTCGCGCTGGAAAATCTCCATTGCAAGTAAACGATTGTAAAGTAAGTTTAGAGAATGCACATCTTCCAATTGCCCTGCAACCTTCCTCTGTTTTTGGTATCCGTCGGAATCTTCGAATTCGGTGGCACATGAGGCAATGAGAAGCCTATGGACCTTGAAAACAAATTGATATAACGACCGCTGCAGCTCGACAACGGTGAACTCAGAGTTCGACTAAAAGGAGAAGATACAAAACTGTTAAAGAGTTAAGAATATGTTCTACAAGAAAGCACTGGCAATTGATTTGACTCGTTAGGTTTCTATAAAAACAGAATGGGTTTCAATAAAAGGACGCAAGAGTGTTTCTGCTCGTTCCAAAAGACCTGATACAGTAGCAACTTTGATAACCCAACAATGAGACTTAAGATCAGGCGTGAATCGAAGCTGGAATTTGGCGCAATCGAAAAAATCAAGAGTGATTGTGGCTAATCGAAAAAATATGAATTGGGTTTTTCAGTCGGAACCAGAAGATGTTGAAGGAGACGATGAAGTCGAGAATCGTTTAATTTTTTATTCAATTTCATTTTGATTCAAATTGGATCCGACTGGGTCAAGAACTAGGTGGATATTGGCTGCTTGGATCTATAATTTCGTTAGTTTTGTCTGGTTTTAATGTAATCTACTTCTTTTTGAACTTAAAAATAAATGAAAAATATATTCTCCTTAACCGGAGAGTATTTGAGAGACTTTTTTAGTGAACCGGAGTACATCAGATTAAAGCTTAAACCGACTAAAAACTCAACAACGACATAACACTAATAAAATCAGAGAAGTACAATACCTCTCTAGAAGATAACTTTTTACTTTTTAATGTTTATGATTTATGTTAAAACTTAAAACAATGATAGTTTTATTAGGAAAAACTAAACTTATGTGATTTAGTGGATTTAGGTTTTAGGAAGTAAAAACACATCTATAATAATTGATATGATTATATGTATTTAATAAATTAATACGAAAGCACATTGGTTTTTCGGTTTGGTTTTCAACCGAACCGAACCAAACCGTTTGGATTGGGAATAAATCCAACCAATGGTTGGGCTATATAGTATGGTTTGGTTTGGGTCGGTTTAAGTTTGATTGGTTCGGTTCGGCTAATTTGCCCACCCCTACTTTATATATCCCCTATATTTTGAAAGATAAAACTTCTTTTAATTGGCTGATGTGCAGTCAGGGTTTTGGAATGAGAAATTCTTCAAAATTTTGTTTCCAAAAATATCACCATAAGTTTAATGGTTCTTAAATTACCGTTAAATGTTTTGGATTTGTTTTCCAAAATATCACCAAAACTATTAGTACTTTTAAAACATTAAACTAATATGGTATTTAAAAAAAAAAAACATAAAACGTATGGTACTTTTTTGAATTTTTTCTTAAATAAGAAAAAATTCAAAAATTTAGATCGGTTAATTAAAGAGAAAATATCAAAAAGAGGTACTTTAATGAAAACTTATATCACGCAAAGACACTTTCTTCGGGAAGTATACTTTTCTATAATGTCAATCTCTCTTTTACGGACCAATGCCTGATATACTCTAATCTTACTTTACTCCTGATCGGCGTACTTCTCATTTGTCTGACCATACTCCTCATTTGGACCAACTAGAGTACAATTGGTATAAATATATATATGGTACAACTAGTACAACTACAAAACACGGTACAACTATGATATAAATAGTACAACTACATATCTAACTGGTACAATTAAGACATACATAATCATGCTATAACTATAACATACATAGTTGATTTGATAATTTTGTTAGTATTAAATATACTTATAATGTCATTGCCTAATTTTTCTATTTAAATTTTTTTCAAAGAAAGAAGTAAATGGGGCGTTGATTAAATCCAAAGGAACTTATTAGACATTGATTCCTCTTTTACCCTCTAACTAGATTTCTTTTATCTGTAACTATAAATCAATCTATCATCCCACTTTTGAATCTCTCTCTCTATACAAATTTTTTTTTTTCTCAAATCAAATTTGTTTCTGTTTTTTCTTATATCACACCAAAATCTGTTCTGTTTGATTTCAGTCCTTTTTGCATGCTCAGATATCTTTGAATTATTTGTTAGTAACTCGATTTCTCCATAACACCATTTCTTTGTTGTTTTTCTATTGTCTCGGGTTACAAAATCCAGTTGATTGGGTTTTTTTTATTTAATTGGATTAAAACTCGATAACTTATCGCGAGGAAGACGATTTCGTTCGCTGTTTTCTATTGTCTCCTTCTTTTACTTGTCTTTGTATTTGAGAAATCATCACCATGACTCGATTGATCCTTCTTTCAAGATCAGATTTGTTTCAATTGTTTGTTGAGTAACTCGATTACTCCATGACTCGATTATTCATTCATCTAAGATCAAGGAGTCCAACCGATTAATAACTTTTATGGGTTACAAGCTAAAGAAAGGACTTTTACAGCAAGACAATACCACTCGTAAATTGTGAGTGAGAGTTGACGAAGATGGAGTTGAAAGATTCTCCATTGGAGACTAGATTTTGATAAATAGATAGTGATATATGGACATATTTGTATGGATGATAAATAGAATGGATGATAATGTGTGTTTACGGATATTGCATAATTGATATGGACAAATTATAATTGACATTGTATTCCATTTCGTTCTCGACATATTTCAATGTCGAGAAACAAATGCTATTGTTTGTTTTTCCAATCTAAATTCCACAGTTAAGGTATACATGTACGTTTCCTTCATTTTCATGTTACTGTTTAGCTTAATATTTGACCTAGTATATGCTTATATATGATTGACGGTCTTATATGGATGCTATGATGTAGATGAGCATTTATGAACATGGAAGATATGGATGATAATATGTGAATGATATGGTATTGATATTCATATATGGATGATATGTTGTGGATGGTCAATACAATTTCAAATGATGAACATTTCTAAATTTTTGAACATTAGTATGTATTTTAATTTAATTCACCTACAGTAATCACAAGAGATATAATAGTTCTCTTCATTGAATTTTCTTTACAATTTCTCAAAATAATTTGTTTTGGTGTGATATATAATTAGAGACTTCAAACTCATTCTTTCTCAAACTCACAATTCTTTCTCATATTATATTTATACCATTCAATTGTTCATGTCTACCATCTACATATTACAATCCATTCATGCATATCCACCATACACAACCATGAACTGCAAAACCACAACCACCCCTAATGATAAGCTTTTATTCTTCATAAATTTAGTCTGTTGGAACCGAAACAAATCGATGAAGCCAATTTGAAGAACCTAGGACTAGAACACTAAGCCCATCACGGTGGAGAATTTTGTCGTCCGCGATTTGGACTCGAATCGACGAGCCAATTTTAAATCGAAGCTCTTACCCATAAGAAAAGCGATATTGATAGAGAGATTCAGAGGAGAAACATGAAATAAAAATATTGTTTTGAGAATTTCATAATCATGGAGAGTGATGGAAAATAAATATGAGATTATGTGTTAAATGATTTTGATAACGTTTTTCAATTCTAAAATTATGAATTTTGTAAAGATTGTGGTTTGGATCCATGGCTAAAAACTTAAGAAGAGAGAGAAATTGACGAAACAACTTTCTCTTTTGTTTTTCAAAATAATATTCATTAATGCTATATTTTAGGGTTAATTTCACCGATAGACACTTTTCCGACATCTTCTTTCGTTAAAGGCATTTTTTTGGGGAGAGTACATTTTTCAACTGTACATTTTATATTATTTCCTAAATTAACGTTCATTAAACTCATCTCTTCAAAGACACCTTCTTCTTTTCCATCTCGCTCAATGTCAAATTATTGGATCTGAGTTCACAGACAAATTTTGGAATCAATCGGAGCAATTTGGTCTTTCATGTTCCTCCTCTAGATCTCCACGCCGATTTAGTCGCACCACCACCAATCTCGTCACTACCTCCACCAATATCGCTTATTTCATACCAGTTTTGAGATTTTCAATTTTTTGATTCAATTTCAAATAGGCGAACGACCGCCGTGATGAACTCAATGCTCTTGTCCCATGCTCTTTAAATTCAGATGAGGATTTGGTTTTATTATCCTTATATTTCACATTGGGTTTGAGAAATATGGTTTTTCAAGCTTCTTCATACAAAACTTATTCAAATTGTTTGTGGACAGTTAAAAATCTGTAGGAAAGGTGAGAAGAATTATGAATATTTCCGGTGTTGATATGTTTTCAGGATAAGATTATTCATATTGTGCTTGTTACTTGGTTGTTGTGGAAGTCGGAAATCGCACAATTAGATTTGTAAGGGTTTCGAGAGAAGCAGAGATTTCTGCGTTAAGCTACGAAGTAGAAAACGATGAGCAAAGAAAAATAGGGTTTGTAATTGCTTTGTATTGCTTTTTTCAATAAAGTTGCGGATCCTTTTTTCAAAGGATGTACATCGATATATATACTCGACTAGGTCGGGTTAAGGTTACAACGAGATAAAGGAAACTATCCTAATTCTTCGGGACTTTGTTTGATGTTATTTCCATATTGAGTTGATCTTCTCGAAGAATCTGAAAGTTTTCCTATTTCGCCGATGATCTCTCCTTCTGAAGGCGGTTACCTTTGTGGGCTTCTCCTGATGGGATAGATTTGTTCTGGACTTGTCGGCCTGATGGATTTGCCACGCTTAGCGACTAACCTGCTCTTCAGAAAAGACTCTCCTCGGCGAAACGTAGTTGATCCCGTTTAACCAAAATCTGTAAGGCATTTTGGTTAGCAGATTTTGCCTAGGCAGTTTGGCTAGCAGATTTCGCCTAGGCGGTTTGGTTAGCAGATTTCGCCTAGGCCGTTAGCAGATTCGGCCTGCTCGGCCAAACTTGGCTAGGCAGCTCGGCCAAACTGGACTGGGCAGCTCAGCCAAACTTGGCTAGGCAGCTCGGCCAAACTGGATTGGGAGCTCGGCCAAACTGGACTGGGCAGCCCGGCCAAACTGGACCGGGAGCTCGGCCAAACTTGGCTCGGCAGTTCGGCAAAACTGGACTGGACAGCTCGGCCAAACTGGTCTGGGCAGCTCGGCCAAACTGGATTGGGCAGCTTTGGCCAAACTGAGCTGGACAGCTCGGCCAATTTCCCTGGTTTGGTTAAACTCTTCCTGGCTAGGCCAAATTTGGCCTAGCTCTCAAATTTGGCAGCGATAGCGTATTTGGCAGGGATAGTGTATTTGGCTGCTCGGCTAATTCGTCTGCTCGACGAATCAACCCATATCACAGCGCTTTCGTCATTACCGACTGTTGTTCTCAGGGGAGGGACTTCCGACCCCAACAGTTAGCCCCCCAGCCCGTTAGTATGATAATAGTGACGGGGCGGTAACTTGTCCAAGTAAAGAGAACAATAGTAAGAAATGTTCACCAGAGTAAATACTTTGAAGAGACTGATGTGATGTTTTGAACTGGGTCATGTTCCGTTTGATGAATATTTCCAGTGTTTCTGGTGATAAAAGACACTGAGATTCCTGAAATGTACTGGACTCATTCCTCACTTCTCCACTCTCTCTCTAGAAGATACTCTCTCTCCTCTCCTTCTTTCTCTTAATTTTGCATTTTTTTTTACTTGTTCCTCGTTTGGCCGAACGGCCGTTCAGTCGAGAGACTGTCGTGAACCGGCCGTGGTTAGCACCAGTTTTGCCGAAGCCGCAGATCGACCAGGATTTGGCCGAAGGAAGCGTGGTCCGTGTTCGGCAAAATCCGGGGCAAATTTTACCGAGGTCGAGGTCAAGACTTTGGCCGAGGCGAGAGGGAGAGATTTTCGCCGAGGTGTTTGAGTCCGGTTTTCTTACTGATCGAGGTAGACGGTTTTTGCCGATCTGGAGCTCGAAGATGTTTTTGCCGAGCCAGAGGGACGCGTTTTCGTCGAGCTAGGTGAAACAGATTTGGCCTAGGCAAATTTTTGCCTAGCCGACTGGAAGACGGATATGGCCGAGGCGGATATGCGAGTTTTTTTTTTTGCCGAAGGAGATATACGACCGGTTTTCGCCGAACCAGGTCTTGAACCGGTTTTTGCCAAAGGGAATTTTGAACCGGTTTTCGCCGAGCCAGGTTTTGAACCGGTTTTCGCCGAAGGGGTTTTGAACCGGTTTTCGCCAAAGGAGGTTTTGAACCAGTTTTCGCCGTGCCGGAGGGACGAGATTTTTGCCGAACCGGATAGAACGGATTTTGGCCGAGGCGGATTTTCGCCGAGCCGGTTGGGTCGGATTCGGCCGAGGCGGGACTTGTTTTTCGCCAAGCCGGACGGACGAACGATTTGGCCGAGGCGGAACTCGATTTTTTATTTTTATTTTTTGCCGAGCCGATCTCCAGAACCAGTTTTTGCCGAACCGGTTTTGGCCGAAGGCGTCGTCGACCCACTTTGGCCGAACCGGATTTTCGCCGAGCCGGACGGATGAAGGATTTGGCCAAGGCGGAGACGCGATTTTTTGCCGAGACCGGGCAAACTTTTTGCCGAACCGATCGGGCCGGATTTGGCCGAGGCGGAGACGCAAGTTTCGCCGAGACCGGGTAATCTTTTCGCCGAACCGGACATCATGTGTGTTCCGCCTTGCATCGTGTCTTGATGTAAGATGATCTATGTATGAAACTTTTATGACATGTTATCTTCTCTTTTATGATTTAGATCTATATACCCTCGATTCTCTGTGGAATGGTTGACTCGATCAATCTTCGGTCAGGCGATCCCGTGATGTTTAGCCTTAGAGGCTTGCTTGGTTCCGTGAGAACATTCTAGACAAGTTTTTTCCCCAGAGGATTCTAGCTGAGAGTAGAAGCGTTCGTCCAGTCTAGCCGAGCCGGGTACTGCCTCAGTGAGAGGCGGGTACACGTTGAACCTCATGGAGATTGACGCGAACTTGGAGTTCATTGACCTTCTTCAGGGATCAGAGCGGTCAGACCTCTTGACGGAGGTTATGGTGCTGCACGGGCGGCATCATCCGATCTATTATGCTCACAATGTGTTCGTTCTTGCTAGTGTCAGGAGAGTACTTGAGATCCCCGTGGTTTCTGCCGGCGCTGTTGAGGCCAGCGTCGCTTTTGTCGACGACGTCGAGGTATCAGACGAGGACGACGTCGAGGCGACAGACGACGACGAGGACGCTGTGGACTGATCTCCTTTTTATTGTTTTTGAGACTTAGCCGGTTTTACGATTTTCGGACGTTATTACTCATGATATTCAGAGATAGCGTTGGATTGTTTGTATCCATGCTATGATTATGTTTACTTCGCATTGTAGCGGTGCTTTGATTTCTATGACGCTTCGTCCATGATTTTGTTTTGATCGCGATTGCGCTTCACGCTTTGTTTTTGATAGATCATGAGAACTTCAAGAGTGACGATACTTGTTTTGTTGACCAAGCCTTTAGTATAGGTTGTAGGATGTTTACACTTGAAATGCCTTTGGCTATTTGTACCAACGTTGTTGCCGGGTTTATGATTGCAGGGTCACAAAATCGCAAATACGCTTTTGCTCCTTTCCTACCAACGCTTGTTGTTGGGTTTTTGCTTTTACCAACGTTGTTGTTGGGTTTTCTGGAATGGCGGTGCTTTCCGAACACGTCTGTTCAGAAGCGTTCACACCTTTTGACTTGACCAACGTGTTGTTGGGTTTTCTGAATGATTATTCGGTGTATAAACCTAAGTAATCATTGGCAGCTGCTTTTTACCAACGGTGCTGTTGGGTTTTTGAATGAACGTCCATGGTCAACAGCCCTGGATCTGAACATTAGAATCAGCCGGGGTCAAAAGCCCAGAAACTGATCGTTATAACTTATATAGCGCTCTTAGGATCCGATGATGGATGTCAATGTGTTCAGGTTCACACTTTGTTGCTGTGACCAGCAGCAACGATAGCGGATTGAACTTGCTTGAAAAAGGCTTTGAATAATCCGTAGAAGATGTAGCTGATGAAGTCTATGAGACTTGTGTTAAGTGAATCCTGAGAAGGATGTAGACGAAGTGCTCGAGACTTGTCTAATAAATCCAGAAAATGATGTTTGATGTTTTCCAGCATGGTGGAAGTAAAGAATTAGAGTATACGAGTATATAGATGATGGAGAAAGACAATTTGAAAGAATTTTATTTTTCGTGGTTCTCTAGTGGATCAGATTTTTTATTCAATTATTGGCAGAAAATAAAGGAAAACTATTAGGTTAGAGAGACAAGTTTTGGTTAAGGGGTAGAAACGTCAAATACTACATGAAAAGTATACTTTCCTGAAAAAGTGTCTATCTATAAAAATAGTTGCCGAGAAAGTATCTTTGAGTGATATTTTCCCATATTTTTAAAGGGATTGAACCTGCACCATTCATTTGTAAAAACTCAGTCGGATGAACGGCTCACAACTAACCACTTAACTAAATCTCTCCAAACACACGTTTCTCTCTCAATCTGTTCGAGGACTGTTTCGACATTAAATTTTTCAAATAGTTGAAAAAGGTTCTCTCCAAAAAAAAATATTTATATTGAAAGACAAAGTCTAAAAAGTTTATATATATGAAACTAACTCTTAAATGAATACTATAAAAAAAATCATGAACATGAAAACTATTAAGGAGGAAGTCTATCAAGGAGAGTTAAGACCATGCTACCAAGACATGGCCGAATTTCTCCAAGCAACACTTCAGTACGGACAGTACGGACATGTACAGACACAGTACGGACAGTACGGACATGTACGGACACAGTACGGACAGTACGGACAAGTACAGACCGAAGCAACAATCCGGACTTTGAAGGCATTTCCCGGATTGTGTACGGACTTTACGGGCTGTACGGTCAAGTACACATCCGTACAGAAGGTACAAGGAGCCGTTGGACACTTGTGTTTGAATAAAGAAGATTCAAAGGAGAATATGACCGTTGCATATGGATCAGAATTGGAGAAGGAAGAAGACAAGGGATAAAGAAACCACTTGCAACCTTATCTTCAAGGAATCTTTTCAAAGTATTTTGGAAAGTAAAGGCTCCTCATGTAACGGCTATAAGCCTTTGGTTCTCTATATAAACACTTGTAATGCTACTTGAATCTATAACATTGATAATAAGAAGTGATATTTCTCTCTTAAGTAATCAGCTTAATCTTTCAATGTAATCTTTAAGTAGTTTGCTTTTGTAGAAAGGCTGCCCTTAAGGCAGCCTTATCACTTCTCAAACACTTCACTAAACTCTTCTTAATCTCTTATTTACTTGCTTAATCTCTAGTTAATTGATTCATAGATCCGTTCTTTACATAGCACACAAACCAAAAGTGTTGTGATGCTTGTAACGGATCTAGCTTCATACTAGAGTAAATATACTTGTTAGGATCAGTTTTACTCTCTAGTAATCTCGGTTCTATCAAGCTCTAATGAGTGAATTCCATCACAAGTTGATGGTCTCCTTTTAATCTTGAGAATGAGTTATTTGTGTGGGTTTAAGAGGATTCAATCACAAGTTGATTGTATCCTCCATTCATGAGCTTAATCTCATGAATTCCAACAAAAACACATGTGATGTTCGTGTTATAGCCTGATCTATTTCGGCATTCTTCCCGTCCTCTCTGTTTGGCTGGTAGAGTTTGTGGAAGTATCAGTCATCATTACTCGGCCTTCTTCCTCTTGTTTTTGAGCACGGATTTGGCATTAATTTGTTCTTTGGGAAGCCTGCTTGTCTCAGAGTATTGATGTGGCTCGGCATTTGGTACAGTTCCTCGTCTCCTTTTTCTTGTGGCGCTTGTATCCTTTACTTATATCCCCTATTTGGTTGCTACTTCCTATATTGTTTGTATGCATGTTACTCTTTTTTAATTTAATTCTGACGGGAAAAAAAACATGAAAAAGAAAAATCATGAACATGAAACTGTGCATTACACGCCAAGAATTATGCGAGCTTATATTATTGGGCCATCTTCAATGCTGAATATCCCATTAGGCATCTCACTAATTTAGTACTCATATTTTACTATTAGTTTTGGTTTTCTAGCTATAAATAGCTATAAAATCAGTCTTGAATGAGACTTTCGGAATTTGGTTTTCCATTTTGTTCCTAAACACGAATAAAAAATGTGTACCGGAATATATCCATGTATAGAATTGAAATTCGGGACAAGAATGAGATGGACCACGACGGAAATTTTGCAAATTTTATAAAGAAAATATGCGTGTACGTACGGTTACGAATTAGCCCAATGTTAATTTTATTTTTTTAACAACATCGAGCAGCTTTATTATGATGAGACCAACAGGTCATAGTGTAATAACGAAGTAATACATCGAGGAACCAATGGAAAAGTATAATAATCGATTGATGGATTGATTGTTTTACTTAGCCGCTCAGCAACTTTGTTGCTCTGCCGATTCACCCATATAATATCTGCATCCCAAAATTTGTTTCGCCAATGATGAATGTCAGCGATCCAATTGTAGTGAGTAAAACTTATCTCGTTTCCTTTAAGTAAATTGTAGACTGAGAGGTTGTCTCCTTCAAAAACGATTTTTTCATATCCTTTGCTCCATGCATATTGTTGTGCCATTAACAAGGCTTGTAATTCCGCTTCTAGGGCCATTGTACATACTTTCCCAATACCATATCCAGCCTCCTTATAATAGCCATCTGAGTCACGTATTATCCACGCCATACCTGAAGGATTGCCATTTTGCTGAAATTGACAATCGTAATTGCATTTGACATAACCTTGACGTGGACGTTTCCATTGAGTCTGTGGTCGTGTTCGAATCCTAGCTTCACTTCTATTTATTACAGGAGAAATATCAACCCATTCTCTTGCATCCTTGACTGCATTTTGAGTGTCCACTTCCCACGATGTTCTCTGATCATGATAATACAATAAATTCATCGATTTCCATATCCTCCAAAGAACCCATATAGGTAGTTGCCGAAGAAAATCAGTATAGTGAGTGTTGTTGTGTATATCTATAAGTTCCTGAATCTTATTCTCCATTGATATTGCCGCATCAAATAAGGTAGAAGTGGGAACCCCGACCTCTCTCCATATGGATTGAGCATGAGTACAACGAAAGAACAAATGATCAAAGGTTTCATCCTCTACTCCACATCTCTGACATTGAATAAATTGTGTAATACCTCGGTGTTGTAGACTTGATCCAACGGGCATAGCTCGTGACACCTGTGACGCCCGTGAACCATTTTTTTAGGAAAATGGAGGGGCTGTCGATCGACACACTTAGTGTCTGTCGATCGACAGGGCTCTTAAGGGCTGTCGATCGACACACCTAGTGGTTGTCGATCGACAGGTGCTCGAATTGGCTGGTTTTCTGGTTCGATTTAAGTTGTTCGATTGGACCGGGCCGGTTTGGGTAAACCATAGGGCTTCGTATATAAGAGTTTTTGGCCGCATTTGAGCGAACCAAAGTCCCAAAATCAGAAACAAAGAGTTTTGAGAGGAGTTTCTCTTGTTCCTGATAGTTTGTGGATTAGGGTTTCGTTCTTGATCGATTTGAAGAGGAATTTCGTGGTGATTGTAGCTGAATCTGTTTCTAGCCTCATTATCCAGCAAATTCTATCCGAAAATCTAAGGTGAGTGCGTGACCATGGCTTCTGGGCCGGTGGATTCGTTAGGGTTGTATGGTGGTAGGTTAAAACTGGTTGATTGTGATGATTGATGTTGTTTCTGTGTGTTTTGTGGTGTATGGATTGTTGGATTGTGTTTGTTGTGCAGGTTTCGTGTTATCGCAGAGGAGGAATCGATCCGAGAGGATAATTGATCGATCTCCTATGAATTTGCGACGACCTGTCGATCGACAGCCCTTGGGTGTGTCGATCGACAGGGTCACACGAGGCTGTCGATCGACACCTAGAGGTTGTGTCGATCGACAGGTGATCGAGGAGCTGTCGATCGACACCTAGAGGTTGTGTCGATCGACAGGGTCCTGTGGAGCTGTCGATCGACAGGCACCGTGGGTGTGTCGATCGACAGGCGTGAACAGGGCTGTCGATCGACACCTAGTGGTAGTGTCGATCGACAGGCTGCCTGTTGGGCTGTGGTTGAGCCGTGTTGTTGTGTTTGCTTTGTGTGTTGTTTGATGCGTGTTTGCCTGAGTGGATCCATCGCGTCTGTGTGCGCAGTCGTAGATGGGAGGACCGTCTCACTGGGTATTTATGATAATACTCACGCATCTCTTTTAACCATGTGATGCAGGTAAAGGCAAATTGTGATCGTGGAATCATGGCAACGAAGAGGGAGATGATCTAGGGTCTCGTGTTGGGTGTTGCTGTGTGATTTGTTATTGTTTCCTTTCTGTTTTAGAACTCCGCTAGGTTGTTGGTTTTAGTGATTTGGTAATGTGTTGAACTGGTTTAGTATCTTTAATGAAATGGAATACTTGGTTTATTATTGTGTTATCCGCTGTTATTTGTTTCTTGAGTTGCTTGGTCGTTGAGGATAGCATTTATGGGAATGCTAATCCGAGACCAAGGGTTAATGTTTTAAAAAAAAAAAAACGGGTCGGGTCGTTTCAGTTTGGTATCAGAGCCCTTACGGTTTTAGGACGGGCTAGAACTGCTAGGATTGAATTTGGTAAAATTACAATTCTGTGAGTTGGGGGTTCTAGATCATCTTCCTTCGAGCCTTTAAAGAGATTCCACGGTAAGTGTTGATTGTTGTGTTTAGAGTCTTTCTAGTTCTTAGCTGGTCTGCGTGTGAGTGCAGTGAGATGGCTAGAGGAGCTAGAGGGCGTGGTCGTGGGGGCCGAGGCCGTGGGCGTGGACTCGTTGAGGAGCCAGTCGTGAGCGAGGTTCAGAGTTCCGCGCATGGGCCTGCGGCAGGTCAGCAGTCGGTGCATGATGGACAGACTGCCAGTGTGACTGCCAGTGTGGGGGCCAGTGTGGGTCCTGTAGGGGCTGGTTTGGGTCCTGTTGAGGCTGGTGGTGCTGGTGGTGTTGGTCCAGCTGTGGGTGCGGTTGCGGCCGCGGGTGTAGCCCAAGCTAGAGATGACCGTCTAGCTGATCTGCTGAGTCAGTTGTTGGAGCGGTTACCGGGTGCGGTGCCAGTGCAGGCTCCAGTGGTGCCACGAGTGGCGGAGGTGCAGCCGAGGGCTGCGGTTGCTGAGGAGGTTCCGTCATATATCCGTATGATGGAGCAGATGCAGAGGATCGGTACGGGTTCTTTTGCGGGTAGTGTGAAGCCTGAGGAGGCTGATGAGTGGCGGATGCGAGTGGAGCGGAACTTTCGTTCGATTAGGTGTCCCGAGGGATACAAGGTTGATTTGGCGGTCCATTATTTGGACGGTGATGCACATCTCTGGTGGAGGAGTGTAGCGGCTAGGTGGGCCGGGACTGCGATGGCGTGGTCAGATTTTGTGACGGAGTTCAACTCCAAGTTCTTTCCTCAGGAGGCGTTGGATCGTTTAGAGGCGAGGTTCTTGGATTTGACTCAGGGCACGAGATCGGTGCGTGAGTATGATGTGGAGTTTAACAGACTCCTGGGTTATGCTGGTAGGAGCTTTGAGGATGAGCAGGCTCAGGTTCGGAGGTTCTTGCGAGGACTTCGGCCAGATTTACGGACTCGGTGCAGAGGCATCAGGTTCGCGAGTAGAGTGGAGCTGGTAGAGGTGGCTGCGCAGATCGAGGAGGATCTGAGGGAGCAGGCTGCGATTGTAGTTCCAGCTGTTCAGCCTCGGAGGCCTCAGCAGCAGCAGGTGCAGCAGGCAGGTCCGGGCAAAGGCGGCAAGCCTGCGCAAGGACAGAAGAGGAAGTGGGAAGGTGCTTCGGGATCGGGCCAAAGTGGCCGAGGCTGTTACATTTGTGGGAGTCTAGACCACCAGAGGGCGAGTTGCCCGAAGCGGAGTGAGGTTCGAGGAGTTTGGACGTGCTATCAGTGCGGGGAGTCGGGGCACATCAGACCGAACTGTCCGAAGTTGCAGCCGTTGGCAGTGGCAGTGGTCCAGCCAGTAGCTCAGTATGGGGCGGTGCAGCCTTTGGATCAGATCGCGGCGATGGAGCGTCCGCCGGCTATAGCAGCGCCGGGAGAACCGAGCTCTAGACCGATCACAGGGACCTTGTTTGTAGGTGGGTGTGAATCCCACGTGTTGTTTGATTCGGGAGCATCGAATTGCTTCATTACTCCGGACCATGCCGAGAGAAGTGGTATCCGGAGTGACGCTGGTGAGCGGACTGGACCGGTTATGGTTGCTGGAGGTGAATTTCTAGCTACGCATGGCCGGGCGAAGGAGGTGGATATTCTGGTAGCGGGAGAGTTAATGCCAGCTGACTTAGTGATTAGTCCGGTGGAACTGTACGATGTTATCCTTGGTATGGATTGGTTGAATCGGTACAGAGTCCATCTGGATTGTCATCGGGGTCGGGTGGTATTCGAACGTGAAGGTGGCAGGTTGGTTTATCAAGGAGTGAGACCGACTTCAGGTAGTCTTGTGATCTCCCTTGTTCAGGCTGAGGCGATGATTGAGAGGGGTTGCGAGGCTTACTTGGCCACGATTATAATGCCGGAGGCTGTTGGTGGGGTTGCTGTGAGAGATATTCGGGTCGCTCGGGATTTCGAAGATGTCTTTCAGTCGTTGCAAGGATTACCGCCATCTCGGTCGGATCCTTTCACGATTGAGTTAGAACCCGGAACGATGCCGTTGTCTAAGGCGCCTTACCGAATGGCTCCAGCAGAGTTAGCGGAATTGAAGAAGCAGTTGGAGGACTTATTGGAGAAGGGGTTTATTCGACCAAGTACTTCACCGTGGGGAGCACCGGTGTTGTTTGTGAAGAAGAAAGATGGTAGTTTCCGGTTGTGCATCGATTATCGAGGTCTTAACCGAGTCACTGTGAAGAACAAGTATCCTCTTCCGCGAATTGATGAGTTGTTAGATCAGTTGAGAGGGGCTACTTGGTTTTCTAAAATCGACTTGGCATCCGGTTACCACCAGATTCCTATAGACGAAGCAGATGTTCGGAAGACGGCTTTCAGGACTCGGTATGGGCATTTTGAGTTTGTAGTAATGCCATTCGGGTTAACGAATGCACCTGCGGCGTTTATGAGGTTGATGAACGGAGTTTTCCAGGAGTATCTGGATGAGTTCGTAATCATTTTCATCGATGATATTTTGGTGTATTCGAAGAGTCTGGAGGAACATGAGGTTCATTTGCGGAAAGTTCTGGAGAAGTTGCGGGAACAGAAGCTGTTTGCGAAGTTGAGTAAGTGCAGTTTCTGGCAGAGAGAGATGGGATTTTTGGGTCACATCGTTTCTGCAGAAGGAGTTTCTGTGGATCCGGCGAAGATTCAGTATATCCGAGATTGGCCTAGACCGAGGAATGCAACTGAGATCAGGAGTTTTCTTGGGTTGGCAGGCTATTATCGGAGATTCGTCAAGGGTTTTGCGAGTATGGCTCAGTCCATGACGAAGCTGACGGGAAAGGATGTTCCTTTCGTATGGTCTGCTGAATGTGAGATGAGTTTCGCGAAACTGAAGACGATGTTGACTAGTGCACCAGTATTGGCGTTGCCTGAACTGGGTGAGCCTTATGTGGTGTACACAGATGCTTCGGGAGTTGGCTTGGGTTGTGTGCTGATGCAGCAGGGTAAGGTGATTGCTTATGCTTCGAGGCAGTTGAGGAAGCATGAGGGCAATTATCCTGTTCATGACTTAGAGTTGGCGGCAGTGGTCTTCGCGTTGAAAATCTGGAGGTCTTACTTGTATGGTGGCAGAGTTCAGGTGTTCACTGATCATCATAATCTGAAGTACATTTTTACTCAGCAGAATTTAAATGTACGACAGAGGCGATGGTCGGAGTTGTTGGCTGATTATGACTTGGACATTGTTTACCATCCTGGTAAGGCTAACACTGTAGCAGATGCTCTTAGTCGGAGGAGGTATGATTCATCTCAGGAGCGGGATGTGGAGAATTTGGTGAGTGTGCTTAGTACTTTGAGGTTGTGCGTTACTTCAGAGGAACCGTTAGGGTTAGCGGCGGCAGATCAGGCGGATCTATTGAGCAGGATCCGAGTAGCTCAGGAGAAGGATCCGGTGTTGTTAGATCTCTCCAAGGCTACGGGTTCCGAATATCAGGTTTCTGCTAATGGGACTATCTTAGTGCATGGACGAGTCTGTGTTCCTAAGGATGAGGACTTGAGGCAGGAAATTATGAGAGAAGCTCATGCGAGTAAGTTCTCGATTCATCCGGGAGCGACTAAGATGTATCGGGATCTGAAACGGTATTATCATTGGGTCGGGATGAAGAGAGATGTGGCAGATTGGGTTGCAGCTTGCAATGTGTGTCAGTTGGTGAAGGCTGAGCACCAAGTTCCTAGTGGCTTATTGCAGAGTCTACCCATTCCAGAGTGGAAGTGGGACATGATTACCATGGATTTCGTGGTAGGGTTGCCGGTTTCTCGGACCTATGACGCGATTTGGGTGATTGTGGATCGTCTGACTAAGTCAGCACATTTTCTGGCCATTAAGAAGACAGACGGAGCGGAGGTCTTGGCTAAGAAGTATGTGAAGGAAATTGTGAGGTTGCATGGAGTGCCAGCGAGTATTGTGTCGGATCGAGATCCGAGGTTTGCATCAGTGTTCTGGAGGGCTTTTCAGGCTGAGATGGGCACTACGGTGCACATGAGTACAGCTAATCATCCGCAGACGGATGGGCAGTCCGAAAGGACGATTCAGACACTGGAAGATTTGTTGAGGATGTGCGTGCTGGATTGGGGTGGTCATTGGGCGGATCACTTGGGTTTGGTAGAGTTCGCATATAACAACAGTTTTCAGGCGAGTATCGGAATGGCTCCTTTTGAGGCGTTGTATGCGAGGCCATGTCGTACTCCGCTATGTTTTACCCAAGTGGGGGAGAGGAGCATCTTTGGGGCTGATTTTGTTCAGGAGACGACGGAGAAGATCCGTGTTGTGAAGCTGAACATGAAAGAAGCTCAGGATCGGCAGAAGAGTTATGCCGATAGGAGAAGGAAAGAGTTGGAGTTTGCAGTCGGAGATCGAGTGTATCTCAAGATGGCGATGATGCGGGGTCTGAACAGGTCCATATCCGAGGATAAGCTGAGTACGAGGTACATGGGTCCGTTCCGGGTTGTGGAGCGTGTGGGACCAGTTGCTTATCGGTTGGAGCTGCCTCCGATTATGGAGAAATTCCATGATGTGTTTCACGTTTCGAAACTCAGGAGATGCTTGCATGCTTCCGAGGAGGTAGCAGTGACGATTCCTGCAGATCTTCAGCCAAATCTGACTGTCGGGATGAGGCCGGTTAGGATTCTTGAGAGAAGTATCAAGGTTCTGCGCCGGAAGAGAGTGCCGTTGTTGAGTGACGGTATTCAGGAGGAGACTTGGGAACCAGAGGCAAAGATGAAAACGAAGTTCAAGAAGTGGTTCGAGAAGCAAGCAGAAGAGTGAATTCGTTTTTCTTTGTGGTTTCCAGTTTCAGTTTTTGTGTTGTGATCACCGTGTGTGGTGAGGTTTTTGGTTGTGGATTTTTGTATTTTCATTAAGTTGTAATGATTATGACATTTTTCCAGTGAATAAGAAAGTGTTTTTCTTATGTGTTTGACTTTGAGAGTCGTGTGTTTGTGGTTAGAGAACCCCGAAATGGAAGTTTTATTGCGGATAGAACTTGCCAGTTTCGGTGGGGACTCTAGCGGTTTGTGTGTGTGTGTGTGAGAGAGAGTCTCGGAATAGAAGTTTTACGGTGGTTAGAACTGTCTAGTTCCGGGAGAGACTCTACAGGGACATCCGAGGTGAGGGATGGTCCGGGTGATCTGTGATGATCACGATTGTGATGGTATTCCGGGAGGGGAATATCATGTGAGACCTTAGGAGGTAGTTCCGGTCAGAGGTGCATTATAGACGTTAGGAATTGATTGCATAGCTCAGAGTTAGACCTCGGTCTTTCTTGGAGATTAGTCTCCGGCAGATCTTGAGAGATGCGTCTCTCCGGGGGACAGTGGGTTCCCCGCATACCGATCGTTCGTCAGGACTGCGCGGACTGAGATCGTGAGGGTATGGGGATAGTTTGGGAGGTTGCGACCTCTGGCAGATCTCTGCATACCGAGAGCTTGATAGACTGTGTGTCTTGATGGATTGAGGTGTGTGGAGATGATTGAGTATCGAACACCGTCAGGACTGCGCGGACTGAGGTGGGTTGATACTAGACACCTAGAGCTGAGGGGTGACGATCCCAAAGCTAGATGGTGGTTATGAGCTATGGGCAATCAATGTCTGAGACGGGTCTATGTGCATAGGACGGTTGTGAACCTCGGGAAGGTCTGGGAGATGTAGTCTCCGGTGTTACTGGCGGGTTAGGCCAGGGTAGTTTATTGAGTAGTGTTAGAGGATTCGAGGACGAATCCAGTTTTAGTGGGGGAGAATTGTGACGCCCGTGAACCATTTTTTTAGGAAAATGGAGGGGCTGTCGATCGACACACTTAGTGTCTGTCGATCGACATGGCTCTTAAGGGCTGTCGATCGACACACCTAGTGGTTGTCGATCGACAGGTGCTCGAATTGGCTGGTTTTCTGGTTCGATTTAAGTTGTTCGATTGGACCGGGCCGGTTTGGGTAAACCCTAGGGCTTCGTATATAAGAGTTTTTGGCCGCATTTGAGCGAACCAAAGTCCCAAAATCAGAAACAAAGAGTTTTGAGAGGAGTTTCTCTTGTTCCTGATAGTTTGTGGATTAGGGTTTCGTTCTTGATCGATTTGAAGAGGAATTTCGTGGTGATTGTAGCTGAATCTGTTTCTAGCCTCATTATCCAGCAAATTCTATCCGAAAATCTAAGGTGAGTGCGTGACCATGGCTTCTGGGCCGGTGGATTCGTTAGGGTTGTATGGTGGTAGGTTAAAACTGGTTGATTGTGATGATTGATGTTGTTTCTGTGTGTTTTGTGGTGTATGGATTGTTGGATTGTGTTTGTTGTGCAGGTTTCGTGTTATCGCAGAGGAGGAATCGATCCGAGAGGATAATTGATCGATCTCCTATGAATTTGCGACGACCTGTCGATCGACAGCCCTTGGGTGTGTCGATCGACAGGGTCACACGAGGCTGTCGATCGACACCTAGAGGTTGTGTCGATCGACAGGTGATCGAGGAGCTGTCGATCGACACCTAGAGGTTGTGTCGATCGACAGGGTCCTGTGGAGCTGTCGATCGACAGGCACCGTGGGTGTGTCGATCGACAGGCGTGAACAGGGCTGTCGATCGACACCTAGTGGTAGTGTCGATCGACAGGCTGCCTGTTGGGCTGTGGTTGAGCCGTGTTGTTGTGTTTGCTTTGTGTGTTGTTTGATGCGTGTTTGCCTGAGTGGATCCATCGCGTCTGTGTGCGCAGTCGTAGATGGGAGGACCGTCTCACTGGGTATTTATGATAATACTCACGCATCTCTTTTAACCATGTGATGCAGGTAAAGGCAAATTGTGATCGTGGAATCATGGCAACGAAGAGGGAGATGATCTAGGGTCTCGTGTTGGGTGTTGCTGTGTGATTTGTTATTGTTTCCTTTCTGTTTTAGAACTCCGCTAGGTTGTTGGTTTTAGTGATTTGGTAATGTGTTGAACTGGTTTAGTATCTTTAATGAAATGGAATACTTGGTTTATTATTGTGTTATCCGCTGTTGATTGTTTCTTGAGTTGCTTGGTCGTTGAGGATAGCATTTATGGGAATGCTAATCCGAGACCAAGGGTTAATGTTTTAAAAAAAAAAAAACGGGTCGGGTCGTTTCAACACCACTCTCCATAAGAAATGCTGTAGTTTTGGTGCGGTGCGCAATTTCCAAATGGCTTGTTTGAGTAATGGATTCCCAGTTGGGGGACGGATGTACTCTTGATCCGGTAAATGCGTACTCAACTAATATCCCGAGTGAACTGTATATATACCATCCTTTGTGTAGTTCCAGCCTATATAATCATGGGGCTGTGAAGAGCTTATCTTTAGCTTCAATGTTTCCGGAATATCCTCTGCTCGAACAAGTTGCGGAATGAGGTCCCTATTCCATCGTTTTGTTCCACGAATCATCAAGTCGGAAACCTGTTTCACATCCGTCTGAATACCATCAATTAACCTTGGACTTCGCGGTGGATGTGTATCCAACCAATGATCTTGAAAAGCCTGAATTTGTGAACCATCTCCAACTACACATCGTAATCCTGTTCTTACAAGATTTCTCCCTTCGAGCAAAGAGCGCCATATATATGAGGGTTTGTAACCTGGTCCGGCTTCCATAATATTTGATGTAGGGAAATACCGGGCTTGGAGCAGTTGAGAAACCAAACTCATAGGGTTTGAGAAAATACGGTGTACTTGTTTACCAAGTAATGCTAGATTAAACTTTTCAATATCTCGGAATCCAAGACCTCCTTCTTTCTTCGGTAACCCCATTCGTTGCCGTGAAACCCAATTCATTGACCGTCGGCCTGATCCTTTACTCCACCAATAATCAGCAAGTACTTTATTAATTTCATCACTTGTACCTTTGGGCAATTTGAAACAATTCATCGTATACACCGGCATCGCCATTGCTATTGTTTTCAAAAGAATCTCTCTCCCTGCTTCGGATAAATATCGATGGGACCAACTCCAACTCTGAGTGCGTTGTTTGACTTTATCGACCACAAATTCAAAAATCTCCTTCTTCTTTCTACCAATATTTTCCGGAAGTCCCAAATATTTGCCACATCCACCATCATTGTGAATATTAAGAATATGTCGCAATCTTGTCTTGATATGATCTTTGACTCGAGCTCCAAATGTGATGGCTGATTTATTCAAATTAATTGCTTGACCGGAAACCCTCTCATACTCACGAAGTAGCCGCATGATTGTGGAGCAAGAGTGGCGATGAGCATGGCAAAAGAAAAGTGCGTCATCTACAAATAGAAGGTGGTTGATGGTTGGAGCATATTGACTAATCTTCATACCTTTAAGTTAATTTGTTGCGGCAGCTCTTGTGAATATATGACTCAAAACTTCGGCGCACAGAATAAATATATAAGGCGAAAGAGGGTCGCCTTGTCGTATCCCCCGTTGTGGTGTTATCTGACCAAAAGGAACTCCATTCACCAAAGTAGAAAATGTCACCGATTCTATACACATCATAATCCATCCAATCCATTGATCATTGAAACCCATCTTCGACATAGTATCTCGTATGAATTGCCACTCCATCCGATCATTAAGCTTTTGAAATATCGGTTTTGATCGTCATGTAAGAATTTGCCCATCTCTTTCTCCGTTTCAAAGAATGGAGCATCTCATGAGCAATAATTACATTGTCCATATTATTGCGACCGAGAATGAAAGCGGCTTGAGTATGTGAGACAATGTCTGGTAGAATCTTCTTTAAACGGCCAACCAAAATCTTTGAGATGATTTTATAACTCCCATTGCATAAAGCAATCGGTCTAAAATCTCCCATTGTTTTGGGTACGTCGGGTTTTGGAATCAAACAAAGATTTGTGTGATTAGTTGTACCTTTGAATGCACCATTCTGAAAAATTGATATAACCTCTGCCATTATCTCTTCTTTAATATCAGGCCAAAATTGCTGATAAAAAACTCCTGTGATTCCGTCTGGGCCTGGTGCACGATCCGGACCAATATCGAAGATAGCACGTTTGACTTCTTCCTCTGATACAGGCCGTGTGAGTTCTGTATTCATTTGATCCGTAACTCGAGACTGGAAGCCATCAAAAACTTGTGAGTAATCGTCAGTTGGGTGACGAGTCGACTGAAATAGCGTCGTGAAGTAATTTGTTGCTGTAATTCCAATTGCGGAATCCCCTCTGTGAATGTTTCCATCTTCATCTTCAATCGAAAGCCCAATGTTATTTAAAACAATCTACTATGTGTCATTTGCTCCACGTTACTTTATTATCTAGAAAAGTTCCACCCGTGTTTGGTTTATCATGAACCTCTTTAACTTTCCTTTGTTTCTGATATTTTATCGGTCCTCCTTTTCTTCCTTTTAAAATTTTCTTTTCCAGTCCAAGTTTTTGGCATTCCATGTCATCTCTCCGTTAATGTAATCCAACATAAAAAATTATATATATACTAGATTTAGGCTAGCATTAATACGCGGTAATCATATTAAAAGTTACTCAAATTTTTTTTATTTTTAATTAAGAACCTGCTAAATTATTAAATTATTTTTTAAATATTATTTAAACATGGATCTCCAAATCATTAGAGATCCATTTTATCTTAGTTTTCATGTTATAATTCATATCATGTGGATCTAAAAATATATATAAGTGTAATTCAATTCATATTCTAAATAACAAAGGAAACAAAATACTTTATCACCCATAATCCCCTAAATATTATTAGGGAGGTGATTCTTACAAATTTACTTATGTGTCTCATTCTCCTTCAATGTTAGCCTAAAAAAAAAGCCATGTCACATTTGAAATAGCAAAAATCTCACTCTCTTTCCTTTTTATTCTTTCTTTGGTTCAACCATTAGAACAAAGAATTTGAATACTATGGGTTAAGTATTCAGGTTTTTGAATTTGTACATAGATAAACAAAGAGTTTAAGAGCTTTAAAATTTATTTAATTGAGGAGAGAAAAGAGCAACATTAATTTATTAGAATTATGATGTTCTACGGAACGAATTAAACAAAAAAATAATTTAACTATCAATATTGACCATAATTAATATGTTTTAAGTACAAAATTTCTTTTAATTAAATTTTTTTTTTTGATGTGTCAATTTCAAAATATATATTTAAACTAAAAGTTATGATAAGTGATAAAATACCAATGCAACATTGATGTAATTTATTTAATATTTAGTAAAAATTCAAATTAGATGTTGAATTTTATCAGAAAAGTAAATTAATCATAAACTAAAATTTATTGAGAACAAAATAGATTTCACCAAAATTTAAATATGAGTCGAAAACATATTTAATCGTCTTGCTATATGTTTAATTCTAGGTACTATTAGTCATAAAAAGTAAAACTCGAAAAAATTTCTAAAGACCAAATTTATAAATTGAACATCATTAGAAAATTTTAAATATAAAATAATATCTTTTATAATATATAATTTAAAAAATATAATCCGCTTATACGCGGAGAGTCATCTAGTACATATATATTTGATTATGTGATAAAATCTTAAAAAATTAAATAATGTAAAGTTAAATTATAAAAGAATACATTTCATATTAATAATCTCATAAAACCTATAAAAAATATTTTAATAGTAACTATATTGTTATTAGTCCGAGGCTTTGTGGTCAAGTGGTAAGGACATGGGCTTGAGACGCCAGCACGTTTCAAGTTCGATCCATCTGCTACGCAAAACTAAAACATATTGCCTTGGACACCCACATGGATATGGGCCATTGCTTTCGGCCCATTTGCATACCCGGATAGAGAGTTTATCATTGGGTTGCACCTCCCCAAGGATTAGTCTGGTTCCTCTATGAGTCTGAGATTTACCCTGAGTTATAAAAAAACTAAAAAAAAATATTGTTATTATCTTCTTAATGGTATAATTTTTACTCCATACAATTTTATTTTCGAAAACATTTAAAGTACTTAATACTCTGTTAAGTCGAAAATTTTCTATATTGATGGTATAACTAAATTTAGATTATTAGAAGTTTTTCTTTTCCTAATTAGTTTTGGACTTTTCAAAAGTTACCTTTTCATTATTGATTAAATTAATTGATAATAATTTTGTTAATTTCCATTTTAATTTTTGATTAATTTGAAGTATTAACATATCTAAATTAGCATTGACACGTGTCACGATCCCGTAACTTACAATTTTGACAAATTCTCATTTGTATAATAAGATATGACTCAATGTGGCGTCATCTTTCGATTTATGGTAACGACTTTTCAACGGAATAAGGTTACAATTAATACCATCATACTCCCTCTGTTCCTAAAAGATAAAAAATTTACAAAAAAATTTTGTTCCAAAAAGATAGAGTTTTTACAGTTTTCTATGCATTTTTACAAACTTCAAGACAAATACTGAAACACTATTGGTTAAACTTTATTGAAAACTGTATTTCATAGAAATCAATGCGTTATCTTAATAAGTGTGCATAAACATCTATCTTTAAGGAACGGAGGGACTAATAAATTCTAAACTGAACGGTTACAAAATGTTACTATTAGGCCATTAGCTAATTTGCGACAAAAATAATTGTCATAGTTATATGTCCTAAAGTGTGGGCTATGTCTTTGGGTAAGTTTTCTGAGACGAAATTGATAAATGTGACATTTGCGCCAAGCCATTTGCTATAATTTATTTCATCATAACATCTAATTTCCGCTGCACGTATATGGTCATATATATAATTTTGTAGTGCCTCCAAATTAAAATCAACCAAATAAATCTGATTATAATCAAAGTACAAGATCATGAACATATATATTGAGTTTACATGGGAAAATGAGAAAATGAGAAGAAGAAAAAAAATCAAAATGGCCGGAGAAGAAGAAAAACACAAAAGAAGAGTGAAAAATGGGAATACTGAAGTTTGGAGGAGTCAGAGGTAAAGACATCGGATAACCAAGTCGATAAAGGCGACGATGAGGTTTCTGCCAATCCACCGGCCTCTCTCCACCCATTCGCTGCCGATTTTTGGCTGTAAACATTCCAACTTTTTATCAGTAATTAAGTAAAATATATTTGCGCTTCCCTGTTCGATAGTGGTAGGCCTCTTGTACGTTTTAAATAACCTTTTTTGTTTCCTTTCTTTGATGGACTCACTATTATATATTCCTTTATTACGTGGAAAAAAAAGGAACCAATCTCCTTTTCTGAATGGCTCAAGCCAATCACAATACTTTGCTAGCTAAGCTCGTCGTGTGCATGCGAAAAAGCAAGTGTGAAATATGGTAATCACAAAATAAAAATAATAACAAGGTAAGGTAACCTACCTAGGCAAGGAAGGGCAAAGGGTGATGGTATAATCTGCAGCAGTACACGTAAAAGTACTTGTTGGATCGTCGAAGGCGTAGCTATAAGATCTTGGACATGCTGATTTGAATATTTCTGAGTACATGGACGGCTTACACTCGGCGGGTGAAGCGTACGCGCCACTGCAACAGTACTCTGGACTACCAAACGCCTCGCACGCGCTCTTGCATGCTGACCCGGATTCGAACCGGAGCTCAGATGGACATTTCTGGTTTAGATCCACTACGCATCCCGTCGTCAGGCAGCTACCCTCTGACCCGCCACTCGCTTCCACCACCATCGGAACGTTGTACCCGTCGACCAAGCTCACGTCATAGAAGTCTTGTTTCCGGGTCAGTTCATCGGGCCCTGACCCGATAGTGAATTCCGCGAGTGTAGCTGGTGGTTTCGCTCCTGCGCCGTTACACTCAACCTGATTAGAGCCGCAGTCGCCGGTCAAGCATGTTCCTTGGCCTGTATCGGAGTCGAAGTTGCAACCAGTTCTAGCCCAAAACCGTCCCGACCAGCTAGCGGGAGCTTGTAACGAACGCGAACCACCCGAGACGAGCTCAAAACCGGTACTTCCTATGCTGCCGCTTCCGGAGTTGGACAAAATTCCCGGCCACACAGTGAAGCTACATCGATTTACGATGGTGATTGTAGCACCCTTATTTCCTATGCAAGCCAAATGCAATGCTTTGGTATGTAAATGTACATTTTGTGTAAATAGATTCTCATAAATATATTTTTATATATATATATGTATCTTTATTACCGTGTATGGAGAGAAAAGCAAGGATGATCAGATAGAATGAAATAGGAGGATGAATAATTGTTATGGTCATCACTGTTTTTTTGTTTTCCTTCTCTTTTAAAAAAAAAGTATTTTGGGTGGAGAAATCAAGTTTGGGATAACAAAACGAAAGAAGAAGAGAATAAAAGAAATAAGAGATAGAGTTTAAAGAGCATTACGATGTCATCAGCACCTCTATATATACGTTCTCTCAAGGGTCAAAGATCCGAGATCTGATAAAAGTATTACCATATTCCTTTATGGTTTAAAAAGTAATACAAGATAAAACAACATGTTTCAAAAGATATTTTATCGCTAATTGATTCCACTCTGTTAAAATTAGTTTTTGATCAAAGTCTTTTTGCAAATAATATCGATATTCTATAACAAAGTTATACTCTCCTTATGGGAGATCGGTTTTCAATATTTCATAATATTTTTAGTTTTATTTTGCGATCTTATGGAAGGTCGGCTTTTAAATATTTCATAATACATTTAATGTTTTCTTTGTGCAAATCGCGTGGCTTGATTGTATTAACACGTATCGTTTCTTAAGAAGTTATGGAGTTTGGCTTATTGATCACTAGAGGGTTGCTTTCATAAGAACCCTTAAGTGGTTGAGAGCTAAGAAGCTTGGCTTGAACACTAAGATTACTTTCAAAAGCCTCTTTAGTGGTTGCGAACTTTGTAGTTTAGCTTATGAAAAGCAAGATTCCTTCGAGACTTCGCTGTTTACCAGCTCGGGTCACGGTTCTTAGAATATGTACCTAGGTACGAGGCATACTCGGTTTGGGGTCTGAGAGTGCAAAGGACTAGTGCTTTGGCTTACCTCAAATTTTGCCTTAGGACAAAACTTCAGGATGCGATCAAGAGTCGGTGTGTAATGTACTTTATTGTCCTAAGCGTGAGTTGCGGACCTGGTTTCAGCTTATTAAAGGTTGTGGATTATTTCATTACGGCATTTATAAGAAGCGCGTTGAATGTCGGATACCTAGCCAGGACACCAACGTGAGTAATCACGGTCCGAACGAGCTAAACTCATATTGGATTTTGATATGGGCATGCATTCTTGCATCCGTCCGACCTTGTTTGGAGGTCAGATTAATCAGAAAAATTATTTTCTTTAAGAAATTAAAGTTTTTATTAGGGGTGTGACTGCGCTTTTGCAAGAAGCTACCTGAGGAATCAAGTCACTCGTAGTTCATACATTTGTATGGGCTCGTGTATAACGAGTAATTTTTTTTTTTTGCGATCTGCAGTAATCAGGTTGGCATTCAGGCTTGACTCTTTGGCTTCATGGCTCGGGCTTTCCTGACCTCCTTTTCCTTTGGAGTCTCGACCTCACCATTTTTTAGACGAGCTTCTGATTCAGCTATAAGGCGATTCTTCTTCTCGATAGCAAAGCAATTGTGAGCTTCCTTTTGCTTGCCCTTGATCGTGCATGTTCCGCTAGCAGTAGTGATAAATCCCATATTTTACCTATAATACTATGGTTTTCTATACATAAATATTGGATTTATGCATGGTTATACGCCTTTAGAGGTACTTTACTCGTATTTGTAATTCAAGAGTATTTATTAGGAAAATCAGTAAAAAAAGACAAAAGAAGCATTATGGAGTATAAACCAATCTACAACAACTCACGCGAGCTAAAGAACCAATTGGAGCCGAGAAATTCCCAAGTTTACACATTTCACCATGTTGGACAGATTACATATGCTAGAAGTTTAGCGACAGACGGAGAACCAAATGGATTTGGAATTGGATGAAACTTGGATTGAAGATAGCCCTTTGAGTCAACTTTCCAATGGAGGTGGAATTGTAGTATTTGGAATTGTGTGGAGAGCGTTATACCCAGAAGATTAAAGACATGTCAAACTGCCTAGAAGATGAAGAAGGAGGAGAACCGACCCCCCCCCATACCGACCCGATCACGTGGTCGGTATCCAGACCATCAGAATACATCAGGACGTGGCAAATTGATCCCCCATATCGACCTAAAGACAAGATCGGTGCCACTACTCCCTGTGGAGCTGTTTCGATTGTTTTGATGTTTTCGCCCTTTTCGAAGCCCTAGAAGACTCAAGACCCTATATATACTTGCTTTTTGTCTCTTGTTAGGTGTGTACCAAAACTTAGACCTAGGTTTCATCACAAAAACGCAGCCTCCATTGTTCTTTCATATATTTGTGTTTCAAGAGCTCTAAGGAGGAGATCTCGCATTGTACTTCGTTATAGAGAAAAATCTTATAACCCTTTCTCTTTTAATTAAGTTTATTCATCATCACCTTGCTGTTTTTCGTGCACCATGCTTGAGTAGTCCACCAGTTAGGATTTAGGGTTTTCAATGAGTCTTATGTTTCAATAGAATCGAAGACTGTTTAGGGATAAAATATAGTCTTCATCTTTGCTTGTTCTTAATGCTTATTGCTTTACCGCGCACCTAGCAATTCAATCATAGGTAGGTGTATCCACGAAAGTGTTCTTAATACCTCCGGATCTAGTATTCGATGAGCTAAGCGTCTTAACAATCATACCAATTAGTTAACGATTTTAATGAACTTTATCAGAACTTGATTATACAGCGTGTTCTCACCTTTTAATAACCATGCGACAACTGAGTCTATTAGGGTGTAGAGCATAGAAGGCTGGAGCTATAACAGTAGAAAAATCTTACATTCGTGTTCTGAGTTCTAGAAATCCCAATTATTATCCTTATCCCTAGGCTTTCATTCGATCTTTGTTGTTGCATAATTTTCTGCGAATTTCCCGAGTCCTAGCTCTTTTCTCCCATTTATTTACAACTTACAATTCACGATTCACCTTGCTCATAATTGATTCAATCACAAACGACATCATATTCTGTTCTAGCTTAGTTTTATTCATTAAAATTCGAAGTGTGGTTAAGAAGTCCATGTGGATTCGATTCCTTTACTATACTAACCGTGATTGTTGTGCACTTGCAGGAAGTTGGTTAAAAGGTTAAATTTCGACAGAGGAAATAACCGACCATCAAGTTTTTTGGCGCCGTTGCCGGGGACTTTGAAGAACATCACCTTCGAATTTTTGCTTAAAACCTCGTCTAGAACTTTTCTATATCAGTTTTTCAGATTTTTACTTTTTCTTTTTCACCATTTTTATTTCGTTTTCTTTTGTTTTTCTTCGTGTGTTTCAGGTGTTTTATGCCTATCACTAGGAACTCTCCAAGAGGGAATCTAGTTTTACCTGAAGAAAAGATTGATAGACTTGAACGAGTTTTTAGGAAAGAAAGATTGCTTAAGATGGCCGGAGAAGATGACCATCGAGAGATGATCGAGGAGGAGGAGAGAGCCCTCGCTGATGCTGCTGCCCGTGGGGAGGAACACCAAGGGGTTGAAAAACCCATTGATGGACGTCCTAACCCACGAGCTCGTGACAATGTCAATGACAACGTCGACGAGCTCCCTGAAGATCCTGTCCGAAATCAACACCGCGTGGAAGACCAACACCTTATTCCACCGGTCAATCAAAGGAACAATCACGTGCTCGTCAGGCTCAACACCAAGAGATTACCAATTTCCAGCAACCCTAACACCGAAGACAAGCACCATTCGCTCAGCCTCAACACAAAACTATTGGAGATGTCGATTCCTCTAATGCTTTCTTCTTGGATAGAAACCCAATTCGTCCACCACCTCCCCAAATGCACGACTTTAAGATCAAGCCCCAGATCATAGCCTTGGTGAAGCAAAACTAATTCCATGGTTTGTCATCCGAGCACCCGCTGGACCATATCGACACCTTTGAGGAAATCTGCAGTACAACTCATGCTAATGGAATTCCAGCTGATTACTTTATGTGCACGCTCTTCTCATTTTCTTTGAACGATAAGGCACTTAGATGGATGAAGTCACTACCCCCTCAATCCATTACCATTTGGGACGAATACAAAGGAGCTTTTCTGAACCAATTCTACACGAAGCAAAGATCGAGTTCCATGAGGAACAAAATCTCGAGTTTCAAGCAAGGAGCCACAAAGTCATTCTTTGAAGCATTGGAATGTTTCAAGGAGTACACTAGGGACTGCCTTAATCACGGTTTTAGTGAAGGAAACCTATGGAATGTTTTCTACAATGGAGTTGATTACAAGCATCAAACATCTTTGAATGCTTCGAGTAATGAAAACTTCATGACCAAGCTTGTACCCAAAGCTAAGCTATTGATCGAGAACCTTACTGCAAGTGATTCTCATTGTTCTCAAGACTACAATAGGAGCACCAAGCCCACAAGATCTTTACCCAAATCCACTCAAATCGCGGAGCTTAAGACAATGGTTTCACAACTACTTAAAGCTCATCGTGGAGTTCATGCTATTGAGGTTGGTCAGAAATCTGAGCCTAACTTGGAGAAATTTGAAGGCACAATAGAGGATAATCAAGAGGAAGTCAACTACATTGGAGGTAACTATAGAAATTGAGGTTACAACAATAACTATCGATCCCATCCAAATCTGTCCTACCGAAGTAACAATGTGGAGAACCCTCAAGATCAGTTATATTATAAGCAAAACATCACTCAAGGATCCCAATACCAGCCTAGACAACAACCCTACTCGTCGGGTATGTACCAAGTGAAGCAGCCATTCCCTACCGCCAAGCCTAGTGCACCATTCTCTCTAGATGCCAAGCTTGAAGAGATGAAGAACCAACTACTAGAAGCTCTTGGTCAAACCAAGAAGAAGATTAGCCAAAGAGTTGATAACATCTATGGTGGGCTCAACAGAACGGTTGATTCTATTTGGACCCATGTCTAAAAGATGGATGTCCAACTTGCTCAAACAAGCGAAACGTCAGGAAACAAGATGAGGAGAAATCAAAGAAGTTTTGCAATGTTGCCTCTGCCCTTGAGCATAGACTCGTGGTTGTTCCTAAACCACTTTAGGAGGAGCCAAATTTGGTCCCAAGGACAGTAGAAACACGCCGACCAGGAGAGTCAAGAATAGCTTACAAGAGAAGGCTTAACGGAAAGCCACTCAGAAGATTGAAAATCCGCGCAAGTTCGTTGTCCCATACTTTATCAATGGAATTGAAGTCTTTGATTGCTTGTGTGATACTGGAGCTAATGTCAACATCATGTCTCTTGCCAAGGCAAGAGAGCTTCGATGCTTGGAGTTCAAGTCATCAAGAGTCTACATAGAGTATGCAGATTTATCATCCTCTACCCCTTATGGGATGCTTCAAAAACGTCATGGTGAAAGTAGAAGATGGTGTTGTCCCTACTGACTTTCAAGTATTGGAGATGAACACCATAATGCTTAACCTATTGATACTTGATTTGCAATTCTTAGCAACCGGAGGAGCCATTGGCTCATTGTCAATTTTCCCAACCAAAGAATCTCTTTCGCGAAGATTAACAAGAATGTTTTCTACCATGAAGTGAACACGGAGAGTGTTGTAACCTTGAATGAAACTAAAGTTGTGGAACCTAGTTTAGACCCCGGAGATCCTATGAGAAAATTGCAAGTTGCTAAGAGAAGAACTTCAAGTGCTAAGTCTAAAGAGGTTGAGAAATCAACAAGGGCAAGGCATAAGGAGGTTTACAAAGATGTAAATTCGATCTTAACCACCAAGGAGGATGATGAGCTAGAGAGAGTCGTTGATGAAGGTTTCACAGACATGTTCAACGTGATCAAGATCATTGTGCCAAGAGAAGACAAGGCCAATCCCAAGGAGACCATCGACAAGAAGCTTGAAACACATTGAAGCTTTCCCAAAAGCCGTTGTTGTCAAGTATGACATTGGAGACACACCTAAGACCTCTAAAGGAGATGAGAAACCCATGGTCAAAGAAGCTAAAGGAGTCACCAATCCTATAGTGGATTCACCGGAAGCATAATCATCGATAAGAAGTCGAGCTAATGACTTTAAACAAGCGCTCTTCTGGGAGACAACCCATATTTTTGTTTTTGGGTTTATGTTCTTATTTCTTCCAAGTTTTGAATTTTGATTTTGGGTTTGGGATTTCTTATATTTTGCTTTGGGTTTTGCAGAAAAAAAACATTGACTGTTACCTATCCGAGGTACCAATCGGTACCTAAAAGCATGTACTGCAGGATGAGATCACCCGTACCGCGTGCCGTACGTAATCGGTACCTGGTAAGGCCATGTACTGCATCCGGAGCATCCACACCGATCACCCGTACCGATCGTGTTTTACGATCGGTACCGGGTGCCGCGTGTCCATCCTCACACATCCGTCCATGACCGGTACCAATCCCTCGTACCGATGGACGTACGTGATCGGTACCGGGAACCAACCATCCTCGCCCGTACTGACCACGAGTACCGATCGAGCAATCCGATCGATACCGAGGATCCATGCGCGGTTCCATCCGTCCCTCGAGTCATGTCCCGGTACCGACTGCACACGGCGATCCACGCACCGGATTGGTACCGATGAATCAAGCACTGGACCATCTCGTGCGTCCTGCACTGACCGCCCGTACAGGTCGATGCACCCGACCGGTACCCTTCACCGTCTGTCCTCGACACGCACCAGCTCCAACCACCACCGACACGCGTACTTGACCGGTACCGAGGTCACGTACCGATGACGCACCACCGTGCACCAACACATCCCATGACCGTCCGACACGCACCGCACCCGACCGGTACCGATTCGACAACCCGATCGGTACCCAGGCCGGTCAAATCGGTAAGCTTTTTGGTTTAGTTTTAAATTCCCAAACCGGATTTTAAACGGAAATAAACCAAATCCACTTTAAAATCTGAGTTTTTAAAAGTGTCTTTTCCCTTTAATCTTGTCTCCCAAAAACAAATACCATCTATTTTCTCTAAAAAGTGTTCTTGAGCTCAATAAACCTAAAAAATTAATTTTGGGGGTTTTTACTTAATTGACTAAGATTTGTTTAGTTTTTCCATAAGAATTCAATTCCCTAAACCAATTGCTCTTAAAACAAAGGTATGATCACCTAATCTCTTGATTTTTGTAATTTCCAAGTTTAGAACTTTTTCAGTTTTCTCTTTCATTATACTTGTTCACTTAAGTGTTTAAAGAAATAGCTTAGAAAACTTGGTTAGGCATTGGATAAGATTGATTAGTGGGTTTATTACATCATTAGCTTCATTAATCAACTTTTCACAAAAAATTGAGTTTTTGGGTCACCCTATTCAAACGAATTTGGATGAATTGGAGATTAATTGTGCATTCATCAGGTTGGGTTTATCATATATACATAAGATTAGATAAGATTTTGATATGATTGAGCTTAACTTTGAAAGTTTTTGGAAATTTTCACATGTCATTAGCATTAAATCCGAAAATTATTATAAGATTTTGGAAAAATTATCTGGTTTTAGATTATCATTCTTACATGTTTCTAATCCATTGATGTGCTTTTAATTTATTTAATTTCTCTTTAGAAGAAATTCGTTTGGAATTTTCAAAATTCTTGATAATAACATCGATTTTCGAGGTTTTTCTTTTGTAGGTACTATGATGGATGGTGAGAATGCTCAAAGAAGATCCACAAGGATTCCTAGACACAAGGAGGCAGCACCACTCATAGAGGACAATGAGACAATCGCTTCACTTCGAGCTCATTTAAGGAAACCATCGAAAGACACTTCAAAGAGACGTGAAAAAGAGATATTGAGAGGCGATGATGAGGAGCGAGATTACACCCTTAAAGATGAGCCTATGAGATTTGTGAGATTACCCAAACAATCTCACCGAAACCGACGGTTAGAAGGAAGAAATCAAAGAAATCGCGCACCGCTTTGAACATGGATTTCACTCCAGCTCCACAAGTGGCAATGAAGTTTGTTGGGAGTGATATGAGAGCCAATGTTGACTACATGGCTGGTCTTAAGAAGTTTGCCATGCTACTCAATTGATTTTGAGACGTGTTAGACCTTGATTATACATAGTGTTCTCACCTTTTAATAACCATGCGACAGCTGAGTCTGTTAGGGTGTAGAGCATAGAAGGTTGGAGCTATAACAATGGAAAAATCTTACATTCGTGTTCTGAGTTCTAGAAATCCCAATTATTATCCTTATCCCTAGGCTTTCATTCGATCTTTGTTGTTGCATAATTTTCGCGAATTTCCCGAGTCCTAGCGCTTTTCTCCCATTTATTTACAACTTACAATTCACGATTCACCTTTCTCACAATTGATTCAATCACAAACGACATCATATTCTGTTCTAGCTTAATTTTATTCATTGCAATACGAAGTGTAGTTAAGAAGTCCCTGTGGATTCGATCCCTTTACTATAGTAACAGTGATTGCTGTGCACTTGCAGGAAGTTGGTTAAAAGGTTAAATCTGGACAGAGGAAATAACTGACAGCAAGTAGGGAACTTAACACACTGATGGTAGGTTGAAGCTACCGCTTTCATGGCGTAGAGCCAAGGCGTTCCCAAGATCGCATTGTACACGGAAGGTGTATCCACAATGACGAACTTGACTAAGTGAATAATTCCGGCCACATAAACTGCGAACTGGATCGTACCAACTGTCGAGGTAGTATCGTTTGCAAAACCATTTAGTGGTCTGTTTTCAAACTTGATATCGCCGTGATTGACTCCCATTCTTTCGAGAGTGTTTCGGTAGATCAAGTCTACCAAGCTTCTGGTGTCGATCATCATCCGACCTACTTCGCAGTCGTTGATAATAAGTTGAATCACCAGAAGATCGTTATAAGGTCAATCCAGACCTTTAGTATCTTGCTCATCGAATGTAACAAAAAGGTCTTTCTTGATTGGCACCGACCACTTCCGAGCGGTTTCGGCTCTCCTTTCGTATTGCTGTATCGATCTTACTTAATCGTTACATTCTTCGAGCCCACCCATAAACATATTGAGCTTCTTCCGAGGTGCAGACAGATTCTTATCCCCATGCAGATCATCTCGATCTTGTTTAGGAGGATTGAGTCCAGGTGGTAGCTACTTTGGCTGAGTGTGGTCGTCTTCTCGATCTGAAGAGTTTGTTTTTCCAGGAAAGTTCTTCTGAAGTTTCATATCAGGAACTCTCCTGGCTTGGTATCGTTTCATCAACACATCCAATATGTGACGACACTGACCTGTCGAATGTCCTGACGTCTGGTAAAAGTCGCACCAACTCCGGGTGTCCCTTTCCTATGTGGATCAATTGCTTCTAGGCAACTACTTTTGCACGGGTTGCTCGACGTCTTCAATGATCTGGAAACTTTGTCCCTTTTTCCCGCGGCTTGGTTTGTCACCCTCTTTGACTTCTTCCTGATCCTCTTCCAACTCCATAAAGCTCGATGCTTTATGTCGGGCGGCTTCCAAGGTCGCATGTCGGATTATAAATAGTTCGATTTGGAACAGACTTTTCAAGAGTAACGCTTTCTGAAGTGCGTCAATCGCGGCATTATCTGCCACGACTGTTGGTGTCGGAAGTCCCTCCCCCGAGAACAACAGTCGGTAAACGACGAAAGCGCCGTGATATGGTTTGATTCGTCGAGCAGACGAATTAGCCAAGCAGCCAAATACGCTATCGCTGCCAAATTTTAGAGCTAGATCAAATTTGGCCTAGCCAGGAAGAGTTTAGGTAAGCCCGGGAAATTGGCCGAGTTGTCCAGCTCAGTTTTGGCCGAAGCTGGCCAGACCAGTTTTGGCCGAAGCTGGCCAGACCAGTTTTGGCCGAAGCTGGCCAGACCAGTTTTGGCCGAGCTGTTCAGCTCAGTTTGGCCGAGCTCCTAGTCCAGTTTGGCCAAACTGCCTAGCCAAGTTTGGCCGAGCTGTTCACCTCAGTTTGGCCGAGCAAGCCAAACCGCCTAGGCGAAATCTGCCAGCCAAACCGCTTAGGCTAAATCTGCCAGCCAAACCGCTTAGGCGAAATCTGCCAGCCAAACCGCTTAGGCGAAATCTGCCAGCCAAACCGCTTAGGCGAAATCTGGCAGCCAAACCGCTTAGGCGAAATCTGGCAGCCAAACCGCTTAGGCGAAATCTGGCAGCCTAACCGCTTAGGCGAAATCTGGCAGCCTAACCGCTTAGGCGAAATCTGGCAGCCAAGCCGCTTAGGCGAAATCTGGCAGCCAAGCCGCTTAGGCGAAATCTGGCAGCCAAACCGCTTAGGCGAAATCTGGCGGCCAAACCGCTTAGGCGAAATCTGCCGGCCAAACCGCTTAGGCGAAATATGCCAGTCAAACCGCCTAGGCGAAATCTGCTAAACAAAAGGCCTTGCATATTTCTGGTTACACGGGATCGACTATATTTCGCCGAGGAGAGTCTTTTCTGAAGAGCAGGTTAGTAGCTAGGAGTGGCAAGCCTATCGGGCCGACGAGTTCGGAAAAAGTCTAGCCCATCAGGAGAACCCCACAGGGAAAGCCGCTTTCAGAAGGAGAGATCATCGACGAAATAAGGAAACTTCCTTTTTCTGCGAGAAGATAAACTCAATAAGGAAAGAGGATCAAGATGAGTCCCGAAGAATTAGGATAATTTCCTTTATCTTGTTATAACCCTAAACCGACCTAGTCGAGTATATATATCGATGTACATCCTTTGAGAAAGGGATCCGCAATTTTTTTCACAAAAGCAATACAAAGCAATTACAAACTCTATTTTTCTTTGCTCATCGTTTTCTACTTCGTAGCTTAGCTCAGAAATCTCTGTTTCCTCCCGAAACCCTTACAAATCTAATTGTGCGAATTCCGGCTACCACAATTTGGCGCCGACTAAGGGGACTTAGAGAATTTCTTACACCAAAAAAGCTACGCAACAACTCAAAGATGGTAAGCGGCGAAGAAAACATGTCCGGCAGAGACAACCGGGAAAGAGAACCTTCGATCGAGGCTACTGCTACCAAAAACCCTGCTCATGGTGACCTAACCGACGTGAAGAAGATGCTAGAAGACTTCCTCACTGAGCAGAAGAAGCAAGCTAAGATGATCGAAGAAAACTCGAAGGAACTGAAAGCTCTTTCGCGAAGAAAACGCGAAAGACCCAACACGGCGAGACTCAGAGCGCGTGTCGATCCTCAACGCCTCGACTTCTCAGTGCCTCGCACTACTCAGGGAAACCCAGAGTATCTACCACCACCACCGCCGCGTCGAGAAATGGACAAGTCTCCTGAACGCGTCGTGGACGTCTCTGACGAAGAAGAACCAGCTCCCCCAAAGCATACACGCACGGAAGGTGCAGAAGGAGGCCGACCAGAACCGCGCGCCCCTGACAACCAAAGCGCGTCAAGCTCTTCCAAAACAGAGATTTTAAAGGACACATCGGAGTACACCAACTACTCCAGTGAAGAGCGATACAAGAAGGAGCAAGAGCGTAGAGCATTCAAACGATCCTACGCTTCAGAGCTCGCTGCAGTTAAGGCTCAGATGGATCGGGTAACTGCAGACCTAAAGCGTACCCAATCGCAGATACACCATGGAACAGGAAAAGCTATTGCCATCGCTCAGGTACTAGAAAAGGCGAGGAACACACTCTTCGACGAACGAATAGCGAAAACGAAAATTTCCGACCCCGGAAGAATCAAGTTACCAGTTTACGAAGGAACTACAGACCCTTCAGATCATCTGATGGAATTCAAAGTGGCCTTGGGGAGAGCAAACTTCAAGGAAGCCGAAAAGGACATCGTCTACTTCAAGATGTTCGTGGAAAGCCTCAAGGGGCCTCCCCTTCTATGGTTCTACAAGCTGGAGAAGAATTCAGTTCACACTTTCCTCCAGCTTTCCGAGTTGTTCGTGCAGCATTACAACATCTTCATGGAACGGAAGATCTACGACTCCGAACTATGGAATAACAAGCAAGGCGAGACCGAGAGTCTTCGGTCTTTCATGACAAAGTTCAAGAACACGTTGTCAAAGGTTGAAGGTATCAGCAACAAATCAGCCCTAGAGGCCTTACGAGGCGCGCTTCGGTGTCCGTCTCTATTCTGGCAAGAGATAAGTCTCAACACGCCAACAACGATCCAAGACGCTCTACACCGTGCTGCTGACTTCGCTCGAACCGAAGAAGAAGTCCGTGCTAGGAATGGTGGGAAGGCGAAACAGGCCAAAGAGCCAGCTCACGCTGCGAATCCCGCCTACGTCCAATACGAAGAAGGATCCGGAGGGGTCCATAACTACCGAGTGGAATCATCAGGTTACGAAGAACCGAAGGAGTACGACGAGGAGCTATACTGCGACTTCCACAAGGCGAATGGACACTCAACTACAAAGTGTCGGGAGTTGGGGCAGCAGCTCATAGCCAAACTGATTGAAGGCACTTTGAAAGGCAACGTCAGCCTGTCAGACTTTAAGCCAGAGGAGGAAGCTCCTGTTGACACCGAACAACAAAAGGATATTCCCAGACGCCAACGATGCGATGATGGCATGGAAAACGAAGACCAGCACGAAATTATCAACATGATAATGGGAGGTTCGCAGTACTGTGCTGACAACGAGACTGCGATCGAAGCTTACCAACGCCGCGCTGATGTCTGCACAAACATATCAGCACCTGCAAAGCCAAAACTTTCCAGCGACCCCATCACCTTCGATGAAAAAGACACCGAAGGCCTCGATCAACCACACAATGATCCCCTGGTAATCAACTTGACTGTTTACGACTTCAACGTTGCTCGCGTTCTTATTGATACAGGAAGTTCGGTAGATGTCATCTTCAAGAAAACACTTGAGCGAATGAAGATCGATCTATCCACAATCAAAGGGAGGCCTAAATATATAACAGGCTTCTCTGGTAAGACAACCATGACGATGGGAATAAATTCGCCTTCCCGTCCAAGCTGGCAACGTTAAGAAGATGGTCGACTTCACCATCTCTGATTATCCAGCAATCTACAACATGATCATGGGGACTCAACCTGATGAGAGTTGTGCCTTCAACATACCACTTATGCCTCAAATTCCCAACTCCCATCGGCATAAAAACGGTATGGGGCAACCAAAAGGAGTCTCGTATGTGTTTTATGGCAGAGCACAAGCTGAGGAATACCGAGAAAAAGAAAGAGGAATCTTCACCTCAAGAATCACGAAAGAGAACAAGGACCAGCTCCGAACACGTCAAAGATTTAACCGACCTTCTATAGCAGTTACAGCTCGCAGAAGCTATTGAAAACGCAGAGCCAACGCATCTGCAAGTAGCAAGGTCTGCAGCCTATCACCACTGCGAACCTGCGTCACCGACCAAACCACCACACCACTCCCTAGTGGTTTGTAAGACACTCGAAGGATACTGCCAATAGTACCTCTTGAGGCATCTGAAATGAACTACAAGGCGACTTGATCCCTGCAAAGGGTACGTAGGCAGCTTGTCTCCGGACGAGTTCAGTTGCCCTCCTCCGAAAAATGGGGGGGGGGAGTGGGTACGTATACTCGTATACTCCCATTCTTTACTTCCACCATGCTGGAAAACATCAAACATCCTTTTCTAGATTTATTAGACATGTCTCGAGTACTTCGTCCACATCCTTCTCAGGATTCACTTAACACAAGTCTCTCAGACTTCATCAGCTACATCCTCTACGGATTATTCAAAGCCTTTTTCAAGCAAATTCAATCCACTGTCGTTGCTGCTGGCCACAACAACAAGGTGTGAACCTGAACACGTTGACATCCATCATCGGATCCTAAGCGCGCTATATAAGTTATAACGATTAGTTTCTGGGCTTTTGACCCCGGCTGATTCTAATGTTCAGATCCAGGGCTGTTGACCCTGGACGTTCATTCAAAAACCCAACAGCACCGTTGGTAAAAAGCAGCTGCCAATGATTACTTAGGTTTATACACCGAATAATCATTCAGAAAACCCAACAACATGTTGGTCAAGTCAAAAGGTGTGATCGCTTCTGAACAGACGTGTTCGGAAAGCACCACCATTCTACAAAACCCAACAACAACGTTGGTAAAAATGGAAACCCGACAACAAGCGTTGGTAGGAAAAGAGCGAAAGCACACTTGCAATTTTGCTACCCTACAATCATAAATCCAACAACAACGTTGGTACGAACAGCTAAAGGCGTTTCAAGTGTAAACAACCTATAAACCTTTATTAAAGACTTAGTCAACAAAGCAAGTATCCTTAAACGGAACTGGATTTGTTCAAAAACTCTCTCGGCGAAAACTTGTAGACGATCAGTCTAGCCGAAAGGTCCGGACCCGTGTTCCTCGGTCGAAAATACTCGCGTGAACGATCAGCAAATTCACTCGGAGGTTGTTTGAGCCGTCTCGGCCAATCCTTGTTGGACCAGTTCGGCGAAAGAGCTACCGGTCTCGGTAAAAAATGCGTCGTCTCCGCCTTGGCCAATCCCAGCTTAGACCGGTTCGGCGAAAGAGCTACCCGTCTCGGCCTCGGCCAATTCCAGCTTGGGCCGGTTCGGCGAAATCTTGGGCTCGGCGAAATCTTTGGTTCGGCGAAATTCCCGGTTCGAAACTCTTTGGCGAAAACCGGTCTAAAACTTGGTTCGGCGAAAAACGGTTCAAAACATCGCATTAATCTCTTCAAAGTATTTACTCTGTTAGAAATTTCTAACTGTTGTTCTCTTTACTTGGACAAATTACCGACCCGCTACTATTATCATACTAGCGGGCTGGGGGGCTAACTGTTGGTGTCGGAAGTCCCTCCCCCGAGAACAACAGTCGGTTAACGATGAAAGCGCCGTGATATGGTTTGATTCGTCGAGCAGACGAATTAGCCAAGCAGCCAAATACGCTATCACTGCCAAAATTTAGAGCTAGATCAAATTTGGCCTAGCCAGGAAGAGTTTAGGTAAGCCCGGGAAATTGGCCGAGCTGTCCAGCTCAGTTTTGGCCGAAGCTGGCCAGACCAGTTTTGGCCGAAGCTGGCCAGACCAGTTTTGGCCGAGCTGTTCAGCTTAGTTTGGCCGAGCTCCTAGTCCAGTTTGGCCGAACTGTTCACCTCAGTTTGGCCGAGCAAGCCAAACCGCCTAGGCGAAATCTGCGAGCCAAACCGCTTAGGCGAAATCTGCGAGCCAAACCGCTTAGGCGAAATCTGCGAGCCAAACCGCTTAGGCGAATCTGCGAGCCAAACCGCTTAGGCGAAATCTGGCAGCCAAACCGCTTAGGCGAAATCTGGCAGCCAAACCGCTTAGGCGAAATCTGGCAACCAAGCCGCTTAGGCGAAATCTGGCAGCCAAACCGCTTAGGCGAAATCTGGCAGCCAAACCGCTTAGGCGAAATCTGCCGGCCAAACCGCTTAGGCGAAATCTGCCAGTCAAACCGCCTAGGCGAAATCTGCTAAACAAAAGGCCTTGCATATTTATGGTTACACGGGATCGACTACATTTCGCCAAGGAGAGTCTTTTCTGAAGAGCAGGTTAGTAGCTAGGAGTGGCAAGCCTATCGGGCCGACGAGTTCGGAACAAGTCTAGCCCATCAGGAGGACCCCACAAGGGAAGCCGCCTTCAGAAGGAGAGATCATCGGCGAAATAAGGAAACTTCCTTTTTCTGCGAGAAGATAAACTCAAGAAGGAAAGAGGATCGAGATGAGTCCCGAAGAATTAGGATAATTTCCTTTATCTTGTTGTAACCCTAAACCGACCTAGTCGAGTATATATATCGATGTACATCATTTGAGAAAGGGATCCGCAACTTTATTCACAAAAGCAATACAAAGCAATTACAAACTCTATTTTTCTTTGCTCATCGTTTTCTACTTCGTAGCTTAGCTCAGAAATCTCTGTTTCCTCCCGAAACCCTTACAAATCTAATTGTGCGAATTCCGGCTTCCACAACGACCAATTTGGATACGGTCCCTTTGAACCTTCCCATAAATTCCCTCAATGACTCGTCTGATTTCTGTTGGAGAGACCAAAGATTGGCGGTAGCAGTCTTCTTTGTGATATGCATCGAGTAGTGGTTCAGGAAAGTTGTTGACAACTAATGAAAGTTATTAATTGAGTTTCGATCGAGCTGAGAAAACCAGGCTAGAGCATCGCCAGCAAGGTGTTCTACGAACAGCTGACAATAACCGGCCCCCTTTTCCTGAGGAGGGAAGTGAGCTCGGCCCATGGTGATGTTGAACGCCGTGAGGTGCTGAGTTGGATTGGTTTTTATTTCGTAGAGCGCAAACCGAATCTTAGCATTTGGTTTGACCAGAGTGTTTACAATCCGGGTGGTGAAGGTAGTCTGCTTCGTTCCCTCAAGAACTCTGTCAAGCTTGGGAGCCGTGCTTACGACGCGGCGCATCCTTGAGTTCATCAAACGGATGGTTTCCTTCATGGCTACTATCTCCTCGTCTCTTTCCTCCAAGCTTTGTGAAGGGGGTGTGATGAGAGTCGCAGGTTGACCTCCTACTGATAAAACTCTAGGCGTTGTCTCGGTTGGAAACAGGTTTTGATCGATTCAAGTCGTCCTGTTCCGGGAGGAGAGCCATCTCCTTGCGTAGCTTTTCATGATCCCTATGAGGATTATCATACTTTTCTTGTAATGATTGCAGCGCGGCGGGAACATCAAATCCCGTGTCATTGATCAAGATTACCTTATGGGTTGAGACTTCAGCTCGGCCCTCCGGTTGGCGATCTTTCTCGGTGTTGGGAGCTTCCAGAGTTGGATCTGCTTGTATGAGGCTCTATGTTCCTCCTGAAATTTTCTCCGTCTCCTAGGTTCTTCTCCATCTCGGCTTGGTTCGTAGTGAGAGGAGTTAGGGTTTCGTCTCCAGACATATTTTGTAAGAACTTTTCTGGTGAGTAGTAACGCAGTAAACCTAATCGGTCCCCTTAGCCAGCGCCAATTTAGTGATACCGAAATGATAACCACTCCAAGATCGGTCCAAAGAATAGAAGAATTAGGTTTAACCGCAAAATCACAAAGGAAAATAAGAAGTAAAAGATGTGTATAGAATTCTCTATTGAAGTCAATGTCCTCAGTTTGGAGGAATACATAAAGTATTTATACATGTACAAAGTCGCTCAAAATAACCCTAAAAGATAAACGGAAAATCTCATAAAAGATAAAAAGAAGTTATTATAATTCTAAGTATTTTCTTTTATCCAAGCTAAATCTTCCAATTTACTTGTATTTGTCAGGGTCGACTGATGCTCCTTAACGGGCCGAGTCGTCTTGATGGATCCTCGTTGGCCCCTTTTTCCGAGTTGTTTCCTGAAGCTCCATGTCGGGTCTGATATGAGTCGGGTATGGTAATAGGTGCTAAACCCGGTACCACCACCATCCTTTCCAGTGTGTGTGTTTGTTCCCCGTTAGTTTGTACGATGTCGTGAGTATGTTGTTGTATCGGACCCGATGTGCCATCATTGAGGAATGGTGAAACGACCTGACCTGTTTTTTATTATTAAATTTTTAGACTCAGATTAGCATTCCCATAAATGCTAACCTTCAATGTCCAAGCAAACCACAAACAAACCAGCGGAAAGAATAACTCAAACAACCTAAATCAAAGAATTCCATTTAACCAAAGAAAACCAATTCAACAATTCTAAATAACCAGCAACCTAACCAACAGTTCTAGACAACAAAGAAAACATCACTAAACAAGACCCTAGATCATCCTCCTCCTCATAGCCACAATCCCACAGTCACACTTTGCCTTTACCTGCATCACATGGCAAAAAAAGATGCATGAGTATTATCATAAATACCCAGTGAGACGGTCATCCCATCTACTTGGCCAATTACCGAGATAAATGGAACACCATCCAAACACACAACACAACAAACGAACATAACAACACAAAACCACATGAGTGTCAATTGACACCACCTTGAAGTACCGCTAGGATCGAGCCATCTCCTCTCACGCTCTATTCTAAGCCTGCGGAAACACGATCACCTGCAATAAAACGTCAACAAACACACATAACCGATTGCACCACACAAACATCTCAATCAATCAAGAGATTGCCTTCTTCCTTGATTTTGCAATCCACTCCTTCTATTTATCAGATATTTACAGATATGACTGTAACCTTTCAAATTGATGAGAAAACCCCCGGAAAGTATCCTGAACTTTCAAATTGATCAATTTATCCCCAAAATAAGTATCTACACTATTCACATTTTGGTTCACGGGCGTCACAAATGACATCGAAGATTTCGAAGTTCCACGGCTGAGCGTGGATTCAGACCGATGGAATATGGCTAGGATATCTGTGTGTCTTTGTAGTGTATGGTCACTGGAAGTCTAGTTGGGGGAACATCCACCGTGTATAGGGATCCCTAGTACCGACTTTGTGTGTGTGGCTGACGAGCCTTGTATTTTGTGTGTTGTTTGTGTGTTGCTTCGGCTATTGCATGTAGGGTTTTTGTGTTATGTTATGAGTTGCATTGCAGGTGCTTTGACTATTGTGTTGTGTGTTAAGTCTCCCGTTGTGTTTGAGTGTTGTTGTTGTTGTGGGTAAGCGCTTTGACATTTGTCATCGCTACTTGTCGTTGGGATTTGGGTTGGGGAGCTAACGTTGTATTTTAGTGTGCCCGGATTCATTGAGTAAGATTAGCTTGCTCATGATTCTAACTGTATTGCAGGTAACCGTAGAGAGTAGAGTAGGCGTCCGAACCGAAGGCTAGAAGTAAATAATCTAGATAAAATGCCGGCAGTCGAATTTGAAAAATGATTATGTTTGTGATATAAAGAATTACTTTAAGTATATTTTTCTATTGCGGATGTGTTTGCGATGGTGATTAGATCTTCTCTTGATCTTAGCTCAACTCTCTGTCTTCGGAACAAGTGGAAAAGCCTTAGGCCATGACATAAGAGGGACGGTTAGGTGGTCTAGACTAGGGGCCTTGATTAATTATAAGGACTTTGACCAGATGATAGACGAAACTCGTTAGTGACACTGCAAGACCGGTGTAGTTCTTACGATTGGTTCGGGGGTGTTACAGAAGGTGGTATCAGAACATGGTTGCAAAGCCATGCTTGTTCACATATCATTTTTTTGTTTTCAAAAGGTTTTATCGAGTATTGAGTCGCAAAAATCACCATTAAAAATTATGGTCGGGTTCGGACGGGTAAGTAGTTGGTTTTAGATAAAATTAGGATTAACCCTTTTAGCGTGTGTAGAGAAAGATGTTGAGAAGGACGAGCAATAGTCGTCCATGGCAGTGGGCTAATGGTGAGTTTCAGGTGTCTACGAGGTTATCAAGGATAGTTTCGGTTCATGCAAAGAGTCCGATTCGTCAAAACATGAAGAAGTGTCAAGCAAATCAGGGAAGATTGTTGATATAGAGTTCAACAAAAATGAGAGTTTTGATTCATTGGATTATTTGACAAGAGATCTGTTCGAGTGACCACCAATAAAAGAAGACATGAGCGCACCTATAAAAGCGGGGAGTGTATTGTATGAGTCTGCCTTGCGAAACCTCTATGGAGGGTCCTTTACATTGGGTCACCGCTAGACTACTTGATGCATTTTAGATAGAACGCATTGCAATATACCAGCATGGTAATGGTTCAAGTAAATGAAGATTTAGTAAGATATGTGCGAGAAGACCAAGTGATGGAAGAGATCGTTGAGGAAGAAGAAGTTTAGAGACAGACGAATCAAGGAGTACAGGATTCCATTCCTTACTGAATTCCTCAAAGGATGATGGATGAACGAGTCACAAGGATTGAGTAAGAGTGCTAGGCCATAGTAGGCAGAGTGCCGGAGGAAGATGGGTCAGATCTTGGATGGATGATCAATTAGTCAGCAGAGCAGACGGTAGTGGTGGAAGAGCTCCATCAGGGACGCTCTTGATCAAGTTGCATGCGAGGAAGAATGTTAGGCTACTAGGGAGGTCGCCGCATTGCAAGGTATGCAGTAGAGTTGAACAATTTACCTTGGCATGCCCTAGGGTTATACGTCTGCTCCGTGCTATGATTTTTGTTGAGATCTTATACATGAGGGTATGTGGTGCCCAAAAGTGTACGAGGAGAGTTCAGATGAGTTGTGTACGAGGAGAGTTCATAATTTGCATTGATCTCAAAACCAAAACCCCCATTTTTGATTTGGCGTATCTTAAAATTCATAATTATATTGCGTGGCCTTTATCCCTATGGATTCAATCCCTAAGTATTACAATTGACTGAATATGCACTTGCAATCTTCTTTATCATTTATTAGGGTAAAATTTACTCCCCATTATATGGTAGGAGGTCTCACACCTAAGTCGTTATCAGAGACTTGTTGGGAAAATCGCGGTGAAAGTGTTCGAGCAATTCAGTTTCAGGCTCCAAAAATAAGAGATAATTTAAACTACTTTGCAGAAAATTGTGATGATCATAAAGCTCGTAGCAATGCCGAGGTTCTTGCTAGAAGTGAAACACAAGGAATTGAAGGATTTGAGTTCTTATTTAGCTGGCAAGGTATTCCTTTAACTGTCGAAAGGCTTTTCACATTTTTCTAACCATTCGAACTTCTCATTTTTACGTAGTCTGTCGTAGAATGGGAGGCATTTGTCGATAGACATGGAGATAAATCTGTTGAGTGCGGCCACTCGTCCAGTGAGTCGTTGCACTTCACACTTGGACCTTGGCGAGGTCATCTGGATGAGTGCGTCAATCTGTTTAGGGTTTGCCTTGATGCTGCGATTGGTGACAAGGTACCCGAGAAACTCGCCAGATGTTACTCCGAATCTACACTTGGTTGGATTCAACCTCATGTTGTGCTTGCTGAGGCATTTGAAGCAGTCTTCTAAGTGGGCTACGTGATCCTCCTCTTCTAATGACTTGACCAACATATCGTGTATGTAAACCTCCATAGTTTTACCGAGCTGGTCGGCAAACATTTTGTTGACTAAGCGTTGATAGGTGGCTCCAGCATTCTTCAAGGCAAAAGGCATGACTTTGTAACAGTATATGCCGCGATTTGTTATAAACACTATCTTTTCGCGGTCAGCTGGGGTCATTAGAACCTGGTCGTAGCCAGAGAGAGCATCTATGAAAGACAATAATTTGTTGCCTGTTGTTGCCTCGACGAGCGTTCAATGTGTGGGAGCGGGAAGCTATCTTTGGGGCAGGCCTTGTTTAAATCTATGAAGTCTACGCAAGTCCACCCCTTGCCATTTTTCTTTTTGACCATGATTGGATTTGCCAACCAATCTTGGTACTTAACTTCCATTATCGATCCTACTTTCAAGAGTCTCTCGACTTCGTCGTTAACTGCCTTTACTCTTTCAGGTCCACATTTCCTTCGTTTATGCTTTATCGGATTGAATGATGGATCAAAATTCAGCTCATGGCAAGCCATGCTGATATCGATTCCGGGCATGTCTTCGACTGCCCATGCGAAAGTACTTATGTTATGCTTCAGAAATGTGACTAGTCTCTCCTTGATTGTATCATTCAAATTAGCGCCGATCTTAACGCATCGTTCTAGTTTCTCGTCGTCGATGCACACTGACACGACTAGCTTACAGGTAGGCAACGCTCTGTGCTCGCGGTCCTCCTCGATCTATAGTTGCTATAATTTCTCGGAAATCTCTTTGACAGGGTCCCAATTCTTCTTCATCTTCTTTCGTTCAGCTTTTGAGACCTGGTCAGTAACATGATTCCAAATTTTGTGCTCTGTCAGAGTGCATACACGAGACTTCTTTATGATTTTGCGAAATTGTCTTGATACCTTGTTTGGTTGGGAACTTCACGCATAGATAGTAAGTAGACGCCGCAGTGCGCATTGAATTAAGCCATATGGTTCCCAAGATAACGTTGTAGATTGCTAGGTGATATGTCACTGAGAATTCTACTATTTTGACGATTCCTCCAGCTTCGACAGGCAATCTGATTATTCTAAGTGTCATTGTTGTCTCTCCCAAAAAACTAGTTAAGGGCTTTGGTAGTGGTTGGATTTCTTCAAAGTTAATGTCCATCCGCTTCAGAGTATCTTTGAAGGTTACATCAACGGTACTTCCCGTGTCAATCAAGACTCGAGACACGTCAATGTTGCTAATGGTGATCTCGATGACAAGCGGATCGTCATGCGGTTTGTCAACCCCGGTCGTTTCTCTTTCTTCAAATGTGATTATGTAATTTAGGAACTTAGATGGGACAGACCAGTTGACGCTAGGTTCAGCTCGGCGTTGAAATACTTTAATCAAGGAAACCGTTAGTGGGATCCTCCCATTATCAAGGCACAAACCTTCTTGGTCCGCCTTGTGCAGGGGTCCTACTTTGCTTAGACGTTCTGTACTTCTTTGCGAGTTTTTTTTGCTTCCACCACGTTTTTGGCAAAATTCGTTGCTCGGTGCAAAGCATCCTTGATTGTAAGGGGTTGGTTGAGAGACATTTCCTTCTAGAAGTCGGAGTCGTGCCATATGACCTTCTTCAGTGCACAAAGTGCGTATGAATCCTCTATGCCCTTTACTTGTGACAGTACCAACTTAAAGCGTTCGATGAAGAGTTTGAGAGACTCGTAAGGTCTTTGGTTCAAAGCCCATAGATCGGCATCAGAAGTCAGAGCTTCAATGAAGATGGAGTAATGCTTGGTGAAAGCTTCTGACAGCTGTTCAAAATTGTTGATGAAATCTCTCTCGAGTCCCTAAAATAAGTGGAGACTCGGTCCCTTGAGGTTTTCTACAAACAACAAACATTGCGCGACATCCATCTCTTGCTCTTTGAAGTTGGCCCGAGTCATTGCCACATTAAATTCATTGAGATGGTCGGCTGGATCGTTTGTCCCGTTGTAGCTTGGTATTCTAATCTTCCTCGGGTCTGACATTCTCGCTTTGGTGATGCGCGCCGAGAACGGAATGTGCTACGCTTGTTCAAGGATTTGATCGATTTCTGGTGTATTGCTAGTGGCACGATGCATCTGAGAACGGATGGCTTTCAACTAACTAGTGGTCTTGTTTTAGGAGGTGTAAAAGTCGTCTATCTCTTTTTGATGGGCTCAACCCATTCAATGTTTTCTTCGTCCTCTTAAATGCGTCTAGCATATTAAGGGTTGATTTCATCGTTGAAAGTGGAGAACGACTCTTGGGTCGTCTTCTATTTGTCAGCACGCTTTGCTCTCATAGCCGCATGCCGTGCTGCTTTTACTTCTGGGAGCTTAGTGTCGTGTATGACTCGCCCAGCGAGGTCATCATTGCCAAAGGTAGAGAACTGCTGTGAGGCTGCCTACCGAGGATCGATGTTCTTTCCTTTGGCCGCTGCCTGCCGAGCTCTTTCTGGCTCAGTAAGTTCAGTATCGGGTACGACTTGTTTGGCGAGGTCCTCGTTGTCGTTGTTGACATCTATTGGTTCGTCACAACCTTTAGCCTTCTTGAGGCGCGCCTGAGCTACGGGAGCAGATCGTCCGGCTTTCGCAGCGGTCGATGTGTGCTGCAGCCGAGGTCAGCTTAACGGTCCTGCTGGTGTCATGAAATTAAGCGCCACAAGGTCGATTCATGCCGCCGGTTTTCTGAACAGGCCTGGCTCGAGGATCTGTGTGCGATATTCCGCTCCAAGGGACTGGAGCTTGTAGATTATTGTCCCGTTGGCTTTTTTTCTGTCGCTCGACACTCTCCAGCAAGGCGTCCAGTGTTGTGTTCTTTTTTTTATAGCAAATCCAGAAGAAGCGCGGGTACTGCTGGGACTTCTGTCAGCTTCTCGCCAGGCGGATTAGCACGAGCTAGACATGTCGATGGCGGATCATCGCAGACAGTTCGATCCTCGATGGCACTTCCTTCAGCCTAGATCTCGCCGTCTTTCAATTCATTTAGTGTGGCGTCCTTCGGATCAGTGATACGTCGTTCGTCGATCATCGTGTCTGGATCTCTTCGCGGTGGTTTTTTGGAGTAAGAAACTTTCAAGTGCCCCTTCTTTTAGCGCCAAATTGTGGTGGTGGAAACATGCATAGTTGAAATGGTCAGTAATCGTAGGTTTGAAAGTTCTGTGATGAGAAACACTTAGCGAAGATCTCAAGAGAGTTTATTAATAAGCCAGTACAAGAAAGAGGTAGCATTGCTACAAAAAATATTGTAGCTATGTGATAATATTTGTAGCAAATAACCGATTTGCTACGAGTTGCTACGACTTTCATGCCAAAACTATAACTGTTTGCAAATGAGTACAAATGGTTTCTGTATCAAAATGCGGATCCCTTTTTCAGAGGTGTACAAAGTCTATTTATAAGAGTCCTAGTCAACCTAGGTTTAAATCTAAGAGATAAGGAATTATTCCTAAATCTTCGGGATTGTCTCTCAGCATAGTACGCAACCACCCTAGGTCTTAGTCTTGTCATCGTCATGGGCCTAAATTCTTGAGCTCGTCATCTAGGCCCAGTTTGCAGTAGAGGTCGCTGCGGTTAGTTAGTTCTGGGCTTCCAATTCGTCATCTCTTCAGTGTGGGCTTTCTTAGCTCGGCCCACTCCTCAGTGTTGAGGTGAAATGATCGTATTGGTCTCCTTGAGCTTAATGGACCACTACAGACGTCGTCCTGGAAAGATGCATTCTTGGTCCCAGTCACTTTGAAGAGCTGGTCGTAAAAATAGAGCTAGTCCTGGGAACAAGTAGAGCTCCTCCAAATAACTGCGCGCCCACCTCTGGTACTTAATCGTTTTCTTGACGTTCTCTACCGGAGTGAGATCTAACCCCAACATAAGGTGATATGTGGATTACGAATTACGATCTAAGGGCTACGTTCAGAGGAGTCATGTAAGTTCCGTATTTTCAAACCTCTTTTCCTTACTTTGTTTATTTTACCTATAAAACTATAGTTTTCTATACATATATATTGCATTTATACATGGTTATACGCCTTTAGAGGTAGTTTTCTCGTATTTGTAGTTCATGAGTCTTTATTAGGAAAAGAAGTCAAAAGGGACTAAAAGGAGCTAATGGAGTATCATCCAATCTAGAACAACTCACATGAGCCAAAGAACCCATTGGAGTTGAGGAATTCCCAAGTTTACACATTTCACCAACTTGGACAGATTACATACGCCAGAGGTTTAGCGACAGACGGAGGAGAAAATGTATTTGGAATTGGATGACAGTCGGAGTGAATATAGCCCTTGGAGTTAGCTTTCCAATGGAGGTGTAGTTACTGTAGGACCATAATATGGCACACTACATGATTGGAGATGGATCACGATAAGAAAACAAGGGAAGACATTAGAAATGAGAGTGAAGTCGAGATACAAAATCTCTTTCCTTAACTCTAAGAATCTCCCGCAGTGCGACGGGTTTTGATAGATTCTCGAGTCCCAGGATAAAACCACGACAATCGTGTTCGCAAACACTCTCGAGACTTACTAATAAACGAAGAGAGATTGTTGTTTGACATTTTGATGAAGTTTCTGTGAATGTTTCTGTGTTTCAGAGCGTGTGAGAAAACGAAGAAGACGACTTGGCTTTTAAAAACCGACGGAGGAGAAGTTTTAAAACCGCATGGGAAGTTATTTTGGATGTAGTTGAAGCCGACATCAAAACGCAGCATTTTGGGCCAAATGGGCTTTTATCTGCTCATGCGTTTTGGGCCAACGAGATGGGCTTTTATCTGCTCATTTAGTTGGTCCAAAAAGATTTTTAATTGGGCCGGCAACGGCCCTTTAGCCAAAGCCAAAGCCAAAGCCCAAGCTCAAGCCCAAGCCCATGCCCACACCCACGATCAATTGTCTAATGGTCTTGTGTCGCCTTCGAATGTGACGAGATTTACCATTGTATAAGTTACTCAATGCCCTTGATATCGCTGATGGACTATCACATTGTACACGTAATGCTGGCACTGGTTTTTCCCACATTGGGATATCTTCCAAGAAGTTGCGAAGCCACTCTACTTCTTCTCCAGCTTTGTCTAAAGCTATGAACTCGGACTCCATGGTTGATCTAGCCAGTAGAGTTTGTTTGGAAGATTTCCACGATACGGCTCCACCGCCAAGCATAAAGATATACCTGCTTGTTGATTTCAAGTTTCTAGAATCCGAAATCCAATTGGCATCACTATAGCCTTCTAGAACCGGTGGTTCTTTACCATAGTGTATTCTGTAATTTTTGGTGTATCGAAAGTAATTCAATACAGTCGTTATAGCCTTCCAATGATTATGACCGTGATTACTCGTATAACGACTTAGGACGTTTATAGAGTGTTCTAAATCGGGTCTAGTACAGTTTGTCAAGTTCATTAGACTTCCAATTATGTGTGCATACTCCACTTGTGACATTGGTTCACCTGAATTTTTTGTAAGATGAATTTGAGAGTCCATTGGAGTTTTTGCGGTTCCATTTGAATAAGTTTTGAACTTTTCTTGGATCTTTTCAGCATAATGATCTTGGGATAATGTAATTCCTTTAGAAGTTCTTATGATTCGTATTCCTAGAATTGCCTCTTCTAATCCCATATCTTTCATGTCAAATTTTCTTTTGAGCATGTTTTTAGTTCTATTGATGATATCTTTGTTGCTTCCAACGATAAGCATATCATCGACATATAAACATAACAAGATATACTCTGTCGGAGTACTCTTGTAATATATGCATTTATCACATTCATTTATGCTGAAACCATCTGACATCATTACGTTATCAAACTTTTCATGCCATTGCTTAGGAGCTTGTTTAAGGCCATATAGAGATTTCACAAGTCTACACACTTTGTGTTCTTGTCCGGAGATAATGAACCCTTTTGGTTGTTTCATGTAAATTTCATCTTCTAAATCACCGTTGAGAAAAGCACTTTTTACATCCATTTGGTGATCAATCTGATAGAGGTTATTCTCGTTACCGGAGAATAAGTGTCAAAGAAATCCAAGCCTTATTTTTGCCTGAATCCTTGCACCACAAGTCTAGCTTTGTACTTGTCTATTGCTCCATCATATTTCATTTTTGTTCAAAAAATCCATCTGTTTCCAAGAGCTTTGCACCCTTGTGGCATATCGGTTATTTCATAAGTATTGTTTTACATGATGGAATCCATCTCACTGTTAACGGCTTCTTCCCAAGAAGGCGCGTCTGGAGTGGACATCGCTTCCATATATGTTTTTGGCTCATTTTCTGCTAGGAACACTAACAAGAATTCTGAGCCAAAATCTTTCTCTTTATGAGCTCTTTTACTGCGTCTAGGTTCTTCTGCTTCCTCAATTTCGTCATTCAGAGCAGTGCCTGAGCTACTTGCTTCGTTTCCAGAGATACCCGCATCTCGTTGTTCACGAGTCCGTTTATTACTTTGCCTATCTTTACACGGAAACACACTTTTAAAGATTGAAGCATTTCGGGACTCCATTATAGTGTTTACCTTGGTAGTTGATATATCTGACTTATGAACCAGAAACCGATATGCATGACTATTATGAGCGTATCCGATGAATATGCAATCTACCGTCTTTGGGCCTATTGTAATCTTCTTTGGAAGGGGTACTGCTACGTTTGCCAAGCACCCTCACACTTTCAGGTATTTGTACGAAGGTACATTATCTTTCCAAAGATCATATGGAGTTTTTCTAGTTACTTTATGCGGTAGTTTGTTCAGGATGTAATTTGTGGTAAGCAAGGCTTCCCCCCACATGTTCTGGGCTAGCCCAGATTTCTGCAACATTGCATTCATCATTTCTTTAAGAGTTCGGTTCTTTTGTTCCGCAACTCCATTAGATTCTGGTGAATAAGGAGCAGTTGTCTGGTGAATAATTCTGTGTTCTCGACATAATGAATTGAACGGTTCACCATATTCTCCTCCTCTATCACTTCGGATCATTTTAATTGTTTTTCCAAGTTGATTTTCGACTTCCAACTTGTATTATTTGAATTTCTCCAAAGCTTCATCTTTACTATGTAACAGATATACATAGCAAAATCTTGTACAATCATCAATGAAAGTTACAAAATATTTCTTGCCGCCTCTAGTTTGAAGAAACTTTAAATCACACAAGTCTGTGTGAATCAATCCTAGAGGTTCGATTGTTCTTTCAACGCTTGGTGATGGAGTTTTAGTGAGTTTGACTTGAACACAAATCTCACATTTATCTTTGCTTATTTTCTGTTTTGGAATCAAGTTCATGTTTATTAATCTACTCATAGATTAAGAGTTAACATGTCCTAAACGTTCGTGCCATAAATTAAAAGACTCCGCAACATACGCAAAAGGATTCTTATTAAACTTGGTCTTCAAGGTTTGAAGCCTCGGTTACAGCATTGACACCAATGTCAGAAGAGCGAATTACATTTTCAACATACATTTTGAACAAACCATCACAAACAAATCCCTTACCCAAAAACATTCCATTATTGGTCAGCACGAGCTTATCAGCATCCAACTTGACAGTGAATCCGTGCTTGCGCAAGAGAGATCCCGAAATCAAATTCTTACGCATGTCCGGCACGTGGACCACGTTGGTCAAGCTCAGCTCACGTTCCGAGGTAAGCTTCAGAACAACCTTTCCATATCCAGCAATCTTTGAAGTAGCAGAGTTCCCTATGGAAAGCTTCATATTCCCCTTGTTCTTCTTGTAGGTGGAGAACATTTCCCTATCCATGTAGATATGCCTGGTTGCATCGGTATCAATCCACCAAGTCTTTAGGGTGCTTTAAACAATGTTTTCCTCAGTGACAACCACACACATGTCAGCATTAGTGATGGTGGAAGTGAGATTAGCTTCAAACTTAGCATGTTTTTGGTCCGGCTTCTTACTGCGACACTCAGAGGACTTGTGTCCCACCTTGTGATAGTAGTTACAGGTTCCAGAAAACCTCGGCTTTGAAGGTTCACCACCAGCCTTCTTTTTGAACTTTTGAGTGTTCTGAGGAGCAACCTTACCCTTGCCTTTGTCTTGGTGCCCTTTGGTCTGCCACTTTCCATCTTTAGTATTCTGGTGCTCAGCCAAGTTCGCATTGTTCTCACGAATCTGAACACTTGGAGCTTCGAGGTTCATGCGGTTTGTGGATTCAATCCGAAATCGCATGATCAAGTTCTCCATGCTGATCCACTTCCTCTTCAGCTTGAGGTAATTCTTGAAGTCCGAGAATACTGGCGGAAGCTTCTCAATCATGCACGCAACCTGATAGGTTACGCACAGCCTCATGCCCTCGGCGTGAATCTCATGGAGAAGGTTATGCACCTCATCTACTTGTTCCATCAAGGGACGAGAATCTACCATCTTGTAGTTCTCGAATTTCGCCACAACATGGTTCTGAGATCCAGAGAGTCCCACAGTTCCTTAGACGTGGCAGCGTTACTGAACACGTTGAACAACTGGTCAACCAGACGACTGTGGATGTAACCCTTGCACAGAAAGTCACCGTGTCTCCACGCCTCAACACTTGCAAGTGCCCGAAATTCAGTACTATCCGCTGGTAGGGAAGGGCAGTCCTCACGGATGTACTTTTCCAGAATGAGCGTTGTCAGATAGAAGTTCATCTTCTTTTGCCACATCTTGAAGGATGTTCCATCAAACTTATCCATAAGCAAGCCAGCAGAGTTCGCAGATGGAATCTGCAGTGGTGAAAACTGAGCAGTGGTAATTTTGGTTTGTGTGACAATATGGACCGCAACAGTAACGGTCGGTTGAGTCCCAAACTGCACTTGAGCAGTAGGCGTTTCAGAATATTCAACCCGATGGTTACGTTAGCCGCAGCATCAACGTTCACATTGGTGTTTTCGTTTTCGGTTTCCATTTTGATAAACAAAGAAAGACAAAGAAAATAAACATTTGTTAGAAACGATTTAGTGTGTAAACACAAATAAATCAGAGATTTTTCGATAATAACTTAGAATCGCGATTCAAAAAGTATTATCGAAAGACAAAGATGTTTAAACGTTCGCAAACGCTAAACGATTCTTTCTCGACAGAAACCAATCAACAAGAACGTTTTGAAACGATCGCGATAAAAGGTTTATGTTAAAAACATTTCTATTCTCGCGATCCAATCCGTGAGGATTGTTGAAACGACCCGACCCGTTTAACGTTTTTAAACATTTAAACCTTAGACTCAGGTTAACGTTCCCATAAACGCTAACCCTCACCGTCTAAGCAAACACAACAATCAACCAGCGGAAATCAAATAACAAAAACATTAAACCAATTCTATTAAATCAAAAGAATCCAATTCCATCATTCCAGAACTAACCAACAACCTATGGCATATCTAATGCAAAAATAAAACATCAACCACGCAACAAGGACCCTAGATCATCCTCCTCTTCCGTTGACATGATTCCACGATCACACTTTGCCTTTACCTACATCACATGGGAAAAAGAGATGCATGAGTATTATCATAAATTCCAAGTGAGACGGTCATTCCATCTACGACTGTACACTCAAGCACGATGGACTGCTCAGGCACGATGGACTGCCCAGGCAAACATACAAATCACACAGCAAACAAATGGCTCAACACAGCCCAATCAGATATGTGTCGATCGACACTACCACTAGGTGTTGATCGACACACCTCATGTGTGTCGTTTGACACACTTCGTACTGGTGTGTCGTTCGACACACCCTATGTGTGTCGTTCGACACACTCCTGGCAGAATCGTAGGAACCGATCATAATCCTCTCGGATCGATCCCTCATCTGCTTCCGTACGAAATACCTGCACAAACATCAACAACAACACAACAACAACCAATCACAGCCACAATCGACCACCAAGAGATCAAACCACACATTAAAACCTATCACCAAACAACCCTAACGATCCATCGACCCTGAAGCCATGGTCACACACTCACCTTGGATTTTCGGATGGAAAAGGATGAAAAACGAGACAACTACGAGATCAGACTTGATCACCACTAGGAACCACAAAAATCCACTCCCCAACACAAGAATCGACCTCCTTTCTCGAGACAGTCAAATCCTTTCACAAAGAACTCTCAAACCCTAACCACAACACTTTGGGAACGATATAACTCTGACTTTCTACTGTTTTTCCTCTAAAAACACGGCCAAATCAGATTATATGCGAAGCCCTAGGGTTTCCCCAAACCAACGAGTAAACCGATCGACTTAAATCGAAACAGAAAACCGTTCATTAAACCTATGTCGATCGACACACCCCACCTGTGTCGATCGACACTCTCACAAATCAAACCGGTCTCAAGTCCAAAAACAAGTGTGTCAATCGACACACCTCACTAGTGTCGATCGATACCCCTTGTAATTTCTCCAAATTGGTTCACGGTTGTTACAATTGTCTTAGAGTTAAGATTGTAGGACCCGAATATGGCACACTACGTGATTGGTTAAGGAAAGAGATTAGAGATGACAGTGGAGTCGAGATACAAAATCTCTTTCCTTAAGTCTAAGAATCTCCCAGGATAAAACCACGACAATCGTGTTTGCAAACACTCGAACGGTGATTCTAATGAACCGATTACTACGATACTCTCGAGAATTACTGATAAACGAAGAGAGATTGTTGTTTGATATTTTGATGGAGTTTCTATAAATGTTTATGTGTTTCAGAGCGTGTGAGAAAATGAAGAAGACGACTTGACTTTTAAAAACCGACGGAGGAACATTTGTTTCAGAGCATTTGTTTAGCCAAAAAATTGGTTCCAACAATTACATCATTTGGATATTTGTGTAGAGAGAGTTATGGTCAGAACACTGAAGACATGTCAAACTGCCGAGCACATGAAGCAGGAGGAAAACCGATCCCCCATACCGACCCGGTCACGTGGTTGGTACCCAGGCCATCATGACGCACCAGGACAAGGCCAATTTGTTGCCTATACCGACCCAGTATCACGATTTGTGGCCTGGCCCAATATGGAGCAGTTTCTACTGATTTGACGTTTTCTTTCTTTTTCGAAGCCCTAGAAGACTCAAGACCTACATATACTTGCTTTTAGCCTCTTGTTAGGTGTGTGCCTAAAATTAGACTTCGGTTTCATCATAAAAAGGCAGCCACTTTTGTTCTTTCATAGATTTTCTTTTCAAGATCTCTAAGGAGGAGATCTCGCTTTGTACTTTCCTATAGAGAAGAATCTTATAATCCTTTCTCTTTTAATTAAGTCTATTCATCATGAATTCATCATCACCTTGCTGTTTTTCGTGCACCATGCTTGAGTAGTTCACTAGTTAGGATTTAGGGTTTTCAATAAGTCTTATGCTTCAATAGAATTGATGACTGTTTAGGGATAAATCTAGTCTTCATCTTTACTTGTTCTCAATGCTTATCGCTTTACCGCACATCTAGCAATCCGATCTTAGGTATGTGTATCCACTGAAGTAATATGATCCTAGGACGAAATTGACACTTTGGATGCTTGATGGATCAGATTTATCACATAGAAACGTTGGAGTACTCTCTGGTCAAAACAATGGAGTAATTGGTCACACTAAGACTGCAGAAAACCCCCTAGATTCACCATGGATTGAATGGTCACTTGAAGGAGATGAAAAACCTCTGATTTACCTTGATCTAATCTTATAAGTTTGAGAATAAAAAAATAGATAGATTTCTCAGATTCTGATACAAGGTTTTTAAAGACAGAAGAAAAACAAAATAAAGAGAGGAGTAATGAGATAATCAGTCTTGGAACATGCTCTTTGACTAATTCTCAAAAATTAAAAAGTTAGTTTGAAAAACCAACTCTTGAACTTCCTAAAAACGTGATAAAGAGAGAAAAACAGAGTTTAGACGTTGCATGGTTAACAACATGGGCAATGACGATGTGTAACACCTGCCTCGTTAAAAAACTTCTCTCGAAAACCCATTGGGACAAAACCAACGAAGGGAAAAGAGTACAAGTGTTGCACAAACCCATTTGTTAACCATAAGCTTGAATTAGGACCATAATGGTTTGATTAGCCTTATATTAATTCAGATGACATTTGATATGGTTAAGCTTTGTCTTAGGACTTTAGTCTTTGATCGAGTTACTGAACCCTTTGGAACAACTAGACCTTTCTCAAATACATGCTCTGGTTCAAACTCAGCTACAAGCTCCGGTTCAAACTCAGCTACAAGCTCCGGCTCAAGCGCATCCTCCTCTGAACTATCCATGTTCATATCATCCCCTCTTTCTTGAAAAGGATTTTTTCTCAAATATGTATCATCTACAAGAAAAGGGACAAGATCAGAAACGTTGAAGATGTTACTCACATTGTACTTACCTTGAAGATCAAGTTGATAGGTATTGCGTTGATCTCCTTTGTTATTTTGAAAGGGCCATCTATCCTTGGCATCAACTTGGATTTTATTTATTCTGGAAACCTTTCTTTTCTCAAATGCAACAGACTTGATCTCAACTTCAAAGACCATTTTTCGCCTTCGTTTGTTAGCATGCTTAGCATAGAGCTTAGTCCCTTCTTTTATGTTTCTTGATAAATGCATGATTTGCCCTTTCTTAACATACATTTTAGTAGTATTTTGAGACATTTAGCTTAGGTTTTATTCGTTTTCTTTTATTTTTTGGTTCCTTTTAGAATAGTTTGAGTCTAGAGTCCAAGTTCTTGTTTTGGTGCATTTGCATGCATATTTCTTGCATTTTAGGTACAAAAAGAGTCTTGGATCATTGGTGGAACAAAAAGAAGAAGGAATCAAGCAAGTAGATGAAGAACAAGAAGCAGGAGCTGCGAAGCACTTTCTGCCCGGGCTCAAGTCGAGCGTTTGGGCCGCCCTGAACTCGAGCCTAGCTCGAGAAACTCTCTGGTCTTCAGTGGCCCGACCACAAGTAGGGCGGCTGGTCGGCGTGAAGCCTCCTCCTGCGTCAATTTTCCAGTTTGACCCATCTTTGACCTCGTTTGACCCGTTTGACTCGGGTTGACACGGGTATACTTTCTCTTTTCTTATAAATACTTGTAATCACATTAAAACCCTAAGATTTTTGCCTCATCTCTTTACCCTTTGTGTAAACCTAAAACCTAATGTGTTCTTGAATGACTTGAGGTCAAAAGTCTTCACTTTTAATGTTTTAGCAAATATTTCTTGTTTATTTCTTTAAGGCTTTTCATTATGCATCTTTATATTCATGGTTTAGTTGTTTTAGATATGATTAGTGAGTAGTTATCTTAATGGATCTTGAGTAGAGAACATTATGGTTGATTCATATGAGATTAGTGATGCTAAGTTATTAGTGTTTCATGTTTTATTGATTAGAAAGCTTTTAATTCTAGATTAGGAAGTAATTACCCCAAATCTAGATCATGGTCTTTTCATGCCCGGAAGGTGTTTGTGAAAATGTCTAGGAGACTCTACTCATGCATTTCTCATCTTAGCCAATGGAAGTTGATGTCTAAGGAGTTTTGTAAGCTAATATGAACATTTGCATTAATGATTCTTGATTAGTCTTTAATAAAATGGGAGTTTGTGCTAATTATTAATTAAGAAATGGATTAGTACCATGGAAGTGGATTAGTCTAGATTAAATAGATTCATACTTTGAAATTAGCTATCTTTAGTTGTTGTGCATCACTATCTTCACTTGTTTCAACCCAAATTTATCTCCTTTACTCAAGATCCATGATTTTATCATATAGATTATCTTTGCTTAATTTTGTTGACTTTTTGATTGACTTTCGTTGACTTTTTGTTGATTTTTCTAAAATTGCATTTTAATCTAGTTTTACCTTCACTTATGCATTGCTTTGTTTCATTTTAGTATTTTACTTTGCATTTCACTTATTGCATCATTTCATATTGTCATTTAAGATTATAACTATTGAAATCCACCCTTGAATTTGCATTCACCTAGCTTCATTAGTTTCTTCCATTCCAATTGTTTAAACAACTTTTCCTTGTGGAAGAATGACCCTTGATTACTTCATTGATTGCACCATGCACTTGTGATTAGTTGATTGAGGTTTTAGAACTCATAGCACTTCTTGAGCATTTGCATTTAGCATTGATCATTTAGTGTGCATTAAGGTTTTGGCACCGTTGCTTGGGATTAGTTAATTTGATTTTAAGCATTTAGATTTGGTATCTTTTGTAGACTAGGTTTTATTTTTGTTTGATATTCAATCTATCTTGTTTGTCATTTGTTTTTACTTGGTCTGTAGGTGTATGATAACAAGAAGCAAAAGTTTAGCCAAGTTGAGAAGCAAGCTAGATTATCAAGAAAAGAAAGACAACGTTTAGCAATGGAAGCTTACGTTGTTAATGGTAATGGCGGTAATCACCAAGTTGATGAAGTTGCTAGAAATGTGGATGGTAATGGTAATAGAGTACCGGTTCACGCCCCTAGAGATGAAACGACGATTAGAGATTTCGATAACCCAATCACTGATGGGACTAGAACCAGAATTCGTCCACCACCTTGTGCAAACAACAATTGGGAGATGAAATTTAGTTTGATCAATCTAGTGCAAAACAACCATTTCTTTGGTTTACCTTTAGAGCATCCAATTGAGCACCTAGACAACTTTGATAGATTATGTCGAACGGTAAAGATGAATGGAGTATCCGAGGACGTCGTGAAGCTTGCCTTGTTTCCGTTTTCTTTGGGAGATAAGGCTAGTCAATGGGAGAAGAGTGTAGTGACATCTTCAATCACTACATGGGAAGAATGTAAAAAGAGGTTCTTGGCTAATTTATTCTCCAATCAACGTACCTCACAGATTAGAAACGACATTACAAGTTTCAAGCAAGGTCCAAATGAAGCTCTCTATGAAGCATGGGAAATATTGAAGGGATACACTAGATCTTGTACTCACCATGGAGTTCCTATGGAAGCTCTACTTGGAATATTTCATAGAGGCATTGGAGTAAAGTATTACTTGGCGCTAAACATTGCTAGTAATGGAGACTTTGGAAGCTTGACTATAGAAAAAGGACAAGAGCTCAGTTATAATCTAGCTCAAAACAATCAAAGCTACAATAGAGATAATGATAGATCACACAAGGAGCCAAATAATGAGCTACAAGAGTGAAGATCAAATGATCAAGGAGATGAGTGAAAAGCTAGACAAGCTTATTCTAGCTAGTATGAAACAAGTCCACTATGTTGGAGATTTCGATGAGAATCAAGAAATGGTTGTTGAAGGAGTCCAAGAGGGGCAAGAGGAGAAAAGCTACATCCAAGGTCTAGGGTATTATCAAAAGGGTTTCAAGTCCAACTATAGGTCTCATCCCAACTTGTCCTATAGAAGCACTAATGTGGAGAATCCCCAAGACCAAGTCTATCCACCTAAGCAAAAATCATTCATTCCCCAACAAGTTCAAGATTTTGTGCCACAACAAGGTTTTGTTCCTAAGCAACAATACTACTCCAATCAAGTTGCTCCTACCAATCAAGCTACTACCTCTACTCAACCCGCTTCTACCGGGTAAACCCGAGTCTAATCCGATAAGCAACATTTGCAATGTGGTGATCCTAGAAGAAGATAAAGGATGGAATTCAAGGTATGAACCTCTAACTAAAGAAGACTATGAAGAAGATGAACTCTAGTTGGAAGAATTGGTTAATTCATTGAAGCCTCCACAAGAAATGAATGTGATTGTGAAGAAAGAGCACTCAAGAAGGATTGCTTTAGTTGGGAAAAGAGCTATCGAAACTCCTACTTATGAAGATATGCAATATAAGCCTAAGCTTGACCTTCCAAGACCGGATTCCACTAAGGCGGTCAAGAAGATCTTAGCTAGTTACAAGAAGGATATGATTTCGGGTCTAATATTAAAGTGATTTCTCCTGAGATGATGGAACTTCCAATGATCACAAAGCTCAAGAAGAGCACTTGCACTCTCATCTTTGGAGATGCAACATGTAAGCAACCACTTGGAATCATTGAAGATTATCCTTTGAAGATCGGTAATTGCGTTATACGAACAAATTTTATGGTCATGGAAATGGAGACGTCTAAATCGCTTCCGCTTATTCTTGGTATGCCTTTATTGGCTACCACTCGAGCTAGTTTAGACTTTCTTTACATGAAAGCTCTATTGATTAATGTCGACCCTTACACTTGCTATACCATTGAGCCCATTGGAGTTGATATTTGTGGTATGGTCTCTAGTGAAGATCTTAATGAAGAAATGATGAGTCTAGAGACTAGTGAAGTGGTCAATGAGGTTGTGAAAGAAGCTTCCAAGATAGATGATTACAAGGAGAGCTTAGATATGTTTTATGGTGGCGGTATTGGTTCAAAATTTGAAACGGTGGATGAGACGGCTATGGTTATAGCTAATGAGCCTAAGGGAGCCAATGGTAAGAACTCCAAGATGTCTAAAGGAAAGGTCAAAAACAATCTCATACTAAAGCCTATGAAGAAAATTGAAGAGGGACTAGAGTGTAAAACCATTTGGAATGGCAGGTTTCGACGTTTCTCTAAGGCTAAGATCATTTTTCCAACCAGTATGAACCAAGAAGAGATGGATAAGTCCAAGAAGGCCATGAAAGAAGCCTTTAATGTTGATTTGGAGGATTGGGGACCAAGCAAGATTGATGGTCCTCCATTTATCTCTAACTAGCGCTTTCACCAACCGTCAAGCTTAGAGACGTTAAACAAGGGCATTTGGAAGGCATTGCCATGGTAGCCTTTGTACATATTTCTTATGCTTTTTTCTATGTTTAGTATGTTTTTTGGAGAGTGAGTCTGATATAGGAATCAAAGAAGAAGACTGGAGAAGACTTATAGCATGTTTGAGAGGTGTAAAACAAGACAAGAAGCTCCAAACAGCCTCGCGCCCGACCACATGTCGAGCGCTTGGTCGGGCCAAAAGTGAAGCCTAGCTTCAAAAGCTCTCTGGTGCTCACTGGCCTGACCATAAGTCGGGCACTTGGTCGGGCTCCAGGTACCAATTTTGATTTTTCAATTTCTGCGCGTTGACGTGGTCCAATTTTGGTATAAATCGGTTTATTTCAAGTGTTCTCAATCAATTTTGGCCGATTTAGCCTCTAAAAATCAGATTTTCTAGATCCTTCTCCATCATTTTCAAATTATTTTAAAATATTTAGCAAATCTTTAGCAATTCTCTCTCTCTCTTACTTTACTCTTTCTCTAAAGAAAATCTCTACATTTCAAAGTCAAGAACTTCTTTTTCTCTAAAACTTTGCAAGAACTTTAGATTCACCATTACTTTTGGATATCTTCTACCACAATCTCTAATCATGACAAGGTATGCTCTTTCTCCTATACCAATTCAATTACTCTTGAAACTCATGGAAGCGTACATGAGAATCATGTGTGTGGTGGTGGAAACATGCACAGTTGAAATAGTCAATGGTCTAGGTCTGAAAGCTCTGAGATGAGAAACACTTAGCGAAGATCTCAAGAGAGTTTGTTATTAAGCTTTTGCAATAGTTTGTGTAAAATTGCGGATCCTCTCTTTCGAGGTGTACAAGGTCTATTTATACAAATCTAAGTCGGCCTAGGTCTACGCCTAAAGAGATAAGGTCGAATCCCTGAATCTTCGGGATTCTCTCCCAGCGTAGTCGGTGGCCGCTTCTAGGTCATGACCTTGTCCTCGTCATGGGCCCAAATCCGAGAGCTCGTCTTCTGGGCCCAGTCTTGTAGTAGAGGTCGGCGTGACTTGTTACTGGTGGGCTCCCGACTCGTTCTCTCCAATGAGGGACTTCTGAGCTCGGCCCATTCTCTGAAATGATCGCAACGGTCTTTTGGAGTCTAAATCACCACTACAGACGTCATCCTGGAAAGGTGCCGGTCCTAGTCCCAATTACTCTGGAGAGCCGGTCCCAGAGACAGAGCTGGTCCCTGAGAGAGAGCTGGTCCAAATAACAGCGCGCCTACCTCTGGTACTTAGTCATTTTAGAGAGCTCGTCCTAGAAAGCAGGAGAGCTAGTCCTGGTTATAGAGTTGGTCCAGATAACTGCGCGTCCACCTCTGGTACTTAGTCATTTTCTTGACGATCTCTACCGGAGTGAGATCTGACCCCAACAGTTAGCCCCCCAGCTCGGTAGTATCAGTTCTGATGATGCCGAGGTAAAAGAGTTGTAGTGAGGTTTCAAGAAAATGTACTGCTTGGCCTACGTCTGACGAGACGAGATTGTGAAACCTTGTTCTGAGGACCTGCCGACATTTACTGAGCTTTCGTGTTCATGTTTAACGCATAGCCTAGTAAAGATTTTCAATAGACTTGTGTTTTCGAATTTGTATTACAAAGTTTAGAGGAACTGGTCCTGTAAAGTTTGTAGAGCTTGTTCTCGTTAAAGCTCGTAAAACTTGTTCATCTTGCCCAACTCTCGCATGTTCACGTCAATGCTGAGTTGGGCGTCACGTTTCTGTTTAGTTGCTTTCCGGACTTAGTAAAGATACTGTTTTTCCCGGAAGCTGAAAATTTAATTCCCGCTGAAAATTGGAAATTTAAATTCCCGTTAGAAACTGAAATTGTTAATTCCCGCTGGAAATGAGAAATTTGGTTTCTTTCAGAAATAGGAATTGTTCCCGCCGACTACTGAAACGTGCCATTCCAGGGTTTTGACAGTAACACTATAAATATTTTTTCCCCTTTTCTTTTCTCCACAACTTCACTCCATCAAAAGAAATGTAAGATCTGTTTTCTCTCTCCTCTTTGTACTTTTTTTGCTAGGTTTTTAGTTTTTTTTTCTTCTTCTTCCTCTTTTGGTTTGCCGCCGTCATCGCCGTTTCCATCTCCCACCTTCGGCGACGGTTCATTTTTTCTCCGGCGAGCTCTAGTCGTCGACGAGAGTAGATTCTGACGACTCCTGGAACCTTCCTCCGCTTTATCCTCTTCTCCAACTGTTCCTTGTTCTCCGGTCATCACCTCCATCTTTTCCGGTGAGTCTTCCGTTCTGTCCGAGTCGACCCTTACCTTGACGAGTTCTTCTTCGGCCTAGACCTGCATCGGCTGGCCTCCCTCACGCAACTTCGATATGAGATTTCAACAGAGGAGGAGCTCACTGTCGTCGCCTGGTTACTGTGAGAGCTCGTCTCCGTCCAGAAGTAGCTTCGACTCCGTCCTCTAGCTCCGTCGAATCCGCAGCGTTGAGCCAGCTCCGATGAGACTTGGTCGTGCCTCCGGTCGATGCTTCGTCGTTACTGTCTGTGCACGTCAGTCTTGATGCCAAGGTAGGAGCTCGTCGTGGTTCGTGGACACTCGCCGTCGTCGTTCATGAAGTTCCGCCGTCGTCGCCGTATGACTCAAATTTGATGGCTTCACCGCGACGTCGATTGGAGCTTCAGTCTTGTCTCGACTTTGACTTAGCTTGGTGGGTAGTTCTTGAACAGTAAGGGCGTCGAGCTTACCAACGATTTCGACTGGTTCCTACTACAATTGATTCGTTTTAGTGGAGCCGACGCGTTGCTTCTCTAGACGTCGTCGTACAGAGAGCTCGTCTCGAACCGGAGGCTGAGTCGCGTTGTGTGAAATCGTCAAGCTCGAGTTTAGGCGTTCTCCGAGACATGGAGTGGAATTCGTTTTGGTAAGCGTCAAGAGGAGAATTCGAGCCGTGGTGTCTTCAATCTTACTTGCGTTTGAGCCTCTTTTGTCGTGGCTAGCTTTGAAAGAGTGAAGTCGTCAAAATCAGTTTGAAAACGAATTCTGGTCGTTGAGACATGTTATTGGGGATCGATTTTGGAGAGGAGGAAGGCGTCGAGGTCTCTTGTTGTTGAAGACGAGACTAGAACCATCCCCGTACTGATCCAGAGCCTATGCCATTGATCTCGACTCAGAGACCTGGTCGTATTTCCTCGTCTTCGTCATCGTTATTCATATCTTGAGCTTGCTAGCCAATGTCGTACTCGACCCGGAGAGGAGACAAAGCCGAGCTCGTTATCTCATACTATTGAGTGCTAGCACTACTGGTGGATTGTTGTCGAGTGCTAGCACCACTGGTGGATTGTTGTCAAGTGCTAGACCTCAATTGTATTACGAATCTGATCGGTTTTCGAGACTGCTTTGATGCCGGGTTTGGAGTCGTCTCTAGCTGCGCCCACTACTGCACCTGCTCTAGCTGCGCCCACTACTGCGCCGACCACTACTGCACTAACCACTACTGCGCTAACGACTACTATTGCTGCCAAGACCAGAACTGTTACTGGTGAAAATGGGGCCGAGGTGACCATGACTAGGACCGAGGACATCGTTGAGGAGACCAGGACAAATGAGATCATTAAGGAGACCAGGACCGACGAGGTAGTCGAAGAGACAAGGTATGGCGAGTCTTTGAGAGGACAAAGACCGACGAGGTCTTCAAGGAAAGCAGGACTGACGAGTCTTTGAGAAGACCAGGACCGAGGAGGCAGCAGGGCCGACTACCATGACTACTCCTACGGGGGTCGTTGATGATGAGGCGATTGTCCCTTAGTTGCTTTGCGCGCCTGTTAGCGCTTATGTTTTAGATTTGACTTTGGATTTTTCGCCTAGATGGCTTGTGTTATAAAAGATGATAATGAATGCAACTTTTTAATTTGTTTCTGTTTTCTGTTAAGTCCAACTTTCTTGACTTAGACTTTAGAAAGACCACTAATAGGGATGAATTGTATCCTTGTTGAATCCGTTTCTAGGATGCATAGTTAGTCTGGTTCAAATGAATTTGTTTAAAAATCCATATGAACAATCATCATGATTGAAGGCGTTGTTGCTGTATTTTGGTGCTCGTCCTTGTTATAGGAGTTAGGTCATCGTTGACCACCCAACTTCAGAAGTGAGCATGTTACGTTATTGCAACCATCGTTAAGGTTTGCTGGGTTATTCGAATGATCGTTTAGGTTTACGACCGTGTCACTCTTCGAGTACGACCGCTCCTATAACGATCATTAGCATTGACCAACGATGTTGTTTGGTTTTCTGAATGGTCATTTGGGTTTACAAGTGTGCTTCTCTCTAAACACACCTACTCCTATAATGAACCATTGGTTTCGACCAACGATGTTGTTGGGTTTTTTGAATGGTCATTTGGGTTACAAGTGTGCTTCTCTCTAAACACACCTGCTCCTATAATGAACCATTGGTTTTGACCAACGATGTTGTTGGGTTTTTTGAATGGTCACTTCGGTTACAAGTGTGCTTCTCTCTAAACACACCTGCTCTTATAATGAACCATTGTTATTTATATAGCGCGCTTATCCAATGGTGGATGTTATTGTAAAGATCTGCAGAAATTTTTGTGAACAGTCACCGCTGTGGCCAGCAGCGGCGGTGGAAGGTGAGATGGTCGTTTAAGTGAGACCCTGAATTATCCGTAAAGGATGTGATAGAGATAGTCGTTTTGACAAGTTTTTGTAGCAGGTGTTTATTCTCATAAAGGTTTGCTACAAAGAGAGGTGGGAGTATACGAGTATACGTACCCCACTCCCCCCCCTTTTTTGGGAAGTGGGGCAACTGAACCCATCTGAAAATGAGCTGCCTACGTACCCTTTGCAGGGATCAAGTCACTCGTAGTTCATGGTAAGTGATTGAGTGGTGGACGAATGACGGTAAGGTTGCTCAATGGTAGTACTTCTTTCTTAGTCTACCTTGTGCCGAATCGTCGTTTTGTCTTCCGCGTTTACGCGGTTCTTCATTGATCGGCGCTACTTCAACGTCGTTTTCCTCTAATTCAAAGTCTTTGAGGTTGAAGTTATCGCCGAGTTCACCGTCCAATAGTTTTTGGGCGAGCGCCGAGCCGAGAGACTGGCAGTTTACTGTCGAGTGCCCATGAGTGTGATGAATGTCGCAGTATAACGACTCGTCGTAAGTTGAATTACCGGTCCACGCATTAGGAAAACATCCTCCTTAGTCGTGCCCATAGTTGGGAGAATCCACCTGATAGTTGTGGGCTCCTTCGTGTTGGACGAAATTTCCACTATGGGTTTTTCGCGCCTGGCTTGGCTGGTGGTCGCTGTCACTTTTCTGTTTTGACTTCCCATACTTTTTTGCAAGTTTCTTCGCTTCTTCTTCGCTTTTCATGAAGTTCGTCGCTCGATGCAGAGCATCCTGGATAGTCGAAGGCTCATTGAGAGACATTTCCTTCCAGAAGTCAGATTCGTGCCATATGGCTCTTTTCAGCGCTTGGAGTGCGTCCAAGTCATCTATCCCTTTCACTTGCGATAGTACCAATTTGAAGCGTTCGATGAAAGTCTTGAGAGACTCGGTTGGTTCTTGGTTCATGTACCATAAATCGGCACCAGACGTTTGAGTCTCAATGAAGATGGAGTAGTGCTTGATGAAGGCCGCTGTCAACTGTTTGAAAGTATCGATGGAATTACTTTCGAGCCCTTTAAACCATTTGAGAGCTGGTCCTTTGAAATTTGTTCTGGCCATAGCCACACTGAATTCGTTGAGGTGGTCAGCTGGGTCTTCGGTTCCGTCGTAGGTCGGCACCCTAATCTTGCCTGGGTCTAACACTCGAGCTTTGGTGATGCGCGCCGAGAACGGAGTGTGCTGAGCTTGTTCAAGGATTAGATCGAGCTCTGGCGCCTTGCTAGTGGCACGATGCATCTGTGAGCGGATAGTTTTCAACTCAGCAGTAGTCTTATTTAGCGAGGCTCGGAACTCGGCCATCTCGTCGTGCTGGGCTCGAATCGCAGCTTGTTTAACTTCAGTGACCTCTGCCAGTTTCACCCATTCAATGTTTTCCTCTTCTTCTGAGATGTGTCTAGCATATCCAGGATCGATCTCATCGTCGAAAGCGGGGAAACGCTGTTGGGTCATCCTCTGTGGGTCGGCATGCCTTTGCCTTGTAGTGGTTCGCCGTACCACTTCTTCCTCTTGGAGATCGGCATTGCGTGCGACTATCCTCACGGGGCCATGGTCTCCGAAGGTGGAGAACTGCTGTGAAGCTACGTATCGAGGATCGTCGTTCCTTGCTTTGGTTGTTCCATGCCGATCTCTTGCTATCTCAGTGAAGATGGTATCGGGAACGACTCTTCTAGCGAGGTCATCGTCATCGAAAGCGGAGAAACGTTGTTGGATCATCCTTTGTGGGTCGGCATGCTTTGTCCTCGTAGTGGTTCGCTGCGCCGCTTCTTCCTCTGGGAGATCGGCGTTGCGTGCAACTCTCCTCACGGAGCCATCGTCTCTGACGGTGGAGAACTGATGTAAAGCTATGTATCGAGGATCGTCGTTCTTCGCCTTGGTTATTCCTTGCCGATTTATCACTGTCTCTGTGAAGATGGTTTCAGGAACGACTCTTCTGGGCAAGTCCTCGTCGTCGTTTTGGAGGTCTATTGGCTCGTCGCCGACTTTCGCTTTCTCTCGTCGTGCCTGGGCTAAAAGAGCGGATCGTCCATCATTAGCGGCGGTCGACGGATTTTAGTGCCGAGGTCGGTTCGACAACCCTCCTGGTGTGGCGAAGTTGAGTGCCACCGGATCGATTCGTGCTGCTGGTTTTCTGAACAGACCTGGCTCGAGGGGTCGTGCGCGAATGTCTGCTCCTAAAGACTTGAGCTCGTCAGTTATCGTCTCGTTGCTTCGGTTTTGCCGCTCGGCGCTCTCCAGTAGAGCGTCCAATGTCGTGCTCATCTTCTGCAACAACTCAGGAAGAAGCGAGCTCGCTCTCGGGGTTTCCTTCGACTTCTCGCCAGGGAGATCGGCGCGAGCTGTTCCTGCTGGTGGCGGATCGTCACGAGCGGTTTGGTCCTTGTTGGTATCTCCTTCAGCCTGGATCTCGCCCTCTTCCAGATCTCTCGGCGCGACGTCTTTCGGATCAGCGATACGTCGCTTGTCAATCATCGTGTTCTGGATCTCTTCGCGGTGGTTCTTCGGAGTAAGATGCTTTCAATTACCCCTCCTTCTAGCGCCAAACTGTGGTGGTGGAAACATGCACAGTTGAAATAGTCAATGGTCTAGGTCTGAAAGCTCTGAGATGAGAAACACTTAGCGAAGATCTCAAGAGAGTTTGTTATTAAGCTTTTGCAATAGTTTGTGTAAAATTGCGGATGAGGTCTGAAAGCTCTGAGATGAGAAACACTTAAAGAGATAAGGTCGAATCCCTGAATCTTCGGGATTCTCTCCCAGCGTAGTCGGCGGCCGCTTCTAGGTCATGACCTTGTCCTCGTCATGGGCCTAAATCCGAGAGCTTGTCTTCTGGGCCCAGTCTTGTAGTAGAGGTCGGCGTGACTTGTTACTCGTGGGCTCCCGACTCGTTCTCTCCAATGAGGGACTTCTGAGCTCGGCCCATTCTCTGAAATGATCGCAACGGTCTTTTGGAGTCTAAATCACCACTACAGACGTCATCCTGGAAAGGTGCCGGTCCTAGTCCCAATTACTCTGGAGAGCTGGTCCCTGAGAGAGAGCTGGTCCAAATAACAGCGCGCCTACCTCTGGTACTTAGTCATTTTAGAGAGCTCGTCCTAGAAAGCAGGAGAGCTAGTCCTGGTTATAGAGTTGGTCCAGATAACTGCGCGCCCACCTCTGGTACTTAGTCATTTTCTTGACGATCTCTACCGGAGTGAGATCTGACCCCAACAATGTGGAATCTACTATCTTTGGGTTGTAAAATGAGTTGCTTTGTATTTGATTGGAGTTATAATTGCTTGGGTAGATGATTTCTTATGCAAATTTGGAATATTGATGTTTGAATTTGAGATTCTATTTACTTTAGAATTCTTGACATTGAAAATGCTTTAAATTTGGAATATTTAGATGAAATTGAGTTTAATTATGAGTTTGCTAATCAATTATTGCAATTAAGCCTTGTTGGTACCTAGTATTCACTAGAATTTTCGAAATTTATCAAGTTCAAGATTAAAATTTTAATAAATGGGCTTAATAGAAAATGGAATGTTGAATTGCTTTTACTATGAGTAGAATATTCATTGAGTAGTGCTTGTTGAAGTGATTGATCTCTTGTCTAGCCATATATGAAATCAAATGTTGAAACAATCTTAAAGATGTGGTTAGAGAATTTGGTTTTGAATGGAAAATGGTTCTTATTTGGAAACATTTCTTTGGAGAATCAATCTAGCAACTATGGCCACTCGTCTAGAGAAGCTCGTGTCACGCGTTGATGAGATTTGACTTGGGATTTTGAACCAAGCGACGTATGAAAGATTCGCTTGTCCGTTGTTCTTAGCTAGAAGTGGTCTTAAGGACAAGGTTAATGAGCTCTTGGGAAAGATGCACTTGAATGGTTTAGCTCAAATGGATTATTTTACTTACCCGAGCTCACCAAGCAATTCTTAGCTACGGTGGAATGCAAGTTCGATGATCAGTTTGGAACGTACTTCGTTTGCTTTGAGATAGATGGTTTGAAGTATACATTCCCATTTAGAGATTTTTGCGATGTCTATAATTTTTCCACCGGAAAAATACGGAGAGAACACAGAGTTCAACATGGAAACGTTGTTGTGGCGCAACATAGCGCTAGAAGATAGTTACTCGGTCGCCTCCAATTGCATCACAAGGGCCAAGAATCCCATGATCTGATACGTTATCCATCTATTAGCCAACACCTTCAATGCAAGATCAGACGACCATTTTCCAACCAACGAAGACCTCAAGCTGCTCTACGTTGGTATCCATTCCTCTATGCAAGATTTTGATTGTCAACATATAGAGATGGATCATGACTACTATGGATGTGAGATTGGCTTAATGTTCAATGACCAAAAAGATTCTCCTTTTCCATATAGTTGCATTTGATACATTTGTATAATCATTTAGGTTGCATTGAGCACATTTTAAAATGTTTTTGAGATTTATGGCTGAACATTCAATATGATCCTTAGGATAATGCTAGATATTGCTAAGTGAATTATAGAAATTTCTTCTTTGTATCTTGATCTCTTCGCTCGAAACTCGTATTTAGGTTGAAGCATATTAGACTTGAAACTGATTGTATCAGTTTGAACCTAATATTGACTTTAATTTCTTTCTTAGAGACTTGATATGCATGTTCAAAGTAACCATATACACATTTAGACTTTATTTTACCTTTTTACCACTCTTTGCTTGTCCAAATGGCCTTCCCGATTCACGACATCTAATGTGAATGAGGAATGTTTCCCTTACCTTGCATAACCTTGACCCTTCTTTGAAACCTAATGAATTTTCTTAAGTGAGGCCTCCTTTTTGAAAATGCATACACAAGTAAAATCTTGAAAGATATGAACGACAAAGAAGTGCTTTCATTTAGAGCTAGTCTCGTTTTAAGACTAGTAATAGCTTAAGATTTGTTGTTCTTATGGGTTGGGTTTGGTGAGTGTTTTGGTGAGCAAAAGAAAGAGTGTACGAGTTAAAGAAGCCAAAGAAAGAAAAGAAGTTGAGCTACTGTAGGGAAAGGTTGTGTTATGATAAAAGTTAAAGAAAGACTCTAGTGTATGATTGTAAAAGTTATGATCCCCTCTATAAGGTAGAACCCAAAGGGCTAGTAGGAAAGGATAAAAGGAAATCATAGAAGAAATAATAGAAGTAAAGAAAAGAGTCTAGCAAGTAAAGAAACCCCCTAGAATAAGCCAAAAAGTTTAAGAAAGATTCAGAAAGGCTTAGATCACCAAGAGAACAAAGAGTTGCAAGCTCAGGGGTAGATTAAGAGTTTGAATTCATTAAGGGTGGGGTAGAATGGACGCACTAATTTGTATCATCAATTGTTCTATTTCTTCCTTGCTTTTACATGATGTTTTGCATTACTCTTTCTTGAGTGTGAGTCACCTAAAAATAGTTTTATAGCCACCTTATCTTTTGCATTTTAACCTTCTTTTACCTAGCCTTGAACATTGTTTGATAGTTTATAAGCAAGATCATGCATTAAACTCTAATGAATGTTAAATAATTGGTGGGTAGAATGCTTGATCATTGAGTCTAGAGGCAAAAGATTGGAGTAGCGATAGATTGCGAGAAGATTGATGAGCGTTAAAGCACTTAGCGATAACTTTTTATTATCTTAGGTGATGGTGTTGAATGCTTTGTTTGAATCTATTGTTTATTTTCCTTGTTTTCAAACGTCTCCATAGGTTTTGTTCTCTTTGTTTGCTCGAGGGCAAGCAAAAGGCAAGTCCGGGGGAGTTGATAAGTGCATAATTTGCCCTTTCTAAGCATGCATTTTAGTAGTATTTTGAGACATTTAGCTTAAGTTTATTTGTTTTCTTTCCCTTTTCGGTTCCTTTTAGTATAGTTTCAGTTTAGAGTCCAAGTTCTTATTTCGGTGCATTTCATGCATATTTCATGCATTTTAGGTACAAAAAGAGTCTTGGATCATTGGTGAACCAAAGGAAGAAGGAATCAAGCAAGTAGATGAAGAATAAGAAACAGGAGCTGCGGAGAACTTTCTGCCCAGGCTCAAGTCGGACGTCTGGTCAGGCCAGAACTCGAGCCTAGCTCGAGAAACTCTTTGGTCTTCACTGGGCTGACCACAAGTCGGGTGGCTGGTTGGGCGTGAAGCCTTCTTCTGCGTCGATTTTCCAGTTTGACCAATTTTTGACCTGGTTTGACCTGTTTGACCCGGGTTGACCCGGGTACACTTTTCATTTTCCTATAAATACTTGTAATCACTAAAACCCTAAGCTTTTGGCCTCATCTCTTTACCCTTTGTGTGAACCTAAAACCTAATGTGTTCTTGAATGATTTGAGGTGAAAGGTCTTCACTTTTTATGTTTTAGCTAAGACTTCTTGTTTATTTCTTTAAGTCTTTTCATTATGGATTTTTATATTCATGCTTTAGTTGTTTTAGATATGATTAGTGAGTAGTTATCTTAATGGATCTTGAGTAGAGAAGATTATGGTTGATTCATATGAGATTAGTGATGCTAAGTTATTAGTGTTTCATGTTTCGTTAATTAGAAAGCTTTTAATTCTAGATTATGAAGTAATTACCCCAAATCTAGATCATGGTCTTTTCATGCCCGGAAGGTGTTTGTGAAAATGTCTAGGAAACTCTAATCATGCATTTCTTATCTTAGCCAGTGGAAGTTGATGTCTAAGGAGTTTTTTAAGCTAATATGAACATTTGCATTCTTGATTCTTGATTAGTCTTTAGGAAAATGAGAGTTTGGGCTAATTATTGATTATGCAATGGATTAGTACCATGCAAGTGGATACGTCTAGATTAAATAGATTCATGATTTGAAATTAGCTATCTTTACTTATTGTGCATCACTATCTTCACTTGTTTCAACCCAAATATATCTCATTTACTCAAGATCCATGCTTTTATCATATATATCATCTTTGCTTAATCTTGTTTTACCTTCATTTATGCATTGCTTTGTTTCATTTTAGTGTTTTACTTTGTTTAAGCTATTGCATTTCACTTGTTGCATCATTTCATGTTGTCATTTAAGTTTATACAAATCAAAATCCACCTTTGAATTTGCATTCACCTACCTTCATTAGATTCTTGCATTCCAATTGTTTAGACAATTTTTCCTTGTGGAAGAATGACCCTTGATTACTACATTGATTGCACCATGCACTTGTGGTTAGTTGATTGAGGTTTTAAAAATCGTAGCACTTCTTGAGCATATGAATTTAGCATTGATCCTTTAGTGCGCATCATTTCTCCGAGTGTTTTCATGGATCTTTTGCACCAACTCATGTAGTGGTACCGGGTTTAGCACCCATTACCATACCCGACTCATATCCGACCCGACAAGAAGTTTGTAAGGATAACTCGGAGATTCCAAAATCCGAGATCGGGTTTAGAAATCTGGTGATACCGGATTGAGCAACAATCCAAGATCGGTCCAAAGAATAGAGGAACTAGGTTTAAACGTAATATCACAAAGAAAACAAGCGAAAAGATGTGTATATAATTCTCTTGGTTGTCCTAAGTGCGAGGTGCAGACCTAGCTCCGGCTTATTAAGGTTTGTGGGTTATTTAACCACGGCACTCATGAGAAGCGCGTTGAATGTCGGATACCTGGCCAGGGTACCAACGTGAATAATCACAGTTCGAATAGGGTAAGTTTGAATTTTTGTAAGGGCATGCGTTGTTGCATCCGTCCGACCTTTTAGTAAAAAAAAGTTGATTTACTTTAAAAACTTAAAGTTTCTATTAAGGGTGTGACTGCGCTTTTGCAGGACCTGCCTACGTATCCTCAAAGAGGAATCAAGTCACTCGTAGTTCATACATTTGTATGGGCTGGTGTATAACGAGTAGTTTTTTTTTGCGATATGAAGTAATCAGATCTGCTTTCATGCTTGACTCTTCGTAATGGATTGGACTTTCTTGACTTCCTTTTCCTTTGGAATGTCGACCTCACCGTTCTTTAAGCGAGCTTCGGACTCGGCCTTAAGTCGATTCTTCTTTTCGATGGCAAAGTAACTACGAGCTTCTTTTTGGTTATCCTTGATTGTGTATGTTCCGCTAGCAGTAGGAAATTTGACACATTGATGATAGGTTGATGTCACCACTTTCATGGCGTAAAGCCAAGGCGGTCCCAAGATCGCATTGTAGACTAAGAGCGTATCTACAATGATGAACTTGATAAAGTGATTAACTCTAACCACATAAACTAGAAGCTTGATCGTATCGACTGTCGAGGTAGTATCATTGGCGAAACCAATTAGTGGTCTATTCCCGAACTTGATGCCTTCTTGAGTTACTCCCATCCTTTCAAGGGTGTTTCGATAGATAAGATCTACCGAGCTTCCGATATCAATCATTACACGACCTACTTTGCACTCGTTGATAACGAGTTGAATTACCAAGGGATTGTTGTGGGGTCAATCTAGACCCTTTGTATCTTGCTCATCGAATATAACAAAAAGGTCTTTCTCGGCTGGTACCGGCCACTTACTGGCGGTCTCGGCCTTCTTTTCTATTAGATTATGCGGAAATACTAAAGATTGGTTTAAGATTTCCTAGAGATTGTAAGAGTAATGATAATATAGAAAGAGTAAAGTTATTTTCTCATTAGATTGATGATAAGGTTACACATACATTCCTATATAAAGAGAAAAAGATGACAACATGTGAAGAAGAAGACAAAAGTGAATGTAGCCGTTTTTCCCACCTTTAAGGTAGGTGAGGTCTTTGGTAGGTGGAAAGTGATCTTTGGTAGGTGGGGACCAATCTCCTCCTTATCTCCAAACGGTAACTTCTCCCTGTCTAACGTTTCTTTCCCTTCAAATGCATATGATCGGAGATAACCTTTGCTTAGCAGATGCACGGATGGTACTATGTACGGATTGTACTTTGACCGTACATCCGTACATATCCGTACTGATCTATACCAACATCAATTCAAGTCCCTTTTTGATCAATACTCCCCCTCAAGTTTAAGTCCATGATAAATGACTTAAGCTTGGAAGTCCATGAAGCATCACCTCATTAAAAAACCTTCACATAGAAAACCACTTGGGATAAAACTATGCAAAGGGAAAAAGAGTGTGATGTCCATGGAGAGGGGACTTGAGATCAAGGTTTGTTTAAGTCCACAAGTCCTAGTTTACTATAGATGTGATTGCAAACCTTGAAACTTGCGGCCTTGGTGAAGATATCCGCCAATTGATCTTCACTCCTAATAAAGCATGGAAGAATTATTCCTTGTTCCATCTTTTGCCTAACCTTGTGGCAATCGATTTTAATGTGTTTGGTTATCTCATGAAACACCGAGTTGGAAGCAATGTGGATCGCGGCTTGGTTGTCACAATGCATTGTGATCGGTTCATCTTTGTTGAAGCCTAAACATTCAAGTAACCCTTTTAGCCAAACGAGCTCATTGGTGAGTTTCTTCATGGCTCTATACTCGGCTTCCACGCTTGAATCCGACACTATCTTTTGCTTCTTAGTCTTCCAAGTGACTAGGTTGCCTCCAATGAAGGTGCAATAGTCGGTTGTCGACTTCCTATCATTCCTATCTCCGGCCCAATCCGCATCACAATATCCAACCAAGTCGGTGTTGTCATTCTTTCCCATCCAAACACCTTGGCCAAAGCTTCCCTTCAGATACCTTAGTATCCGTTCAACCATACTCCAATGATAGATAGTTGGAGCCTTCATGTGTTGGCTTACTTGATTCACCGCAAAACATAAGTCCGGTCTAGTGAGAGTAAGGTAGATGAGTTTCCCAACTAGTCTTCTATAGTTAGACATATCTTCATATAGCTCATCATCCTTCTCTCCAATCCGACTTGTCTTATAACCTTCTTCTAGAGGAGTCTTAGCCAGTTTTGCCTCCATCATTCCGGTTTCACCTAGCAAATCCAAGACATATTTTTCCTTTGTGAGATAAAGAGACCATCCGAGAACCTACATACTTCCATTCCGAGGAAGTACTTGAGCTCTCCAAGATCTTTTATATCAAACACGGATTTTAGGAAGTCTTTAGTGTCTTGAATCCCTTCTTTGTCGTCTCCGGATATGATCAAGTCATCAACATACACTAAGACCACTATAATCCCTTTAGATCCTTGTAGAGTGAAGAGAGTGTGATCGGATTCGGACCTTTTGAACCCTCTTTCCATAAGAGTTGTACTTAGCTTCCTATACCAAGCTCTTGGAGATTGTTTGAGTCTATAGATGGCCTTCTTAAGTCTCAAAACTTTACCCGGTGAAACCGTCTTTTCTAGACCCGGAGTGGGAGTCATGTAGACTTCTTCTTCGAGCTCTCCTTGTAAGAAGGCATTCTTGACATCCATTTGCCACAAATCCCATGAGAGGTTAGTAGCTATAGAGATAACCACTCTCACCGTATGAAGCTTGGCCACGGGTGCAAAGGTATCCGTGAAGTCTTCTCCATAGGTTTGAGTAAATCCTCTAGCTACTAAGCGAGCCTTGTACTTCTCTATGTCTCCATTGCTCAAATGCTTGATAGTGAATACCCATTTTGAACTTACGGCTTTCTTCCCTTTTGGTAGATCGGCTTCATACCAAGTCTCATTCTTATGCATAGCTCCTACCTCATCATCAACCGCATTTGACCAAGATTTATCCTCCATGGCTTCTGCGTAAGTTTTGGGAATAAGATCTTGATCAACCTTGCCAAGGAAGGCTAGATGATCATCCGGTACAAATGCAAGAGAACACATGCTTGTGTTGGATGAGCTACGGCTTGAGCGTTGTAGTAGATCATATCCTTATTTCTTTCACTTCTTCTAAGTATAGGTTGAGTTGGCTCATAGCTTGATTCTTGATCATGAGACTCACCGGATGAAGGAACCTAAGAGTTATCCGATGATGGACGTGACTCATCCGATGACCTACTTGGTGAACCACTCGGTATTCCTTCAGCCTAGCACTTCTTCTAAGGGTAGGTGCTTGTGTTATCTCGGTCTCCTCCACTCTTGAGCTGTCTTCACCCTGGTCTTAGTCTTCTTCTTTATCGTGATCTTCTTCTTCTAAGGTAGGCTCATTAGGTGTGTTGATTGGCACATTAGAAACCGAATCCGGCTTGTCCCCCTTTTGATTGTTGTTGTCGTCTCCAAGGTGTTCAAGAAGCATTCTTAAGCTTGAAGCTCGGTCATTTGATGCCGCCAAGTCTTTCAAGTCATTCCAATCCTTCTTATCACAATAATCTTGGTCTTCTAAGAACTTCACCTCTCTTGTAACATAGTTGCGGTTTGTTGATGGATCATAGCATTTATACCTTTTTTGTGTTGTTGAGTAGCCAAGGAACATACACTTAGTGCTCTTTGCGTCTAGCTTGTTCCTTAGATCCCTAGGTACTAATACAAAACAAACACAACCAAACACTCTTAGATGTTCAATAAAAGGTTTAGTTTTGTTTAATACCTCAAATGGAGAGATATCCTCTAGGACTTTAGTTGGTGTCCGATTGATTAGATAGTACGCCATCATCACCGCATCTCCCCAATACTTCTTTGGTACCTTCATGTGAAACATCATGGATCTTGATACCTCCATTAAGTGTCGGTTCTTTCTCTCGGCCACACCATTTTGTTGTGGTGTGTATTGACAACTCGTTTGATGTGAGATCCCATGTTTGGCTAGATGTTCTTTGAACCGATTGCTTGTGTATTCTCCTCCATTATCCGTGCTAAATACTTTGATCTTGGCATTATATTGGTTAACAACATAATTTTGAAAGTTCATGAATGCATCAAATACACGATCTTTAGATGGAAGCAATGTAATCCAACTGTATTTCGATTTTTCATCAATGAATGTCACAAAGTATTTTTTATTATCCCAAGAAATGCAAGGTGATGTCCATACATCCGAATACACCAAATCAAAGCAATTTTCATAAATTGTAGACGATAAAGGAAAAACGGTTTTACAATGTTTGCCGAGAATACAAGCTTCACAATCCGAAAATTCTAAAGAAACATTAGGCAACATAAGCTCGAGAGCTCTAGAATGAGGATGTCCTAATCTAGCATGCCACAAGGTATTAGGGAAAACTTCTAAACGGGAATCTAAGCGAGAATTGAAATTGAATGCATGTGAAGTGGTCGGTGAAAGATTCTCTAAAACATAGAGTTCATCTTTGCTTCCCCCTTCTCCGATCCCTTTACCACTCTTAATATCCTGAAAAAATACCTCATTAGGACCAAATATAGTAAAGCAATTTAGATCATTAGTGGTACGTTTAACAGATAACAAATTGGAAGTGAACTTACGCATGTATAGAGCTTTAGATTCTTTATCAAATAGCTTTAAATTACCAATGCCTTTAATTGGAATCTTATCACCATTTGCTATTTCCACATTACCACTAGCCGGTTCTATATTGCTTAACAAGGATTCATTACTAATCATATGGTGTGAAGCACCCGAATCCACAATTAAAGAACTCTTACTAGTTGGTTTATGTGTAAGGAAGCTAAAAGGTGTTGGAGTTAAGAGTTTGTTACCGGAATCCTTGAGAGAGGCAATGGATTTGATGAGTGCCTCTAGGTCCGACTTCCTCACATAATCACTGGATGCTAACTCCTCGCCTTGTTTTGATGAACCGGTTTGACCATGATCATCTTTGGCTTCAGTGATGTTAGCTCTCGGTTCCCTTGGTCCATTGTTTGGTCGGAGATGTGGATGGAGGAACCAACACTTGTCTTTGGAATGACCCTTATTCTTGCAATGTTCACACACCCTTGGACGACGATCATCGAACTTGTGCACACCTTTGTTAGCCATTGCGAGCTCCCCCTTACCACCAAACAATCCGAGAGATCCTTCTTCTCTTTGAACTTGTGCACATACCTCATCTAAGCTTGGGAGCTTGTCGGCTCTAAGGAGGTGCTTAATGAGATCATTGATCGCCAGATTCAAGGTGAGTAAGAGACCAAAGACCTTGTCTTGTTCTTTCCTTTCATTCATGACCGAAGCATCCATAGTGTTTGGCCTAAGCATCTCTAACTCGGACCAAAGTGACCGATACTTCCCAAGATGTTTAGTGAATTCCAAATCCTCTTGGCTTAACTCATTGATAGCTTTCTTCACTTCAAACACACGGGAAAGGTTAGAGATGTTACCATACATATTCTTGAGAGTAACCCAAAGATCCTTTGCGGTTTTTCAATACGAGTATGCTTCAAGGATCGGAGCATCAAGCGAATGTTGGATAATGGCAAGAACGGTTTGGTCCTTTTAGAATCACTTAGCTTCCTTCTTTGCCTTAGCGATCTCCGCCTCTTCATCACTACTCTCGTCTTCTTCCTCTTCTTTCCTCTTCTTCAATAAGCTCAATGTGATTCCAAAGACCACGACCACAAAGAGCAATCTTTGTTGTTCTTGCCCAAAGCAAGTAGTTTCCTCCTTTGAGAGTAACCGGAATCACCATGACCTTAGAGCTATCCATATCGTCGGTAACAACTTGAGAAAGATTTGAGATTAATGTAAAGCTTTATCAAGCTTGTAAACCGTGGAGAAAGATTAAGAGAAGTTTAGCGAATGGTGTTTCTTTGAACAAAGATTGCATCAATGTTTTGGATCGGTTCAAACTAAAGAGAAACAAAGAAAAGTGAGAAGATTTGCAAATTTTTCAAGAATTCCGAATGAAAAAGAGAGGATTTTGAGATGAACAAAGATGGTAGTAAGAAGATTTGATGAAGATTTATGGAGAGTGGATTGAAAATGATGAGAATAAGTAGAATTGAAAACCAAAAACGCAACCTAGCTCTCTGATACCATATTAGATTATGCGAAAATACTAAAGATTGGTTTAAGATTTCCTAAAGATTGTAAGAGTAATGAGAATAGAGAAAGAGTAAAGTTATTTTCTCATTAGATTGATGATAAGGTTACACATACATTGCTATATAAAGAGAAAAATATGACAGCATATGAAGAAGAAGACAAAAGTGAATGTAGCCGTTTTCCCCACCTTTAAGGTAGGTGAGGTCTTTGGTAGGTGGAAAGTGGTCTTTGGTAGGTGGGGACCAATCTCCTCCTTATCTCCAAACGGTAACTTCTCCTTGTCTAACGTGTCTTTCCCTTCAAATGCATATGATCCGAGATAACCTTTCCTTGGCGGATGCACGGATGGTACTATGTACGGATTGTACTTTGACCGTACATCCGTACATATCCATACTGATTCGTACCAACATCAATTCAAGTCCCTTTTTGATCAATACTTTCGTGTTGCTCCATCGATCTCACAGAATCGTTACATTCTTCAAGCCCGCCCATAATCATGTAGAGGTTTTTCCGAGGTCCAGACGGATTCTTATCCCCATGCAAGTCGTCTCGGTCAGGCTTGGGGGGGGGGGTTGACTCTGGGTGGCGGCTGCTTCGGCTGACCTAGATCGTCTTCCTGCTCCGTTGGGTTCGTTTTCTCGGAAAAATTCTTCCGAAATGCCATATGAGGAACTCTCCCGGCTCGGTAGCGTTTCATCAACACATCCAAGAGGTGACGACACTGAGCCGTGGAATGTCCCAACATTTGATGAAAGGCACACCAACTCCGGGCGTTGCTTTTCTCCACCGGTAGGTTATTCCTAGGCCATTGTTTTTGTGCGGGTTCTTTAGCGTCATCACTGATTTGGAAACTTTGTCCCTTCCTTCCGTAACTTGGCTTTTCACCCTCCTTAACCTCCCGCTGGTCCTCTTCCAACTCCATAAAGCTCGATGCTTTATGCAAGGCATCTTCCAAGGTAGCAGGCTGGTTAATAGTTAGTTCGTTTCAGAATGGGCTTTTCAGGAGTAACGCTTTCTGAAGCGCGTTGATTGCGGCATCGTCTGCCACAACCAATTTGGGAATAGTTCCTTTGAACCTTCCCATGAATTCTCTTAAAGGCTAATTCGGTTTCTGTTGTAAAGACCAAAGATTGACCGTTGAAGTCTTCTTCTCTATAGTGCTTAAAGAAAGCCGTCGACAATTGGTGAAAGTTATCGATTGATTATCGATCGAGCTAAGAGAACCAAGCCAGGGCATCGCCAGCGAGGTGCTCTACAAACAGGTGACAACAACCAGCTTCTTTTTCCTTGGGAGGAAAGTGAGCTCGACCCATGGCGATGTTAAACAGCTTGAGATGCTGAGTTGGGTCGGTCTTGCCTTTGTAGACCGCGATCCAAATCTTAGTGTTTGACCGGAGTGTTTACAACCCGGGTAGTCAAGGGGGTTTGTTTCGTTCCGGAGTGTTTACTACGCGATGCATCCTTGAGTTCATCAAACGAATGGTCTCCTTCATGGCTGCTATCTCATTGTCTCTTTCCTCCAAGATTCGTGAAGGTTGTGTGACTTGAATCGCAGGTTGGCCTCCCACCGATAAGACTCTAGGCGTTGTCTCGGTTGGAAACATGTTTTGATCAATGTTGTCTTGTTTCGGGATTTCTTATTGGATCGTTCCATGAAAAGAGTCACCTCCTCACAGAACTTTTCGTGGTCGCTTTGCTGATTATTTCCTGTAATGATTTCAACGTGGTAGGAACATCAAGTTCCGTGTCTTTGATCGGATTACCTGGGGTCCGATGTCTCCGTTCGGGCCTCTGGTTGGTGATCTTTTTTAGCGATGGGGACCTCCAGAGTTCGATTATGCTTTTCTAAGGTTCTCTGTACCTCTCGAGAATCGTTTCCGTTGGCCGGATACATCTCTGTTTGAGCTGCGTTCGCAGTAGGTGGAGTTAGGGTTTCGTCTCCTGATATCTTCAAAAAATTTATCTCGTGAAGGTTACGTCGTAAATCTAATCGATATCGGTCCAAAGAATAGAGGAACGAGGTTTAAACGTAATATCACAAAGAAAAGATCAAGCGAAAATATATGTATATAATTCTCTATTGAAGGCCATGTCCTCGTTTTGGAGGAATACGAGCGAAAGTATTTATACAAGTACAAAGTCGATCGAAATAACCCTAAAAGATAAATGGAAAATCTCCTAAAAGAGAAAAGGAAGTTATACTAATTCTAAGTATTTCCTTTTATCCCAGCTAAGTCTTCCAATTTGCATTTATTCGCCTAGGTTGGCTAATGCTCCTTAACGGGCCGAGATATCCAGATGGGTCCTCGGTGGCCCATTTCTCCGAGATGCTTCCCGAAGCTTCATGTTGAATCGGATATGGGTCGAGTAAGGTAATGGGTATCAAACCCGGTACCACCACAACCGCATAACTATCCGCTTGTGGTCAGTCTCTTCATCGATGAGTGCAAAGTCAATCGCGTATTGATCGATACCGGAAGCTCTGTAAATCTGATTTACAAAGAAACCCTACGAAGGATGGACACTTGCGAACACAATATACACGAGCAAAGCCAAACCCTAACGGGATTCACGGGTCAAGCAAAAGCGGAGAAAGCTCTGCCAAGATAGGTCCAGAGCAGTATATGACGAGGTGGAGCGACTGCTCGATGTTGGATCTATTACCGAGGTGAAGTACCTAGAGTGGTTTGCCAATGCGGTAGTAATAAAAAAGAAGAATGGAAAGTGGAGGGTTTGTGTTAATTTCACAGACATAAAAAAAGCTTGTATAAAAGATAGCTTTCAATTACCTCACATCGACAGTCTTGTCGAAGCAACTGTTGGTAACAAACTCTTATCATTTATGGATGCCTTCTCCGGTTACAATCAGATCTTGATGCATCCTGATGATCGAGAGAAGACTGCCTTCATAACCAATCGAGGGATTTACTTCTATAAGGTAATGCCCTTCGGTCTAAAGAACGCTAGAGCAACCTACCGATGGTTGGTAAATAAGATGTTTGCCGATTAGCTCGGCAAATCAATGGAAGTATACATCGACGATATGTTAGTTAATCGGCGAACACCGAAGATGGTATTTTTTATCTTACAAGATGCTTCGAGACTCTCAATCTGTATGGGATGAAGCTAAATCCCGCCAAGTGCACTTTTGTAGTGACCTCTAGAGAATTTTCTGGGTTACTTGGTAACAGAGAGAGGGATCGAGGCAAACCCAAAGCAGATATCTGCCGTGCTAGATTTACATTCTCCCCAAACGCGGAAAGAAATTCAAAACCTGACTGGACGGATCGTGGCTTTAAACCGCTTCTTAAGTAGATCGACAGACAAAAGGCAAGCAAGACCTTTGAGTGGACCGAACAATGCGAGAAGGCATTCTCGAACCTCAAAGTGTATCTGACAATACTGCCCATGCTGGCCAAACCCGAGGTGGGAGATGTCCTATACCTCTACTTGGTGGTCTCAACGTTGCCGGTTAGCGGAGTGTTGGTAAGGGAAGATGGGAGTGAACAACAACCAATCTTCTACATGAGCAAAGCTCTCAACGACGCTGAATCGAGGTATTCAACAATGGAAAAGTTGGCCTTGGCAGTGCTAACGTTAGCAAGAAAGCTCCGACCATACTTTCAATCCCATACCATCGAGGTATTATCGAATAATCCACTTTGTTCGATCTTCCATAGTCCGAGTAAACCGGGACGATTAACTCGGTGGGCGATCGAACTTAGTGAATATGATATAATCTATAAAATAAATCGACTATGAAGTCAAAAGTATTAGCGGATTTCATCGCCGAGGTGCCTACCGAGCCTTTTGAGGATTACTTAGAAAAGAGTTTGTGGTGGACCCTGCATACAGATGGGTCGTGATCCCGAAGAGGATCAGGGGTCGGAGTATACCTCAAATCTTTGATTGGAGAAGTGATTGAACAATTTTTCCGTCTTGATTTTGCGGCAACAAATAATGCTGCCGAATACGAACCCTTGATTGACGGACATTAACTGACGAAAGCGGTATGAGCAAAGCAAATCCGACCTTGCTCCGACTCCTACCTCGTCACTAATGAGTTTGACAAGTCGTATGAAGCAAAAGATGACAAGATGGACGCTTACCTAAAGATAGTGCGCAAAATCGCTGGAGAGTTTGATGGATTCAAACTTGTAAAGATCCCTCGAAGTAAGAATTCAACAACAAATGCATTGGCCGCACTGGCCTCGAGCTAGATACAAGATGGATCATACCAATGGAGAATATATCATGTTCGAGAATAGATCCAAAACCTAATCGCGGACAACGACATAGATGATGAATCCATCAAAATGGATGACAATTCCATTCCCAGACAGACTCGGAGACATAAATAATAGAATACATATATGAAGGAAAGCAACTTGTAGATAAGTGGGCAGCTCGGAGGTTGAGAACCCGAAGTGCTCATTACACTATCTATGAAGGGAATCTTTACCGATGGAGTGCATCTCGTTACATGATGAGATGCATTTATGAGAAAGAGATCCTCGAAATCCTTCGACATACTCAAGGGAAGGATGGAGGTAATCAGTTCAAAGGACGATCACTTTCTCTCAAACTCAAGAAAATAGGCTATTTATGGCCGATAATGCTCGCCGATTGCCAAAAATACGCACAAAAGTGTGTCGCATGTCAGACACATGCACCAAGAAAGCTAGCCCCCAGAGGAGTATTCTCTGGCTATTGTCGCATACCCGTTCATGTGTTGGGCTATGGATGCGGTCAGGCCACTGGTGATGTCACGAGGGAAAAAGAATATCCTAGCAATGACGGATTACTTCACCAATTGGGTGGAAGCCGAGGCCTATCCTTAAATCACCGGATCCGATGTCGAAAGATTTGTTTGGAAGAACATTCGAAAGATTTGTTTGGAAAAACATTATCTGCTGACATGGAGTCCTTTACGAAATCATAACGGATAATGGTCTGAACCTCGTATGCGAAGTCTTCACAAAGTTCTGTGATAGATGGAATACCTGTCTGACTACGACAACCGTTCTACTACCCTCAAGAGAATGGACAGGCGAAGTCGACCAATAAGACGCTGATAGCTGGACTAAAGAAGCACTTAGGTGAAAAGAAGGGAGCTTGGGCAAATGAACTCCCCGGGGTGCTTTGGGCCCATCAAATCACACCTCGACGCTCGACCGGGCAGACCCCATTCTTTTTAGCCTATGGAATGGAAGCGTTAGCACCTGCCGAAGCTCATATCGACTGCGCACGCCGAGGCTTGATGACTCGAAACGCCGAGATGAACAGACGAAGAATTCGCAAACATCTCGACGACCTCAAAGAACCAAGAGACAATGCCTTGCTGAAGATACATAATTATCAACTGCCCGCCGCAAAGTACTACAACAAGAAGGTACAAAATTGATTTTTCGATATAGGCGACCTTGTTCTTTGAAAAGTTTATAAGAACAAGAAGGAGGACGACGCCAGGAAGCTTGGAATCAAGTGTTAAGGAACGTATCAGGTCTCAAAGGTTATAGAACCTGGAGTGTACGAACTCCGCAAGATGGATGGAACTGAAATCCAGAATACTTGGAATGCTGGAACCCCAAGCGGTATTATTACTAAAGTAATAAGTCAAAAAAAAAAATTACATCGTTTGAACGAGCTTATTATATTGAAATACGAGTGACTTGATCCTTTCTTTTAAAAGAAGGGTACGTAGGGAGGTTACTTTTTAATAAAAGTCTAAGTTCAGTTACAAAAAAAAAAAAATCTTTTTGAAAGGATTCTGGTTCAAACAAAAGGTTTACTTTAGAAACTATTATACTATTCATTAAAAACTCAGTCTGATCTGCTCGAGAATTTAATATGCAACCTTACAAAACAAAAACTCTATACGATTAAAAAGTCTGATGATCAATGCGATTCTCATAAGTGCCGTGGTGAAATCATCCATAACCCTTAATAAGCCGGAGCCAGGTCCGCATCTCGTGCTTAGGACAACCAAGTAAATTACATGCTGACTCTCGATCGCATACTGGAGTTTTGTCCTAAGGCAAAAGTTGAGGCAAGCCAAAGCACTAGTCCTTTGCACTCTCAGACCCCTAACAGAGCCTTTTGTTTTTCATCAATACTAGTTCTTTCACTCAAAGGCAGAGGTATTAAACTAAAAGGAGATATGGGATTAAACCCATAAACAATTTGAAAAGGAGAATATTTAGAAGCAGAATGCACAACATGATTATATGCAAACTCTATCTGAGGTAAACAGTCTTCCCAAGTTTTGAAGTTCTTTTTAATTAAGCACAAAAAGAGTACATAAAGTCCTATTAACAACTTGAGTTTGACCATCAGTTTTCGGATGACAAGTAGTAGAAAATAACAACTTAGTACCTAACTTGGACCACAATGTTTTCCAGAAGTAACTAAGGAATTTGGTATCTCTATCCGAAACAATAGACCTAGGCATGCCATGAATGCGCACAATTTCTTTGAAAAATAGATTAGTTACTTGTAATACATCATCAGTTTTATGACATGCAACAAAATGAGCCATTTTCGAAAACCTATCAACTTTAACAAAGATTGAATATTTTCCGGTTTTAGTCTTAGGTAAACCTAAAACAAAATCCATGGAAATATCATTCCAAGGGTGAGTGGGAATAGGCAGAGGTGTATACAAACCGTGTGGCTGGACTTTTGGACTTGGCTTGTTTACAATTCACGCATCGACCACAAATCCTTTCAACATCATGTTTCATGTGTAGCCAATGTAAGTGTTTTCTCATGACTTCTAAGGTATTTGCTATGCCGAAGTGACACATAAAGCCTCCTCCATGAGCCTCCCTAACAAAAAAATCTTGCAAATAACAGTTAGGAACACATAGATGGTTCTCATAAAAGAGAAACCCGTCGTGCCTAAAATAGTGACCAGAAGCATGCTTTTCACAATCTTTATAAGTTTCTGGAAAATCATAATCATTTGAATATAGATCTTTGATTTGTTCAAATCCTAAGAGTTTAACTTCATGAGTATAGAGAAGAGTGTACCTCTTAGATAATGCATAACTACATTATCCTTACCATGTTTGTACTTGATGACATATGGAAATGTCTCAATGAACTCAACCCACCTGGCATGACTTTTCTTGAGATTTTATTGTCCTTTGAGGTGTTTGAGAGACTCATGATCGATATGAATCACAAATTATTTTGGCCACAAGTAATGTTGCCATGTTTGTAGTGCTCGCACCAATGCATACAACTCCTTGTCATTAGTAGGATAGTTGAGAGTGGCTCCTCCAACTTTCAGTGCAAAAAGAACACTTCTTGAAGTTAGCATATTGTTTTTCTTGTCTAAGTAATTCCAGAATCAAACGAATATGCTTAATATGCTCTTCTAGACTCTTGCTATAAATGAGAATGTCATCAAAGTAGACTACCACAAAAACTCCAATACATGCTCTAAGGACATGATTCATTAAACGCATGGATGTACTAGGTGCATTAGTTAGACCAAACTGCATGACAAGCCATTCATATAAACCATGCTTAGTTTTCAATGCAGTTTTCCATTCGTCTCCTTCTTTCATCCTAATATTGTAATAACCACTTTTAAGATCAACCTTAGAGAAAATGCTAGACCCATGCAACTCTTCTAACATATCATCAAGTATCGACATATCATCAAGTCTAGGAATAGGGTGTCGATACTTGATATGCTCAAATTTACCCTGAGCTAACTTTCTCAAATTAAGAGATTGTATGCAGTGGGATCGAACACATGAAATCTCTATCACACGATGTAATTCTAACTTCGAATCAAGCTAAGCAAAATATGAATGTATGAATCACAAAAACGAATGAAAGCAGACTTAGATTTGATGTGATTTAAAATCAATTTGACAAAGAGCTAGGCTTTCGAGAAATTCGCAAGAAAAGATAAATTGGAGATTTATAAAACTGTCAGGATTTTAATGAAGATTCGTGCTCCAACTTGAAACTCTAATGTAAAATTAAACAACTTTCAGTGCATTAATTATCTATGCATAAACCCTAGAAAAACAAAATTCCTTTGTGAAATCAATCAATTTATGCAAGCGTTAAATTTCAGGTTTCAATTGTTCACAAAATCCCTAAACCAAATTCCTTTTGCTCATCTAAGATTCTAGTCAGGTTTCCAATTGATGCTTCCGCTTCTAATTGAAGGAACCTAGGATGTCTAATTCAGGGTGATTAATCCTAAATCAGAATTAATGCAACCTAGATGAAGAACCATAAGATAATCCTAACATGAATTCAATTCTAACAATTCATCTTAATTCCTTTGAAAAACCCTAAACGTAACAAGTAGATTACTCAGACATGGATGCAGAAAACATGATAACTGAATAATACTGCATTAATAAAAGATAGAGAAAGGGATACAACAGGGTTCGAAGAAATCTGGATTGTCTGAAAACTTGTCTCCCTAACTCTGAAAAGCTCTCTGAATCTCTAAGTCTTGAATAAAAGATAAGATAATAAAAACTATAAGAAAACTAAGTATTTATAGTCTAAGATTTATTTTGGACTTGATTTGTAATCTTCTGGAACTTCTGGGGCGAAAAGGAAAACTTTAGAATTGAAAAATCTTTTTTATTCGCGTCACAACAAACTTGTTGATCACGCACAAGGCCTTACGTCGATCGACGCACAAGGCCTTGTGTCGATCGACGCTCTCTGCAAATTTATGCACCGCACTTCTGACTTCGACCGCTTTTTCCTTGATGCTCCAAAATTCTGCATAATCACCAATTAAGCTCCAATCATACACAAACCTGCAAAGACTCTAAAACACTAGGAAAATACCAAAAAGACTCGATAAAACCAAGTTAAATCATGCTCAAAAACTGGTAAAAACCATGATATATCAACTCCCCCAGATTTAGCTTTTGCTTGCCCTCAAGCAAACTAGAAACTAAAAATGGAGTCGAGGTTAGAAAATCGCGGGAACTCACATATCCTTTAGAACATAGCCTTCGCCCCCTTGACTCTTTTGGTGCATATAAACAAAGAAATCTTAGGTTCGGCCTCAAACCTTAGCTTATAAACCCATCAATTTCACTTCCTCTTAACTATCACACACTCAATCGATAGTAATGGAATTCTCTCTAACAATGTCAACCAAGTAGAAGGCTAGGTATGATGAAAAAAGGCTTTTAGTGTTTAGTGGAGCTTAGAAGTGTTTAGGGTTACTAGATTTTATTTGGTGGATGCAGGCATTATGCAAAATCGCAAGAGAGAGAATAGTCCAGTTGATGCCCACAATTTCTCATTCACTTGCGCACTCTCCTCCAAATAAGTTTGTACCCCACACACTCCACTTCATCCTTTGATTCCTTAGAACTTCTTAGAACTAGAGAGACCTTTTAAAAATTGATCATCCCTTTCATTCTCTAAAATTTTCATTTTCTTTACTGAAGAAGGGAAATGATCTACACATAATAGATGTCTCGAAAATTACCATGAAAGACTGTATAAATCCCAATTAATGCCAAACTTGTTGTAATTCTTCATGTAGTCCAACCAAATGTTTCTTCCCCCGCAATCTTGTGAATGAAAACTGTGTTAGTCCCTTTTCTCTCCGACGTTTTTACACATGCCTGCATATATGTCAAAAGGAAAAAGAAGATTGCATGAGGTTTGAATAAAAATTAAGGTTCGGGGTTGGGTACCAACTAAAGATGAGCTGGCCATTCAGGATAAGAAGTCCTGGATGTTATTACTATCGTGACATCATCAGAGAGAATATAGCGAGATGGAGATCAAGTGTGGTAGTCTAGAGTTTGATCTACTTTGTTTTGCAAACCGCGATAAGAAGAAAACCTGTACTATCATTTGGCTTTGAATTCACTCCTTCCAAGGGCTTCAACGCAACAACTAATAAGTAGCAGAAACTAAGCATCTGTTCCTAGAAAAGGACATCATTCCCTACAAGTTTTGACTCAATAAAATGACTATTTGACTCTCAAAATAATGAACGATGTTAGCAACTACCTCTCCCAGACTTAAACAACATTGTCCCCAGTGTTAATTAAGCCTGAAATTGGTGAAAGAAAAGAAAAAGAAAAAGTTAAAATTGTGAAAAAGAAATCGATATACCTGTAGGTGGATAATGCGTCGATCGACACAAGAAGGTGGCGTCGATCGACGCACCTGTCTGATAAATGATCATGGCTTTGAAGCTTTTGTCAGATGAGCATTCCAATAGTTTGACAATTAGATCACTCAAAAGAAACACGATTAAAAGCACCAACATCATATCGTCTAATCAAGTTCACAATCTAACTCAATAAAAACATGAAAAAGATTTAAAGGAAAGAAAAAAAAAGAAAAAAGAAAAGACTTACAGGTGGGTTGCCTCCCACCAAGCGCTTGTTTTCAGTCATTAGCTTGACTGTGGATGCTGTTTAGGCTGGAGGTGGATCTCTGAAGGTCACTCTCCCAGACTTGCAAGGAAAAATACCAGGAAAAAGCTTCATAGTATTGTTCACCATCTCTTGGATAATTACCTCTTCTTTCTCCCTCAATTCTAAGGAATGAAAATTCTGAAATTGGAGATTGGTTTTGAAGTCTTTATGCGCTTGACTTTGGGGGTCCTTTTGCACTTGGAACTCGTAAGATCGTCGACATAACGATGTGCAGTGGAAGCAGCCAACTTGAGGACGTTTTGAACCTTCATTGTCGCATCTCCATTATATAAACCAAGCGTATCTCCAACATTAACACTCATACAAGAAGTATGTGTTACAAGAACTGTAGGATAGAAGACATTCTTGTTGATATTCGAGAAGGAGATTCGATTAATAGGGAAATCCACAATCACTCCCACTGTTGCAAGGAACTGTGCACCAAGAACCAAAGGTTTAAGCTGTCCTTCTTCGTGTCCGTGATGATGTAAAAATCTGTAGGAACAAGACAATCTCCTATTTGAAGTATCACATCAGGAATGAAGCCTTTTAAAATTGTAGAAGAGGATGCTATAAGCTCGATGTATGTCTTTGAAGGTTGTAAATCCAAGATCCCTAGCTTCCTTGCAACATCATCACACATAAAATTCACATTAGCTCCTGTGTCACAAAGAGAATCCTTCAATTCCACACCTTTGATTGAGCATGGAACAACGAACATTCCTGGATTTAACAACTTTGGTAGCTTACTGAAAGATGGTTGAGCTTGTTTCCCTTTATCCTTAGGTGCTTTGCAACTGCCATGGTTGATAGGTAAAGGATATAAGCTCCTTGGATACAGAATTTTGGGCTTGTAGACTCGCTCGGATGAATTACTCGATGTATGTGGAATTTCACGTTTCTGCGTAGTGCGTCGATCGACGCCACTCTCTTCACGTCGATCGACATGACCAATTTTTATCAATGGTGCGTCAAGCTTGTGTCGGGTTCTCCTCAAGATTTTTGTCATGCGTCGATCGTTGCAATCCCTGTGTGTCGATCAACGCAGAGTCTACATTTCACAATTTCAAAATTTCTTCAAGAACCGCGAACCATTCCTCATCTTCACCCTTCTCAAAAGCTGGAATCACTTGTTCTTCACTATTCAACGTGATAGAATTGGAGAAGTGCTTTGGGTTCATGTCCATTGCTCTTCTAAAAGCTGCTCAAGCATAATTCCTAGTGGGATCATAAGTAGTGTACATAAGTTAGAATCTCTATCACACAATGGAATTCTAACTTCGAATCAAGCTAAGCAAAATATGAATGTATGAATGACAAAGAGCTAGGCTTTCGGGAAATTCGCAGGAAAAGATAAATTGGAGATTTATAAAACTGTCAGGATTTTAATGAAGATTTCGTTCTCGAACTTGAAACTCTAATGTAAAATTAAATAACTTATGTTGAATTAAATATCTATGCATAAACCCTAGAGAACGAAATATTCCTTTGTGAAATCAATGAATTTATGCAAGCATTAAAATTTAGATTTCAATTGTTCACAAAATCCCTTGACCAAATTCCTTTGGGAATAAGTGTTTTTGCTCATCTAAGATTCTAGTCAAGTTTCCAATTGATGCTTCCGCTTCTAATTGAATAAACCTAGGATATTAAATTCAGGGTGATCAATCCTAAATCAGAATTAATGCAATCTAGATGAAGAACCATAAGATAATCCTAACATGAATTCAATTCTAACAATTCATCTTAATTTCTTTGAAAAACCCTAAACCTAACAAGTAGATTACGCAGACATGGATGCAGAAAACATGATGACTGAATAATACTGCATTAATAAAAGATAGAGAAAGAGATACAACATGGTTCGAAGAAATCTGAATTGTCTGAAAACTTGTCTCCCTAACTCTCAACAGCTCTCTGAATCTCTTAGTCTTGAATAAAAGATAAGATAATAAAAACTATAAGAAAACTAATTATTTATAGGCTAAGATTCGTGTTGGGCTTGATATGTAATCTTCTGGAACTTTTGGGGCGAAAAGGAAAACTTCAGAATTGGAAATCTTCTTTTCTTCGCGTCACAACAAACCTCGTCGATCGACGCACAAAGCCTTGCGTCAATCAACGCTCTCTGCAAATTTCTGCACCGCACTTGTGACTTCAACTGCTTTTTGCTTGATGCTCTAAAATGCTCCATAATCACCAATTAAGCTCCATTCATATACAAACCTGCAAAGACTCTAAAACACTAGAAAAATACCAAAAAGACGAGGTTGATTACTGGTCAAAAATCGGGTTAAATCATGGTCAAAAACGGGTAAAAACCATGATATATCAATACTTCACCGTGATATTGTTGATTACTCGACAATCTACATACATACGCCAACTCCCATCTTTCTTTGGAACAAGTAGAATAGGTACGGCACAAGGGCTCATGCTTTCACGTATGTGTCCTTTCTGCATAAGTCTTCAATCTGCCTTTGCAACTCTTCGGTCTCCACTGAATTAGTTCTATAGGCAGGCCGGTTGGGAAGAGATGAGCCAGGAAAAAGGGAACGAGAGTCATTTTCTTTCCTTTGAAACCGAAAGTTTGGCGGTTGGAGAAGCCATCTTGAATGACACGTCTATAGAATTTCCATGGCCGTCTTAACAGTATATGTCCAGCCTCCATAGGAACAACATCGCAGAGAATCTCATCCTCATACTTGCCAATGGACAGGAGAACTAAGACTTGGCTATTAACGGTCAACTCACTAGTCTTGTTTAACCATTGTAGGTTGTTAGGAGCTGGATGTTTTTTGGTTTTCAGACCAAGTTACTTCACCATAATATCACTAGCCACGTTTGTGCAATTGCCTCCATCGATGATAAGACTACTAACCTTCCCATGCACAAAACAACTCGTATGGAACAAATTTCTTTTTGTTCCTGTTCCTGTTCCTGTTCCTGATTTTTGTTTGCATATTCAAAACACTCCTAATGACAAGCATTTCTCCTCTGGCCGGAAGTATCTCTTGCTCATCATCAGTCTTATCATGCTGTTCATCTTCAAATTCAATATCACCACTGCTGCAAATGATGATAACTATTGTGTTCGATCACTCACTTGCATAATGTCCTCTACCATGCCACTTGAAACAACTAACATCTCGAGTTCTGCTTCCTGATTCTTTAGCTATTCCTTTAAGTTCAGTGTTAGGAGTAGTATCAGACTTTGGAGTCACCAATGGCTTGCGTTCCTTTGGAAACTTGTTCTGGTCTTCTTTGTAATGATCTGGCCGACTAAAAGATGATCCTTTTGCAAAACTAGGCTGTGAAGACGCTTTTCGCTTTAGCTGTTGTTCAAACAATTCAGCTTTGTGCAACAATTCTTCTAAGTCCATATAATGCTAAGTTTCTAACAAGTCTTGGATATCTTTGTTTAATCCTCCTTGGAAACGAGCCATGGTATCTTCAATATCCTCTGAAATTGTAGCTCTAAGCATAAGGGTTTCCATTTACTTGAAATAATATTCCATTGATCGATTTTCTTGTACCAACATTCTCAGTTTTTGATGAAGTTCTTGATGATAATAGCTTGGTACAAACCTCTTCCTCACTAGCTTGTTCATCTCTGACCATGTCTCCACTGTATATTCTTGATTGCTTCTCCTTGTAGTTACTAGTTGATCCCACCAGTTGTGGCAATCACTCTGGAGGCAAAGCCTTGGCAATCAAGATCAAACGACATGGTCACTTCTGGCCTACTATAGTAGGCGACTGCGTGAAGTTTTCAGCCAAGTGCGAAAGGTGTCCGCGGCATGCTCCAAAGATTCATCAGCCGACAAAGATGCTTTCCTCTGTCACTTCTCCCTATCCCTTCATGAGATGGGCCATGGACGTCATTGGACCATTGCACTCCTCAAAACAGAAGCGCTTATTACTTCTTCTAACAGACTATTTTTCAAAGTGGGTGAAAGCCGAAGCTTATGCAAGTATCAAAGACGCCCAAGTTGAAAGTTTCGCGTGTTGGAACATCATATGTCATCATAGAGTTCCATACAAAATCGTTATAGACAACGGTTCGCAATTCATCTCCAACCGATTCGAGACTTTTTGTGCGAAGTAGAAGATTCGACTTAGCAAGTCTACTCCTCGTTACCCTCAAGGTAATGGTCAGGAAGAAGAAATCAACAAGACGATTCTCGATGGTCTTAAGAAACGCTTAGATGCTAAGAAAGGTCGTTGGGCCAACGAGCTGGAAGGCGTCTTATGGTCCCACCGCACCACTCCCTGCCGAGCAACCGGCGAAACTCCTTTTGCACTTGTCTATGGAACTGAATGTGTAATCCCATCAAAAATCACTTCTCCTGGACCAAGACGTCGTCTCTTACCAGAAATCAAAGAGCTCAACGACTTGCTACTCCTCAATGAATTAGACTTCCTTAACAAAATACGTGATCAAGCACTCATCAGGATAGCCAACTATCAAAATGCAGCCGTGCGCTATTACAACTCCAGAGTCCGAGAAAGGCGTTTCCGTGAAGGTAACTTAATCATGTGCGAACTTTTCTAGAATACAGCAGAGCGGAATGTAGGCAAACTCGAAGCTAACTGGGAAGGATCTTACAAAATCATCACTATGGACCGACTCGGCATTTATGAACTTGCCAACATGGCTGGCACGCCAATACTCCATTCGTGGAATGCAAAGCACCTGAAGAAGTACTATCACTAGTCCTCCTTGAAGGCTTTTGCAATGAACTACGAGGCGACTTGATCCCTGCAAATGGTACATAGGTAGCTTGTCTCCGGAAGAGTTCACTTGCCCTCCTCTGTCTAAGGGGGGGGGGGGAGTAAGTGCTTTAACAAACTACGGGGGTGACTTGATCCCTGCAAAGGGTATGTAGGCAGCTTGTCTCCGCACGAATTCTGTTGCCCTCCTCCATCAAGCATGGGGGGGGGGGGGGAGTGGGGTGTGTATACTCATATACTCCCATTTTTGTCAAACTCTTTGCTTCAGACGTCAGACTCTTGACACAAATCTCACAGATTTCATAAGTTACATCCTCTATGGATTATTCAAAGCCTTTTACAAGCAAGTTCGTTCCATAGCCGTTGTGTTGGCCACAGTAACAATGTGTGAACCCGAACACAATGACATTTATCATCGGATCTATAGCGCACTATATAAATTCTAATGTTCAATTTATGGGCGTTTGAGCTCGGCTGTTCATTCAAAAACACAACAACACCGTTGGTAAAAAACCAGCTGCCAATGGTTATTCAGTTTTGTAAACCGAATAATCATTCTGAAAACCCAACAACATATTGGTCAAAGCAAAAGGTGTGTTTGCTATTGGAAAGACGTGTTCAAAGACCAACACCATTCTAGAAAACCCAACAGCAATGTTGGTATAAACAGCCAAAGGCGTTTCAAGTTTAACCGACCTCAAACTTATACTAAAGGCATAACCAACAAAACGAGTATCATTACTCTTAAGGTCCATGTGATCTATCAAAGAACAAGAAAGGTAAGAAACAAAAGCCACATTCATTATCATCTTGCTTTTGCTACAATGCAAGAAAAACATAAGCATAGCATGGATACAAACCATCCAACGCTATTACCAAAAGTCATGGATAACCACATCCGAATATATAAGAAAGACAAAAGTCATAAAATAGGCTAAGTCTGAAACCAAAACCAGAAAACGAGAAAGTCAATCAGTCCTCGGTTTCCTCGTGACCATCCTCGTCTTTGTCCGCCTGGGCATCGTTGTCGCCTGCCTTGACATCGTTGTCGCCTTCCTCGACATCGTCATCGCTTGCCTCGACGTCGTCGTCATCGGCGGCGTCCACCTCAACACCAGCAACAGAAACCTCAGGGATCTCTAGTACCCTCCGGACCCTAGCAAGAAGATCTTCAAACATATTGTAGGCATCGTAAATCAGAGCCTCTCGCAGACGCAACGCCTTGATCTTAGTCAGAAGGTCCGGCGGCTTCGGCCCCTGAAGAAGCCCGATGAACTCCAAGTTCGCGTCAATCTCAGCTAGATCCAGCATGTCGGCCTGGGCCTTCCCGCCAATCACTGTAAGTAACCCAGCAACCTCGCTAACTCGCTCCTCAAAGCCGCGAGCCGTTTCTTCTCTGGCCGCAGCAACGGCCTCATCAATCCTAGTGCTCTGAAGATCACTAGGAGAGCTAAGCTGACTCCTCAGCGAAGCTATCTCATCCTCGCCCTTGGTACACCTCGACTTGAGCTTCGGCAACTTGGTATTACACTCCTTCTTGAGTTTCTGCACGGAGAGAGCGTCGCGCTCAAAAACTCTGTTCCACTCGGCGAACTCATCTAGCCTCAACTCTAGAGCAGTGTTGGCCTCTCGCCTCGTAAAGCTCACTATCTCTACAATAAACATCCTCAACATAGTCACCAACCAGTCGGTCGAAGAGGAGGGAAAGCTGCAAGGAAAGAAGATATGATATCAAAACAAGCTAAGTCATAAGGAAAATTCTAAGTAAGAAAAGAGTCAAACCTTAGTAGCTTTGGACTTCGTTGCCGCATAGGCCTTGTTAGGGTCAGATTTCACTCGCTCGACTGTGACCTTCAAAGTCTGACATCATAAATCAAATACATCGATTCTTATTAACATGCATGTATCGTATGGCCCCTAAGGCGTCTCCAGAATCGAGTTAAGTCTCCTCCGACCCTAAGTCTTCTTCGACCCGAAGTCTAATCCAACTGTGAAGAGGAAGTCTTCTCTGGCTCATGACAAGAAGTCATGAAGTCGTGAAGTCATTAAGACATGAAGTTATGAAGTCGTGAAGCCATGAAGACATAAAGTCTTCTCAGAAATGACTCCAGAAGCCATGAAGACTTCTTTTGTTAGGCTTTGGCCAGAAGACAATTGAGACTTCAAGCCCGAATGTCTCTAGGAGATAAACATAACGAAGCAACATCGCAACTATCACAAGAACTTGAAATCTCGACGCCGAAGCCTGGCCCACTTTCGAAGCCCACTTCGGCGCTGACCGACTTAGCAAAAAGGAAACTCGAGAAGATTTAGGAAACTTGACATTATCTCTTAGGGGAAGACTTAGCCGACTTAAGAATACTATATATATCATTGTACATCCCTTGAGAAAAGGATCCACAACTTTATTCACAAAATTGATACAAAGCAATAACAAAACCCTATATCTCTTTGCTCATCGTTTTCTCTTTCGTAACTTAACATAGAAATCTCTGCATCCTCTCAAAATCCTTACAAATCTAATTGTGCGATTTCCGGCTTCCATAATTTTGCGCCGACTAAAGGGACTTTCTCACACAAAAAAGCTACAAAATCAAAGATGGTGAGCGGCGAAGGAAACAAGCCATGCGAAGAAAACACATCTCGCAGAGTCGACCATGAGAAAGAACCCTACGTCGGAGCTACTGCTACCAATGTCGCTGCTGAAGGCGACATAACCGTGGTGAAGAAGATGCTAGAGACCTTCCTCACAGAGCAGAAGAAGCAAGCCGAGATCAATGAGGCAACTTCGAAAAAGCTAAAAGCTCTTTCGCGGAGAAAGCACGGAAGACCCGACAGAACAAGACTTAGGGCGTGCGTTGACCCTCAACGCCTCGACTTCTTAGCACCTCGAACCGCTCAGAGAAACCCAGATGACCTACCACCACCACCGCCGCGTCGAAAATCAGACCAGTCCCCCGAACGCGTCGTGGATATCTCAGACGGGGAAGAACCAGCTCCCAAACGAGTGCACGAGCAGAAGGTGCATAAGGCAGCCGACAAGAACCGCGTGTGTAACGCCCCCGATCAGGATCAGGTCAACGCTGACCCAAAACCCAACCGAGGATGCTACGTTTGCGCACTTGGCCGTCCGTTCCGAGGTTCCAAAAACTCATTAAGGAACCCTAGACCAAACGTCCAAGTATGCATTTCCTATCGAACATAAACCAAGGCTTTTTAACCCGATTTATGATCGACAGTTGGTTCGTCCTGGACTAGGACTAGTATCATATGTAACCCAAGCTTTAAGCAAATACTTCATTTATACATACTTATACTTAAGGTTTACAATAGTTACCAAAACATAGATATTTGCCGGCTTCGAGCCAATGCTCAAAATAACATTTCTACATAATAAATACATACACGTTTGCAAAAAGGCAGACGATCTACACCAACTTTCCTAAGCTCCTCCAGCCCGACTAAAATCTCACTATTGGTTACCTGCAAAACAAATGAGTCGTGAGCACTAATTGCTCAGTGAGTCAAGGCTCCCCTAACATACAATAAATAAATTCCCAACCCAAACCCAAAATAACAATCAACAAGCAATCACAAAAAAATCAGAGAATGCAAATGCGGAAACGATGATTAAAACACAACACACTGAGAGGACCTCTTACCGCAGTCCTCTTTTAAAGTAACTTGTTAGCACACAAAAACCTAAATAAAGCCAATTGACAACTTCCTTCCATTGTCCCTTTTACCTCACTCGGCCTTAACCACCAAGGCTAAAAGACCAGTGATCCGACTAGTGTAATACCATGGCCCAAGGCTGCAATCCCGTCTCTCCGTGGATTACATTGGCAGAGTCACGGCCCAAGGCTGCAATCCCGTCTCTCCGTGACCCCCGATACATAGAAGTGTCAACCGCTCACTACTAATGTTAAGTTAGAATGTTACATGATCCTCTTGATCACTTGTAACGTTAACCACAAACAAAACACACAATCATCACAAGAAATATGCAACACACATTCACACAAGCATGCAAAACAATAAAATCAAACACTTCAACTAAAATCCTAAAATCCTAGCATGAACCTCAACGGTTATCAGCATAAAAATAAACAAGCATGACGCTCTATTTGTTTTGCAGTAAAGCAACAAACATAACCATGACTCACCTTTACTCTATGAACGATTAGGATTTGGATTCGACTAAAGATCTAGAATGGATCTTCCTTCACTAAAAACGGCCAGAGCTTAGGCTAGATTATCGACCAATCTTGCTTCTACTCAATGGTCGAAGGTGATAGAAAAGGGTGGATAAAAACGTGGACAAGAACTCGGGTTTTCTATACCGATTTTAACAGAGGTTCGAAGTGGTTTCTATGGAGAAATGAGAGCTGTTTGCCTCTTATTTATAGACCTAAGCAAGCAGGCAGGCAGGTAGCTGAGTCAGCAGGGCTTTGTCGTGCTTGCGGATTTGTCGTGCTTCCGATTTGTCGTGCTTCTGCTGACTCGTTGCACATGGTCGCGACACCTCGTGCTTATGGGATTTGTCGTGCTTCCGCTTTGTCGTGCTTCCGCTGACTCGTCCCACACGGTCGCGACACCTCGTGCTTATGGGATTTGTCGTGCTTGGACAAACCCAATCAGCTTGGACGTTTCTTCGTCCGAAGGTAACGCTGGTGACTAACCAACCAGACAGGCACTTAGCTTAGTCACTGAGGTGCTTAACTAGGTTTTGGCCAAAAACTATCGGACTGATCCGGGCATCGCATCGGGGCTTTGCCGAGACGCGGTTTAGCCCTAAGCGAGGGTCATTACAGTGTGCCTCTGACACTCAAAGCGCATCTAACTCTTCCAAGACGGAGGTTGTGAAAGACACCTTGGAATACACCAACTATTCCAACGAAGAGCAGAACAGGAAGGAGCGAGAACGAAGAGCGCTCAAATGATCCTACACTACGCAACTCGCAGAGATGCAGGCTCAGATGGAGCGGGTAGCCTCTTACCTAAAGAGTACCCAGTTACAAATACACCATGCAACTCGGAGGGCTCCTGCCATGGCACAAGTTCTCGAAAAGGCAAGGAACACGCCTTTCGACGAACGGATCGCGAGGACTAAAATCTCCGATCCTGGAAGAATGAAATTACGAGTATACGAAAGAACTACAGACCCTTCGGACCATCTGATGAAATTCGAAGTGGCTTTTGGGAGAGCAAACTTCAAGGAAGCCGAAAAAGACATTGTCTACTGCAAGCTGTTCGTAGAAAGCCTCAAGGGGTCTGCCCTTCAATGGTTTTTAAAACTGAAGAAGAATTTGATTCACACTTTCCTCCAGCTTTCCGAGTTGTTCGTGTAACATTACAACATCTTCATGGAACGAAAAATCTATGATTCCCAACTATGTAACAATAAGCAAGGCAAGACTGAGAGTCTTCGGTCTTTCATGACCAAGTTCAAGAAGACGTTGTCAAAGGTTGAAGGTATCAGCAACAAATGAGCACTAGAGGCCTTACGAGGAGCCCTTCGGTGTCCGTCTCCGTTCTCAACACGCCAACAACAATCCAAGATGCTCTCCACTGTGCTGCTGACTTCGCTCAAACAGAAGAGGAAGTCCGAGCCAGGAAAGGTGGAAAGACCAAACAAGCAAGCGAACCGGCCCAAGTCACTATACCGAAGAAGAGCAATCTCGCTTACGTCCAATACGAAGGAGGATCCAGAGGGACTCACAACTATCAAGTGGATTCATCGGGTCGTGGACGTGGAAGAGGCCGCGGGTGCGGTCGCGGCAGAGGAACCTGGAACAACACCTGGACCAGAGAGTCGAATGACTATGACGAGAAGCTGTACTGCGACTTCCACAAAGCAAGTGGACACTCGACTGTAAGGTGTCGCGAGTTAGGGCGACAGCTCATAACCAAACTCACGGAGGGCACCTTGAAAAGCAACAACAGCTTGTCAGACTTCAAGCCAGAGGAGAAAGCTCCTGCTGACACCGAATAGCAGGCGGACATTCCCAGACGCCAACGTGGCGATGACGATATGGAAAACGGAGACCAGCATGAAAGTATCAACAAGATAATGGGAGGCTCGCAATATTGTGCTGACAATGTGACTGCGATCGAAGCTTTCAAACGACGCACTGACGTCTGCGCGAATATATCAGCACCAGAAAAGCCAAGGCTTTCCAGCGACCCTATCACCTTCAATTAACAAGACACCGAGGGTCTCGATCAACCACACAACGATCCCCTAGTAATCAACTTGACTGTTAACGACTTGAACGTCGCTCGCGTTCTCATTGATACAGGAAGCTCAATGGATGTCATCTTAAAGAAAACAATGGAGCAAATGAAGATGGACCTATCCACAATCAAAGGGCGGCCTAAACCCATAACAGGCTTCTCTGGAGAGACAACCATGACGATGGGAACAATTCGCCTACCCGTCCAAGCTAGCAACGTTAAGAAGATGGTCAATTTCACAGTCTTCGATCATCCAGCAATCTACAACATGATCATGCGGACTCCTTGGCTCAATTAGATGCGAGCTGTGCCTTCAACATATCACTTATGCCTCAAATTCCCAACGACCATAGGTATAAAAACGATATGGGGAAATCAGAAGGATTCCTGTATGTGTTTTTTGGCTGAGCATAAGCTGTGAAACATCAAGAAGAAGAAGGACGACTCTATGCCTCAAGAATCACGAAAGAGGGCGAGAACCAATTCTGAGCAGGTCAAGAACCTGACCGACCTCTTATAGAAATTACAGATTACAGAGGGTCATGTAGAAGAAGAGCGACCCACCTATGAACTTGTAGTTTCTGTATGCATTGACGAGTAGCACCCCGAAAGGTGTGTAGAGATTGGACCTGCGTTTGATGAAACGCTTAAAAAGGAGCTAGTGGCTTTCCTCTAGAAGAACTTCAACACTTTTGCCTGGGCAGCAGAAGACATGCTTCGGATAAACATCAACATCGCCAGCCACGAGCTGAACGTTGATCCGACTTTCAAACCTGTAAAACAAAAAAGGAGGAAGCTCGGTCTTGACCGAGCAGAAGCGGTAAACGATGAAGTCGATAGGCTTTTGGGCGTCAGATCAATCACCAAAGTCAAGTACCCCGATTGGCTCGCCAACCCAGTCGTGGTAAAGAAGAAGAACGGGAAGTGGCGTGTCTATGTGGACATCATGGATCTGAACAAAGCATGCCCAAAGGAGAGCTTCCCTCTACCTCACATCGATCGCTTAGTAGAACCAACAGCAGGGAATAAACTTTTAACATTCATGGATGCCTTCTCAGGCTACAACGAGATTCTAATGTACCCTGAAGATAGAGAGAAGACCGCGTTCATACCGACCGTGGAATCTACTGTTACAAGGTGATGCCTTTTGGACTGAGAAATGCTGGTGCAACCTATCAAAGACTTGTAAACAAGATGTTCCAGGAACAGCTAGGCAGGACGATGGAGGTGTACATCGACGACAAGCTCGTGAAATCTCTTAAGGAGAAAGACCACATCTCTAACCTAGAGGAATGCTTCAACCAGCTCAACCTTCACAACATGAAGCTGAATCTGACAATGTCCAGATTCGCGGTGACTTCCGGAGAGTTCCTTGGATAATTGGTCACTCATCATGGCATCGAAGCTAATCCAAAGCAGATCGACGCACTTATCCATATGGCATCTCCAAGAAAAAAGCGTGAGGTACAGAGGTTGATTGGGCGAGTGGTTGCACTCAATCGGTTTATCTCACGATCCACTGGCAAGTGCCTCCCATTTTACAACACGCTCCGAGGCAAAAAACAGTTCGAGTGGTTAGAGAAGTGCGAAGATGCTTTCAAACCGCTCAAGGAATACTTGGAAACGCCGCCTATCCTCGCTAAGCACGTGACCGGAGAACCCCTCTTCCTCTACATTGCTGGTTCCGAATCAGCCGTCAGCGTTGTGTTGGTACGCTAAGAACGAGGCTAGCAGAAGCCTATCTTCTATGTTAGCAAGACCCTCACCGATGCTAAAACAAGATATCCTCAGCTGGAGAAGCTAGCACTGTCCGTCATCATGACATCACGAAAGCTAAGACCTTACTTCCAATCTTATACCATTGTGATTCTCAGCACCTTCCCTTTGCGTTCGGTTTTGCATAGTCCAAGTCAATCTGGCAGGTTGTCCAAGTGGGTTGTAGAACTCAGCGAGTATGACATTGAGTACGAAGCGCGAACGTGCATCACGTCATAAGTGGTGGCAGACTTCCTCATCAAACTCCCAGAAGACGAAAGCTCCAGGAGTCTGGGAACTACACGTTGATGGTTCATCTTCAAAAAATGGCTCTGGGGTAGGTGTACGCTTGACTTCACCAACAGCCGAAGTCCTTGAGCAGTCATTCTGTCTGGGCTTCAAGGCTTCCAACAACGAAACGGAGTATGAGGCGGTTATCGCTCGCATGCGACTCGCTCAAGGACTTAACATCAAGCATGTTCACGCATTTTGCAATTCACAGCTGGTTACTAGCCAGTTCAGCGGCGAATATGCAACGAAAGATGATCGCATGGAAGGCTATTTAAAAGTAGCAGAGGATCTTGCCTCAACATTCAAAGAGTTTACACTTACCGACGCATTGGCAAACCTTGCCTCCTCTTCAGCTCCCCGTAAAGATCCAGCCCTGAAATGAGTTATTCCCGTCGAGTTCATTGAGTCTCCAAGTATTCAACAAGAAAGGAAACTCGCTATCTCCACACGATCTCAGGCTGCTAAGCAAGCCAACGCCGTTGCTGAATCACTTAAGACGGGAGTTGAGGACATCGAGATGACAGAAGCTGCTACAGACACAGAGCCTGCGGCTCTGATAACGATGCCATTAGGCGACACCAATGTTACTAACACCGAGGTCCCCGATGCCGAGGTCCCTGACGCCGAGGCCCCCGATGCCGACGGCCTAGGTCAACCCGAAGGCCTCTCATCGCAGAACCTTCCACATGCTCCTCAAGACCAAGGCACTCCTATCCCGATGGAGGCAGACGAAGAACCCGAGAATGGTTGCGATAAGCTTTGGATAGGTCCAATTCGAGCATACATCGTCAATGGAAAGTTACGTAGCAACAAGTGGGAAGCCCGTAAGATACAAAAGCAAGCTGATCGGTATGCCCTAATGGACGATAACATCTTTCGATGGGGATTCTCTGGCCCTCTTCTCACTTGTGTCGAGGGAAAAGAAGCCAGGCGAATCATGGAAGAAGTCCACATCGGGTCTTGTGGAAATCATTCAGGAGGGACAACCTTGGCAATCAAGATCAAACGCCATGGTCACTTTTAGCCTACTATAGTAAACGACAGCGTGAAGTTTTCAGCCAAGTGCGAAAGGTGTCAACGACATGCTCCAAAGATTCTTCAACCGACATAGATGCTTTCCTCTGTCACTTCTCCTTATTCGTTCATAAGATGGGCCATGAACATTGTTGGACCACTGCACGCTTCAAAACAGAAGCGCTTTTTACTTGTTCTAACATATTATTTTTCAAAGTGGGTGGAAGCTGAAGCTTACGCAAGTATCAAAGACGCCCAAGTTGAAAGTTTCGTCTGGAGGAACATCATATGTCATCATGGAGTTCCATATGAAATTGTTACAGACAATGGGTCGCAATTCATCACCAACAGGTTCGAGACCGTCTGTGCAAAGTGGAAGATTCGACTTAGCAAGTTTACTCCTCGTTATCCTCAAGGTAATGGTCAGGCAGAAGCAATAACCAAGACCATTCTCGATGGCCTCAAGAAACGATTTGATGCGAAAAAATGACGCTGGGCAGACGAGCTAGAAGGCGTTTTATGGTCTAACCGCACCACTCCTTGCCGTGCAACTGGTGAAACTCCTTTTGTACCAGTCTATGGCACTGAATGTGTTATACCATCGGAAATCACTTCGCCTCGACCACGACGTCGTCTCTTACCAGAACACGAAGAACTCAACGACTCGCTCCTCTTCGATGAATTGGACTTCCTTAACGAAAGGCGTGATCAAGCACTCATCAGGATAGCCAACTATCAAAACGCAGCCGCGCACTACTACAACTCCAGAGTTTGAGAAAGACGTTTCCGTGAAGGCGACTTGGTCTTGCGCGAAGTCTTCTAGAATACAGCAGAGCAGAACGCAGGCAAACTCGGAGCTAACTGGGAAGGACCTTATAAAGTCATCACCATGGTTTGTCTCGGAGTCTATGAGCTCGCCACTATGGCTGGCACGCCGATTCTCCATTCATGGAATGCAAAGCACTTGAAGAGGTACTATCACTAGTCCTCTTCTAAGGCTTTTGCCTTGAACTACGAGGCGACTTGATCCCTGCAAATGGTACGTAGGGAGCTTGTCTCTGGACGAGTTCAGTTGCCCTCTTCTATCAAAAGGAGGGGGGAGTAAGTGCTTTAACGAACTACGGGGCGACTTGATCCCTGAAAAGGGTACGTAGGCAGCTTGTCTCCGGATGAGTTCAGTTGCCCTCCTCCGTAAAAAGGGGGGGGGAGTGGGGTATCTATACCCGTTTACTCCCCATTTTATCAAACTCTTTGTCTGACACAACTCTCATAGACTTCATCAGTTACATCCTCTATGGATTGTTCAAAGCCTTTTTCAAGCAAGTTCAATCCAATGTCATTGATGCTAGCCACAACAACAAATGTGAACCTGAATACATTGACATCCATCATCCGATCCTAAGCGCGCTATATAAGTTATAATGGTCAATTTCTGGGCTTTCGAGATTCTAATGTTCAGTTCCTGGGCTTTTTGACCCCGGCTTTTCATTCAAGAACCCAACAGCACCGTTGGTAAAAAGCAGCTGCTGATGGTTACTTAGGTTTGTAAACCGAATAATCATTCTGAAAAACCCAACCAACGCGTTGGTCAAGTCAAGGGGTGTGATCGCTTCTGAATAGACGCGTTCGGAAAGCACCGCCATTCTAGAAAACCCAACAATGACGTTGGTAAAAGAGGAAACCCAACAACAACGTTGGTAGGAAATGTGCGAAATCGCACTTGCAATTTCGTTACCCAGCAATCATAAATCCAACAACAACGTTGGTACAAAAAGCCAAAGGCGTTTCAAGTGTAAACGACCTCCAACCTATACTAAAGGCTTGATCGAAACGAGAATCATGATTTAACAAAGAAAGAAATGCAAGAAATTAAAGCCGCATTCATTATCATCTTACATTCGCTACAATGCAAGGTAAAACATAGCATGGATATAAACCATCCAACGCTACTACCAAAAATCATGAGTAACCACATCCGAAAATTATAAGGAAGTCAAAGACAAATGTCATAAAATAGGCTAAGTCAAAAAACAAAGACTGAAAATGAGAAAACAGTTACGCTGGATCCTCAGGATCGACTCTCTCAACACCGGTCCGCTCCAGTTGGGGGGTGTAGCCAAGAAGTCTCAGCAGTAGTAGGTTTAGAAATTTCACTAGCCTTCTCCTGAACAATAGAGGTCTCACCTCCAACATCAGAAATCCCTAACACCTCCATCACCTCAGTAAGGAGCTCCTTGAACACCTCTCGAGCGTCATAGATATCGGCCCGTTGCCCCTCCAAACGCTCGACTTCGACTTCAAGCTTTGTCTTCTTCTTCTGAATATCCTCGATGAACTCAAGCTTCTGATCAATCTCCACAAAATCTAACATGTCCTCCTTAGCCTTCCTACAAAGGCACGAAAGCAACATTGGAGCTCTGCTCACTCACCCACAAATCCGCGAGTCGCCTCCTCTCCCTCCGTGTCGACAGCCTCCACGGCTCTAGTGTCCACCGAGGCCAACCTACTCCTCAACTTGGCTATCATCCCTATATCCTTGGCACAGTCCAACTCTAGATGCTCAACCTTAGTATCCAAATCTTTCTTGTTCTTCACTTCTTCTTCAAGGACCTTGTTCTACTCAACAAGCTCATCTAGTCTCGACTACAAGGCGGCATTGGTCCTCTCGGACTCACTAAGCTCGGCCTTCTTCTTTCAGAGATCCTCATCATAATTAGCAACAAGTTGATTCAGATGAAGAAAGAACTGAAACGGAAGAAACAATGGAGAAAATTTCAAAACACTTAAGTCAAGTCATAGGGAAAAATATGAGGAAAGCAGGAAATGAACCTCGGAGGCCTTATCAATGGTCGTGGCGTAAGCTCCTCCACGATGCAGTCCTCCGGCCGGAGGGAAAACAGTATCAGACGTCGAGAGCCTGGAAAAGTAGGTAGCAAAAGCCGATGCCCCCGCTACGCCTCGGCACTATCTCCTCGACAGCGGCCGAGGAAGAGACATCCACTCTATGCTTCTTCGCATGACTCTCATCAGCGTGACCCTTCCCTTTCCCGCTGGAACAGAAACCTCTCTTGCGGGACAACTCACTTCGCTTAGCAAGCTCATCCGGAGTAAGGACAGGAGGAGGACTCAGAGAAGAAGCCGCGGGGGTCCTCGGGGCGACGGTAGCCATGGCTCCAGCCCTCAACATCTTCGGTGCAACAGTCTTCTGAGCATCCGTAGTCATCGACGTCCCGGCTTCCGGCGCCGCCCTTGTCGATCTCTGACGGATCGAGACTCTCGGCGCACCTCTAACTAGAGGCCCATGTCGACTAACTCTAGCCGAAAGTGCTCTCTCGATCCTCTGGCTGCTGAAAGTGCTCTCTCGATCGTCTGGCTGCTGAAAGTTCTCGACTAATCGCATTTCCCGGATGCGAGAATCTCATGGGCCGACTCGATAATGGACTCGGAAAGGGCGGGGAATGAAGGCTTCACTGCATGATAGAAGACATATATGTTACAACATGTTAACCAAGAAATAGGAAATGAGCAAAGAGAAATGGCCTAAGTGTCAATTTACTTCTTCTCCCCCATCTCGTCTCAGCAAGTTCGATGCACTCCGCATCAACAAACTTCGCTGAAGACTGGACAAAGAAAAAGCGATACACGAAGTACTCATCGTTGCTAGGAAATCCATCAACGATCTTCCTCTTCGCCGGATTGGAGATGGTATACCTGAAATCTTCTTTCGGGCGACGAGACCGAAATGCGAGCAAAGAATCCAAGAGCCTAGTACAAAGATGCCGATGAGATGTTTGAGACCTCTAGGGTTGATCCGAGCAAGAGCAATGTTGTTCACCGACAGGAAGCAAAGGAGAGAGTCTGGAATCGAGAACCTAAGAAAGCAGTGCTCAACAAAGGTCTCGAACATCGTGAAGCAACCTGGCGGCGGGTTATTGGCTTTGTCAACAGGAAGAAAGACAACAAACAAAATCTCTTCCGGGATCCCACATCTGGCTTGGAGAGCATCCAGAGACTTCACGGTCGAAAGAGAAGACCCTGGAGAACTCGGTCGGACTTTCGACTTCTTCTTCTTAGTACTCCCCACCTCCTCAACCCCAACTCCAACGGAAGTCTCTTCTCCATCGACATCCGAAGACCCTAAGTCGAGTGAGGAAGATAGCGAAAGAGATGGCGTAAACTCAGCTTTTCTGGGTGGAAGCCCGAGATCGTCATCAAAAAGGGAACTAAAGTCATGGAGGCCCGCGTTGGGCCTAAGCTCTACGGGCTGCGTGGAAGGCAAGACGTCGAGAAGGGACCTCAAGGCCGTGGGACGAGGAGACCCACCGGGGATGGACCTTGGGTCTTCGGTCCCGTTGCACGTACGAACCGAGAGAGGTCTTCAATCCCGTTGCACGGACGAGTCGACAGGAGGTCTTTGGTACCACTCCTCATGTCATTCGAGCCCGTCCTAGAGACATCGTGCCACGTGGGAGACGGTTCCCCGATGAGGTTCTTGGGGTCTCCGAAGACCCCAACCACATCTATTCCCGAAGCAACGATGACGGGTACCCGAAGTAGATGTGTCGGATCCATGGACTTCGGGTCCCGGGCTTCACGACCGCTCACGACCTCTCAACTTCGGGTCTTCGACGATAGTTGTTCCCGAAGTGATGACGTCAGGTCCCCGAAGCGACGGTGTCAGATTCGCATTGACACGAAGGAAGCGCATCGGATCGTCAGGGAACGAACATGGCCTCACGGGGTCATGTCCCCGAAGTGACGACATCGGGTCGTCTATGTGAAGGATCTTCGGGTTGTCGGTCTTACTCGTCAATGACGGGTCATCGGTGACATTCGTCGATGTCAATTCGAATAACGGCAGTTCCATTGGCCCAATTTTCTACAAACATTAATTCTACCTACAAAAATCAAAAGTCCAAGATCAAAATCCAAGGGTTCCAAGCTAGAGTCAAGATCCAAAACAAGGGTTTCCTCATCAAAGGTTTGTTCTTCAACAAAGACAAGGATTTTCAATTCAAACCTTGATTCATCAACAACAATCAAAGCTATGGGAAAACCCAAAGCTTGTACATCTCTAATACATCTAAGAATCAAAATCAAGGGTTTTCCAACAACCAACACAAGCCTAGGGATTATTCTTCAAGGAAAATCGAAGCTCAAAACAACAACTAAAGCTTGTTCCTTATCAAAGTGGATCTACAAGATTTGGAATTAATCAAAGCTCAAAACAATAACTAAAACTCACCGGAATTTGGAGAAATCCGGCAACGGTCGGCGGCAAACTGGTGTTGTCAAGACGGCGGCGCTGGCGGCACAAATGAGATGGAGAAGAAGATGAGAAAACCCTAGAAAATGAGTGGAGGAGGAAGAAAGAGAAAGGGAAAACCCAAAAACCTTATCTTTTCAAAAAAAAAATGAAAGAACTCTTTCTTCCCCTTTCCATTGATGCGCCCCGGATTCTTTAGTGACATTATCATTTTCAGGAATCATATTTTTGTTGCCAAAGACATCGTCGACATCGACAATCGAAACACAGAGTCTTAAAATATCCGGAGATTTTCTCTAACAAAAAAAAAACAACTTTTCGTTTACAGCAGCAACGCTGTCAACTCCGGTAAGTGGAGTACGAAGTCTTAAAACCTTCAAAAAATTGAAGCAGACCGCTTACCGTATTAACGGCTCAAGCCTACAGCATCACGCTATCAATAATGTCATAACTTTGAACGGCAAAATCGACGCCCAATGATCTCTACCTCGATACTCTAATCAGTAACACTACCGAGCTGGGGGGCTAACTGTTGGGGTCAGATTTCACCCGCTTGACTTTGACCTTCAAAGCCTGACATCATAACTCAAAGACATCGGTTCTTATTAACATGCATGTATTGTATGGCCCCTAAGTCGTCCGACCCTAAGTCTCTTTCGACCCTAAGTCTAATCCAACTGTGAAGAGGAAGTCTTCTCTGGCTCATGACAAGAAGTCAGGAAGTCATGAAGTCGTGAAGTCATGAAGTTGTGAAGCCATGAAGACATGAAGTCTTCTCAGAAATGACTCGAGAATCCACGAAGACTTCCTGTGTTAGGCTTCGGCCAGAAGACAATTGAGACTTCAAGCGCGAATGTGTCTAAGAGATAAACATAACGAATTGACATCGCAACTATCATAAGAACTTGAAGTCTCAACGCCAAAGCCTGGCCCACTTTTGAAACCCACTTCGGCGGTGACCGACTTAGGGAAAAGGCAACTCGAGAAGATTTAAGAAACTTGACATTATCTCTTAGGGGAAGACATAGCTGACTTAGGAATAATATATATATATATCATTGTACATCCCTTGAGAAAGGGATCCGCAAATGTATTTACAAAAGCAATACAAAGAAATAACAAAACCCTATTTCTCTTTGATCATCGATTTCTCTTTCGTAGCTTAACATAGAAATCTCTGGTTCCTCTCGAAACCCTTACAAATCTAATTGTGCGATTTCCGGCATCCACATGCCTCACCGCGAAGAACAAATGCAGCGACAAGGCTCGCCGAAGCTGTTCTCTCAGCAACAGCCGCAGGGTATGTGTCTACCCTTTGCCTCTTCATAGGAGTTCCACAGACAATGCATTTTCTCGAGCTCGTCTGGAGTAAGGGAAGGAGGAGGACGCAGGGTCGAAGTAGCAAGGGTCTTCGGCGCCGCACTCACCGAAGACCTCGCCCCCACCGCCACCGTCATCGGAGCCAAGGTCATCGGCACCACCGCCCTCGGCGCACCGCTACCGGATGACCTCGGGGTCCTCGCTGCTACTGCTGCCTCAAGCGCGGCTCGCTCGCGAGATGACACCCTCTTCTTGCCTCGGCCAAGAATCTTCCCCGAAATGACCCCAGCAGAAAATGCTCTCTCGATCCTCTTCCGACTAAACGATCTCTTCAAATTGCCATTCCCGGAGGTAAGGGCTTTGTGCATAGCAGTAACGAAGGTAGATTTGACTGCAGGAAATGCTGGCTTCACTACAAAAGGCAACGATCCAAGAATCAACATGTGAAAAGACTATGTGTAAAAACAAAAGAGAAAAAGAAGCTAAGTCTTAGTTACCTCTTCTCTCCCATCTTGTCTTCTCGACAGCCTTCTCGGAAATCTCAACAAAGAAGAAATGATCCTTGAAGTGATCATGCTTGCTCGGGAACCCGGTGATAAGTCCGACCTTCGGTACGTTGGTAACATTGTACTTGAGCTCCTCGCTCCGACCACAGACTCTAAAATCCAACAAACGGGATAAGTCCTCAACGCTCAAAACATAGACACTAATGAGGTGCCTGAGACCTCTAGGGTTAATCTCAGCAAGAGAGGCGTTGTTCGCCCCCAGAAAACGCAGGACAAACCGGGGCAGCGGAAACCAAACAAGGCACTGGTCGAAGTAGTTTTCAATTAGAGTAAGGTACCCTGGAGGCGAGGCATCGGCTCTGTCGGCAGAGTCAGGAACAACTAACACAATCTCCTCTGAGATCCCACACTTCTTCGAGAGATGTTGTAGAGACTTCTTGTCTGAAAGAGTTGACGCGGGAGGGTTAGGGCGAACCTTCGCCTTTCGCTTCGGTGCCGACTTCTCCACCTGCTCAACCTCGTCAAGCATATCTTCGTCACTAGAACGTCGCGAATCAAACAAGAGACTTTCGGGAGACAACAAAGCGTCGGCATAGCCAGGCAGTGACAGCTTCTTCCTTAGCACCCGCGACATCGGTGCCATCGGCGGGGATGTTCGACATTGGCGTCGAGTCACTGTCATGGAGAAGAACGGTCTTTGGGTCCTCTCTCTCGGGTCATCAAGGCAAGACCTCCCAATGCCCGACGTCGTCAAGCTGGTGACATCTCCAATACCATCCGACGGGCTAGCTCCACCCGGTTCTGATGACATCGGGACATCGGCGTGTGACCCCGACGTCACCATGACATCGGCGGCAAGCCCCAAAGTCATCGGGTCCAAAGCGTTCTCGAGAAGCGTCGTCGCGGCTAGCTTGTTCCGACCGACAACAGCAAAACCTCCAGCGTGTCCGTCGGGCTCGAATCCAAAAGTTTCTTCAACACTTTGATTCTTCATAACCTCAATTCACCTACACAAAACCGAAATTAAGGATCAAAAATCAAGGGTTTTTGGCAACATTCGAAGCTAGTTCATCACAAACAAGAGCTTCTACAAAAGCAAGATATAACATAGAGGATTTTCAAGATCCAACAATCAAACTTGATTTATCAACAACAATTAAAGCTCTAAGATAAAGGATGTTCAACAATCTACATGACTCAAGTTTGGTTCATGGCACAATCAAACAACCAAAGCTTGTTCTTGGATCCGATGGAGATTATTCTTCATCAAATGTTGATATACTTGAGTGATTAAAGGCTTTGGAGTTCTAGAGAACTTTAATGGGGTGAAAGGGAAGCTTACCGGAAAGTGATAGAGACGTGACGACGAGGTGACCGCGAAAAATCTTATCCCTTTCAAAAAATGAAAGCTTCTCTTCCTTCCCCATCTCATTAATGGGTCTCGAATATATCAATGTTATCTTCACTATCTAAATTCATTTTCACGTCACGAAAAACATCTTTGACATCAACAATCGCGACGCGGAGTCTTAAAATCTCTGGAGAATAAAAAAATAATAAAAAAAAAAAAAAATTCAACAGCTTCAGCGAGCGAAGCGCAAAGTCTTAAAACCTTCGGTGCGAAAACAATTTTCATCAACAAAGCGAAGTCTTAAAACCTTCGAAGGACGAAAGCGTAACGCTTACAATGTTATCAAAACTAACGGCTCAAGCCTACAACATCACTCTAACAATAACATCATAACTTTGAAAACCAAACATCGACACAAGTTATATTTAACTCGATATTATTATCACTAACATTACCAAGCGGGGGAGCTAACTTTTGGGGTCGGATTTCACCCGCTGAACTTCGGTGTTCAAAATTATGATTAACAACGAATATACTTTGACGTGCAGAGATTATATGGCCCATGAGTCTTTTCCCACAGCTAAACAAGTCTTCTCCGCCTTAAGTCTTCTATGCGCTGAATCCACCTGCGAGGGAATCTTCTTAGAGCCTTAGCCTTCTCCGCCTACAAGGTGAAGGCTCTTCTGAAGATCCACCAAAGACTCTGGCAGGAAAGACCTTGGCAACGATGACGATGATGACAACGACGACGACAACGTCGACCACGACGACGATGTGTCCAGACAATGATGCCGAAGGGTTTGGACTCTGTAGTGCCTGCCAAAGTGACGATGAAGACTCCAGAAGGTTCCCTGCACTAAGGCCCAGTCCAGCTGCGAAGCCCACATAACGCAACCTACGTAAAACCTCGTCAGTATGGGGATCGGTATCGGGCAGCTTCATCTCCTTGGCAGCTTGACATGTCTTCAGTCTTCTAGGTATAACTCTGTCTACACAATTCAAGATGACACGATTACTACTCCATTGGAATGCTTACTCAATGGGCCACCGTCACTCCAAATTTCATCCAATTCCAAATGCATTTGATCATCCGTCTATTGCCAAACTTTTGGCGTATGCAATCTCTTTGACTTGGTAGAATGTGTAAACTTAGGAATTCCTTGGCTCGCATGAGTTGTTGTAGCTTGGATTATACCTCATCATGCTCCTTTTGGTCCGTTTTGACTAATTTCCCTAATGAAGACTCTAAAAGTACTAATACGATAAAACTACCTTTATAGGCAAAAAACCTTATTAAAGTGCTTAGAAAGCATATGAAAATAGATAGTAAAATAGGTAAAATATGAGGTCTATCACCACTCCCTAATATCTCATATGAAAGACTCTAAGAAAAGCTTCTTAGATCTTTTTCTCTTTAATGGCTTCGTAGCTAGCTTTGTAGCTAGCTTTGTGTAAAATTTGGTAATGGCTTTTTTTTAGGTTGTCGGGATCTGTAACCAGCTGTGTCTTTCTTGGTGGCTGCAGTCTTCTATCTATATTGAAAGTTGAGGTCTGAGGTAAATCTCCAAAAGATTTGGGAGAATATGTCGAAAATTAGAATATTCTCTTTTGTTTGTCGGGTAAGTGATCGAATATGAGGGTTTTGGTTTTGGTTTTGTGAACTAAAATATTGAATTTAATGCGGTTGTAACCAATATAATAAAAACGTTGGGCGTTCAAGGATTTGCAGGGATACTGGTTCGAGTTATTCAGAACAAACTAAGATAGATCTATTCTTTTTAACATGAACTTTTAGTGGTGATTATGCGTACTGTCGTAGCTATAGTCCTATGAAACAAGTATCAAGTCGGGTATCGCAAACCTTGAATCACGTATCGAGTCGGCTATCGCAAACCTTGAATCAAGCAACATGCATTAACTATAAAGTCCAATTGTTCCTTTCATGAAACGGCTAGTAAACATCAAACTCACTAAATTTATCACGATAAGTAACAACAGAACCCTTAGGCACAATAGTGAATACCTAGGATCAGCTTCAAGGTGATCAATACTAAAACATGCAATACCTAAGATCTAAGTGAAAAGAAATCCATGAAAAGTTCAAGGAATCATCAAAGTATGCAATCCTATCTATCAAACCAAGTAAACGCTTTGAATTGGGTCCCTTAGAACCCAACAATGAAACTACTGAATCATGGAGATGAAACAAATCGTTCTTATAAAATAATGGTAAAGATTAGGGTTTAAAAAATATTCTCTAATGGATAACAAAAGGTAAGATCTTCTTCTCCCTTACAAACCATTAAGCAAAATAACCAAACGTACTAAAATGTAATAAAGTGCCCATATAGAGGGATTTCCATCGTACGAAATACATAATAAAAATGGGTAAAATATGTTGTATATCAACTCCCCTAGACTTAACCTTTTGTTTGTCCTCAAATAAACAACAGTGAAAAGTACAAAAAAGTAGAGAAAGAGGTTTGAAAATATTTTATGAAAATCACGAGAACTCACATATCCTTGGGAACGTTGCTTTCGCCTGCTTGACCCTTTGCCATATATGAACAAAGTACCCTTAGCGGTCACGAATCACTACCATTATAAGTCATAACCAAACATAATTATTTTAGTGATCAGCAATGATTAAATCATATGTGTATCCATCAATTAACACAATTGAAGAAGTCCCAAAATTGGAAAACTATATTTCGAGAGGTGCATAAGACGTTATTGAAGAGATAAAAAAGGAAGTTTATGGCACAGGAATTGCAAGGTAAAGGAGATGTTTGATTTATTGTTGAGAAAGCAAAAAATCTTGAATCTACTCGATGAGGGCACTCATACTCGCCGTTGTCCATCTTTCTTGTCACCAACGATGCCCCTAAGTTGATATTCTTCACTTGAGATTTAGAAGGAAAGAATTCCACGAAAACATAGTTATCATCACATAATTGTTGAACCGAGACTAGATTCATTGTTATTTTTGAAACGCAGAAAACATTCTTGAGTGATAGAGATTTAGTGGAAAGAGAGACGGAGAAAGGAAGAAGCCATGTGAGTAATGGGAAGGTTCGCTCCATCTTTAACCAGAACTTCTTCAACACCAGTGTAGGGAGAGTGAACAAAGAGATTAACAATATCCGAGGTGATGTGATGAGAAATGCCATAGTCCATTAACCAAGACGATGTATGATAATGGTTTCCACTGAGTTTCGTTTTGAGGTGAGGCGGAGGTAGAGTATTGATTGTGAAGCTTGTTTAGGACGGAACGAGCTAAAGCCAGAAGAGTTGTTGAAGATTGAACCACTGTATGCAAAGTGATCTCACAATTAAGCAGCTTCTCATGAAGTTCACGGAAGATAGTTGGAGTGTCATGATTATGAGCTGAATCAATGACTATGCGATAGTCATCTGTGAGACAATCAAGAATCGTATCATTGAGATCTTCTTGATTCACTAGATTTCCGAGAAGAGCTAGAGCATCAGCTTTGTTTTTGATTAACTGCTTCTCATCAATCGAATCTGCCCCTTTCCCACATAACTTCATCTGTTGCTTGAGTTGTTTGATATGGCCCCTTGTGGGCTGTGCATAAGTAGTGGCGAGTGTGTTCCATGCTTTAGTAGAGGTATTTGATATGGTGATTAAAGCATGGTATAAAATGTCAATAACACCAATGAAGGAGCTAAAGATCAGCGAGTCTTGTCGAATCCAACGAGCAAGATCTTGATCAATTGAAAAGTTCCAAATCTATATCACTCTATAAATCTTTATCAACGAGCAAGATCTTAATCAACAACCATATATATATATATATATATACATATTGAAGAGAGGAAGTTAGAGAAGCTATATACTAGGGATTACAACGAATATTCTACGGTATATACTTAACAAAATGGATATTGTATATTATATCCTATAAAGGAGTTCTAGAGCCGAGAAGAGTGAAAGAGACGAGAAGAGTGAAAGAGACGAAGGTGGTTACATAAATGGAAGTTGAGATTCTCCTCGGTTTTACGATGAAAAAAAGCTATTTCGGTTGTTATTGCTGTAGTGTTGCCGTGAATTGGCATAAAGGTTACAACCATCAACACCACCATTGAGAGATAGTGGTGAACGTGGTGTGGAGTTCATGGCACAGGGAGGATCGAGAAGATATGAAATTGAAGGGAAAGAGAATGGTAAAGAAGAAGAAAGAAGGGGTCGGTTCATGTCGGGTATAGTTAGAGTGAAATTTTACTTTGGTTTAGGACCAGGTTTGGTCGGTCTATGTTTGGTTTGTAAACAATAACCGATAAAGATAATTTTGTGTGTTTTGAGGTTTTATACATTCTATTGGGGGATATAGATTTGGAACTTTTTTTTTGGGGAGATATACGAAGAGATCTTAGTTTGGGCAGTATATAGGGTTATATGATAGTTCTCGTGGGAAAGTGGATCGTAAACCCAATTAATAATGTTGGGACTTTGAAAATTTATTAATTTGGATAGATATGACTTTATCGATAAATTACTAATTATTAATTTAAAGAGATTTATTCTATCCCTAATCTTTAAAAAACAATTGATTTCAAACAAAAAATTTACTTTAATATTCATATTCAACTAAAATGATTATCTTAATCCATAATATTAAGTTAAGAAACTCACTTTAAAATTCATATTTTGCTAAAATTTCTTTTATTTAAATTAATACTTCACTTTAAAGTCATATCTTTAAGATAAAACAAGTCGTTTCACAAAGTTGTTTTTTAAAAATTTAACCAATTAACCGTAGTATAAAGTTATTTTATTGATATATAATATAAACGAAAAAATAAATTTATTTTCCTTTGTACAGTTTCACCAAAAAATATATTAAGTATTAATTATGAATATCAAATAAAAAAGAAGAAAATGAAACAAAGAAAAAAAATTGAAACTAAAATATTTTATAATGTATCTTATAGTAACTATAGGGTAGTTTTGCTCCCCAATTTTTTCTTCTATGCTACGAGCCCATATTTTAAGAGTCATTCGCGGATCTCATTCATTACCTTAGTCCTGCACATTAAATAACTCAGATTAGAATCATTTATAATTAGCATTGAGTTGTATGTTCAAAACATGGTAATTCAAAAACAAAAGGTGTTGCGATATTGACCCTTCACATCGGTTGGGGCAAATTTTAAAATTAACGAAGCGAAGGGAGTCAACACATTGGTTTAAATAATAGCGCTGAGAAAATGTGGGAATTGAATCCTCAAAAAAAAAAAAAAAAAAAAAAAAAAAACGCAAGAATTAGAATGATCTCGAGACTAATATCTAAATAATAAAGTTATATAGAGCATAATATAACTTGTGACACATACAACGTCCAGGTGTAACAATGATTCGTAGCGATGCAGCGCGAACATTACTCCTAGAATTATTCATCTTGGTTTTCAAGCTCCTACAAGATTGTGTTTGGTTTCCATTATTAAAAGGTAGTAAACCAAAAATTTAAAACAATCGTGATAAATTGCACATCGACTTGATAAAGAGTTTACCCCAAGTTATGTACCCAACCGTTGATCCCTATAAATTTTTTTAGGTCTATGGGAACCTTTCCAAAGGCATATACGCTCGCGTAAAAGAGAACTTGTGTTGCACCCATGTCAACGCCTCCTACTCCTTTCATAACTACCAAAACAACATTAACATACTACTCCCTCCATCCCATTTTAGATGATCTTTAATGTTTTTACACACAAATTAAGAAACCATTTAATTTTTTATCTTTTCAATATAGAACATCAATTCCAAAATGATTCAACCACTGAAAAATTAATCTGCATAATTCAAACAACAAAAACCAATAAAAACACAATAAATCTTGCATATAAAATTGAAAAAATCAACTAATTTAGAACAAATATTTTCTCCTAGAAGATCATCTAAAATGGGACGGAGGAAGTATTAATTAATTGCATAAATAATTTTTTTGTAACCCTGGACTAGGGCCTAAGACTAGAATTTTTCCCAACTTTAGCTGACTTAAGTTTGGCTGATCCCGAATGTGGAGCGACAAACCAGTAAAGCCTTATCAACCAAATTTTAAGCCAAAGGATCTAAAATATGGTATGCTTCGCAGCGACCAAGTGACACGCCATCAATCTAGACTACCATATTTGTTTTTAGTATAAATCGAACTCAAAGACATAAATATACATATTTTTCCCAACTCAATTGGCCACTAGACCACGATGTATCTCACAATCATAAAGAAATGTGGCTTTTCAAAACAGTAGATATGACAAATAAAAATGTCCTTACTTAAGGTCGAAATTAGCTTTAAATAGCTTAAATCACAGAAAGTAAAACATTTTATAATTAACCATTAAATCATTAATAATTGATTAGGTATATCTAAGAAAGAAATAATAAAAGTAAAACATTTTTAAATATATATAGATTGCACGATAATTTTGCTCTTCTCCTCATTTTCTATCTAGACGTCAAGGTATGTTTTGAGACAAGTGCGAGCGAATGCGTAGTGAGAAAAAGAAAAGAAAATGATACTAAAGCAAAACAAAGTGAGTAACTCAGTTTTTAGACCATGGTTTGTGAAGAAGATTAGAAACCCAACCGAACAAAGGTAGTAGGTACATATCACTCCAAATGCGTCAGGAACTGTAATGTTAGATGTGACGATACACACACAAAAAGTCGATAAAAATCAGTATCATCTCTTGAATGTTCTCTAAGTCGCTGAAAATATTTATCACTTGTTAACTTATACACATACAATTAGCTTCATTTGTACCTAACATTTGTAACGATACAACACGGTTTATAGGTCCGAAATTTGCTCCCATATTGTAATTGATGTTTCTGCAAGATTGATTTAGACTTTCTATTCTTAAAAGGTCGTAATCTAAGGTTAATATTTTGTGTGTGTAACAATTTACATTAGGGTTTGAACGTATTACATCATGCCCGAAAGTCAACCGCTGAGTGGTACAATAAGTTTTAGGTCAATGTTGATCCCTCCGAAAGTGGAACCACTCGCAAAGTAGAGAGCATTCGCTGCATCCAAACCAATACCTCACTACAAGAAAATATTGTTTTTGCGACTGTTTTTTGTGAATGATTTTATTAGTCACAGATATTTGCGACTACTTTGGGACTGTTTTGTGACTAATTTGCAATTATCCAATTTTTCAATGCTAGAAAATGTAATAAAGTGCCCATATAGAGGGATTTCCATCGTACGAAATACATTGTAAAAATGGGTAAAATATGTTGTATATCAACTCCCCCTGACTTAACCTCTTTTTTTTTTCCCAACCGGAGATATTTTACCCATTTTTACTATGTATTTCGTACAGGGTTGAGGAGATATTTTATTGCAGGATTCATGAGATATTTTATTTATTGTTGGGAAAGCAAAAAATCTTGAATCTACTCAGTTTAGCCACTCATACTCGCCGTTGTCCATCTTTTTTGTCACCAATAATGTCTATGAGTTGAGATTCTTCACTTCAGATTTAGAAGGAAAGAATTCCACGAAAACATAGTTATCATCCAATAATCGTTGAACCGAGACTACATTCTTTGTTATATTTGAAACGGATAAAACATTCTTGAGTGATAGAATATACACTACAAGAAAACAAATCATTCGTGACTCTGAAAAGAGTCACAAAATCGTCACAAATCAGTCATTACCCACTACTTTGTGATGAAATTTGGGCATCGTAAAATCTTCGTCGCTAAATTTTGGCATCGCAAAAGCGTGGCAAATTAGCGACGAACTTGTGAAACCTCTAAGTTGTCGTAAATTTGTCGCTTCTTTGAGACGAAAGCTGTAGTCGCTAATTAGCGACGAATCAGTGACACATTTTGGTTGTCGTAAATATGTGACTTCTTTGAGACTAAATTGTAGTCGCTAATTAGCAACGAATCAGTGACACCTTATTTTGTGACAACTTAGTGACTGATTTATCAGTCGTTATATGGCGACTAAATTGTGACGTCTTTATCGTCGCACATATGCGACGCATCTGAGACTACTTGTGTTGTCGGGAACTATTGTTTATGGTCACTAAAGAGTGGGTAAAGAATCACAAATTAGCCACTGCTTAGCAACTCTGGGAACTAGGAGTCACTAAAGAGTCACAAATTAGCCACAACTTTGTGTCTCTTTAACTATAGTCGGTTAGTTATGTGTTGCAAATTTGCTACTAAATTGTAAGTAAAAGACAACCTAAATCTGTACAAACAAATCCCAAACGAAAACCAAAATAAAAAGTAATGGTGAAATTGTAAAAACAAACATCACATAAGTTTGCATAAAGGTTTGCATTACATAAGGAACAAAAAGCAAAGTAGATAATTATACATGAAGGTTTTGCATTACATAAAGTCGTTAATTATACACTAGAAAAAGTTAACTAAGTTGATTGTTTACCTTTCAAGTGTTGGTTTCATTTGCAGAGTCGAGGTATGCAGCGATCCGCGGATCGCCCTTTTTAAAAAGGAGAGGAGCTTCTCCATTTTAGAGACCCGAGAATGACTTTGCCTTAGGTCAAGAAGTTCAGCATCTCGCTTCTGGTTCTCCTCATCTCGTTTCTGGTTCTCCTCATCTCGTTTCTTGCTCTCCTCATCACGTCGCCTAATCTCCTCATCGTGTTCAGCTATCTTCAGAGGAGCATATTTCATCTCTTCCTGGAGCTCTTCTAGGTCAACCACAGAAAAGGATGAGGTTGCATAGGCTTCCTTCCTTTTCCCTTTGTTGAACTTCTGAGATAGACCACCCATTGCAAAAGGGTTGCCCTTTTGATCAAACTCAGTACACTGCAACAACAATCAACACATATTCGATGTAAGAATCTTAAAGCCAAGTATGAAGAAGTGAATGGTTTACCATATACACAAGTCCAGAATCTGATTCAGTTTAACAAACCAGTTTACCATTAACTATAAAATAAGTAAAATTGAAAGTGAATTATCAATCATACTGCAATAGACAATGATTCTGAAAAAAAATAAAAACACAAACAGAAAAAGAAACCAGGAGAGGAAACCAGGAGAGAATGGATGGCTAACCTTAAGGAAAATCTGATTCTTCTCGTCAACGGTGAGGTTGCGCTGAGTGGAAAGCTCAGAGGATAAGTCGGAGTCCTCTACTCCAGCACATGACTGCCGTTCCATAACGTCTGCCAGTCGCTTCTCATACGCATCAGAGATTTGCTTCGCCTTTAGATCAACAAAAGTTCCATCCGCCGATGTATGCGTTCTGACAAAGACTACTCCAAAGGACACATGTCTCCCTAGTTCTTCCTCCTGTAGAAATAGAAGTGAGCAAAAAGGTAATTAAGTAGAAGCATGTTGTACTCAATTGGAAAAGAGCAAAGTATTACCATTTGTTGCTCAACAGTCAAGTGAGATGTTTGGCCAGAGACGTGCTTGTAGATGCTAAGTCCACCACGAGTAGAGGTACGGGAGTTTGAAGCAGTAATGCTCTTATTGATTGCCTCTTGAGTATTCCAATAGTTGCACATACGTGTCCAAAGCTTGGTACCAATCCAAATTGGCCTAACACCCTTCTTCTTAACCTGATTCACAATTCCTCTCATCCATTTCGTAGCAATCCAGTTGAAGTTAGCCCTAACAAGCTCAGTGATCCCTATATCCCAATTTTATTTCTGTTACATAGTAAAAAACCTTAGTTAAGTATTGAATAAATCATGTAAAAGAACTGAAATTTCTAACAAGGAAAAGAGTGAAACATTACCGCAAACGTTTGTAAATATAGTTCTTGTTTATCTATGGGAGTGACACCCCAGCTGTAGTATGGACCATCAAACCTGCGACAAAATATCCTAGCAATGCAATGGATCAATATTCCATTGTTCCGAGTAAACCTTGTACATGAACACAAAGATAGAACAATGTACACACTTACACAGAGGCAAAGACAATGATGCTCAATCCAGTCCTACTACTTAACTAAACCATATGAGATATTCAAGAAAAACTTACCAGAAGGTATCTCGGATAGGAACGTCACTGAGGAGGGGTAGTCTCTGTCGTCCTGGATGCGCCACAACGTTTTCCAAGAGCTGCTTGTCGTCTAGCCCTTCTGGTTCATGATAACCATTGAATTCTTCAGCTTGGTACGGTTCACCATCTCCTTCATCGTCCTCATCTTCCTATTCTTCCTCATCTTCATTCTCAAACTCTTCTTCTATTTGGCGAGACAGAGAGGCTTGGTGGAGTGGTTGGACATTGTGGTTGATGTTAGCGAGGTGGTGACTGGATGTAGCTTGAGACGTTACGTGAGCAAACAGAGGCCTAATAGTCGTATCTCGGAACTGTTGAGGAACAGTCTTGGTTTGACAAACTGACACAATCGCCTGAGAGTCAGGAGATCTATTAATAGCCGGGGGAGTACGACCTGTCGGGTTTGAGGAATAAGAAGAACCCCACCACTGGTTGACCTAGCTCGTTGTCTGGCTGGAACCTCTCCGGCATTGTCTGTATGTGGTTCCCTTGAAGTTGTAGCATCTTCGACAACCGCTGCAAGCGTATAAAGACTGCCGACTCTAGCCTTACCCTCTCGCCTATTGAGAGGTGGTGGTGCATGTGATGTTGAAGCATCACCATCGGTTCGTTTCACACCACCAGGAGCAACTTTGGTTCATTTAGTAACACCAGTGATAAGTGCATAAATTGCCCTTTCTTAGCATGCATTTTTGTAGTATTTTGAGGTATTTAGCTTAGGTTTTTGCATAATTTGATGCATAAGTTATTCATTTAGCTTAGATGGAGTTTTAGAGTCCAAGTTCTTGTTTTCTTGCATTTGCATGCATATTTTGCATATTCTAGGTACAAATAGAGTCTAAGAACAAGTATGGAGTAAGTAGAGAGAAGAATCAAGAATGAAGATTGAAGAGCAACAAGAAGAACCTGCGGTGGCCGCTGGCCCGACAAACAACTCGGGCAGCCGATCGGGCTAGGAAGAAGACGAGATGCGGTGACCACTCGCCCGACCAACAAGTCTAGCCACTGTTCGAGCCAGGAAGCACGAAGACACGCAGTGCCACCCAGCCCGACCAACAAGTCGGGCGACTGGTCGGGCCAAAACCCCCTTTTTTGCACTACTTTCAATCTTATCCATCTCTGACCAGGTTTGACCCGGTTAGACCCAGGTACACTTTTTAGTTCTCTATAAATACCCTTCTTATGATCAAAAACCCTAAGCTTTAGCCTCCTTTCTTTATCCTTTGTGTAAAACGTAAAACCTATGGGTTTTTGATGATTTGAGGTTAAAGTTTTCACGTTTTATGATTTTAAAAAGTTTATTTCTTGTTTATTTACTTTAAGCTTTTCAGTATGCATCATTTTAATCATGCTTTTTGTGTTTTAGTTATGATTACTGAGTAGTTTTCTTAATGGATCTTGAGTAGGAAAATTAAGGTTGATTCATGTTAGATTTGTGATGCTAGGTTGTTAATCTTTCATATTTCATTGATTAAAGAGCTCTTAATGCTAGATTAGGAAGTAATTACCCCAAATCTAAATCATGGTGTTTTCATGCCCGAAAGGTGTTTGTGAAAATGTCTAGAAGAGCTTTAATCATGCTTTACTCATCTTAGCCAATGGAATTTGATGTTTAAGGAGTTTAGTAAGCTTATATGAACATATTCTTAATGATTCTTAGTTAATCTTTAACAAGATGGAAGTTTGTGTTAGATTTTGATTAAGAGATGGGTTAGTACCATAGAAGTGGGTTAATCTAGATTAAATCATTTCATGCTTTGAAATTAGCTATCTTAGGTTGTTGTGCATCACTACCTTAACTTGTTTCAACCTAAATCAATCACCCTTACTTAAGATCCATGTTTTAATCTCACTGATATTCAAGTTTGAGATTTGTTGACTTTCCGTTGACTTTTGTTGACTTTTCTTAAATTGTTTTTTTTAGTTGTTTTATCTTATTTTATGCATTGCTTTTCTTTAATTTAATGTTTTGCATTGTTTGAGCTTTTGAATTATACTTATTGCATCATTTCATATTGTCATTTACATTTAGTAAAAGTATAAAAATCACACCTTGAAAATTGATTCACCTAGCTTCATTAGTTTCTTGCATTCCAATTGCTAAACAATCATTAGTCCTTGTGGAAGAATGACCCTTGATTACTACATTGATTGCACCATGCACTTGTGGTTAGTTGATGAAGGTTTTAAAACTCATTTAGCACATCATTGAGCACTTGCATCATTTGCATTAATCACTTTTGTGCGCATCAACCAGCACTAGGACCGCCAGGTCCGCTCACACCACTAGTCCGAGCGACGGTTGGTTTCACACGACCACCAGATCCGACGGTTTGTTTACCGTGATCGCCGATTCGGTTTACATAACCACCACCAGTCTTTGCTCTTCCACCACGGCATCGCCCTTGTGAACCTACGTGGCCTCGCCCCTGTGAACGTACGTTGCCTCATGTACTCGTAAAAACCATTTCGATTCGAGGTGAATGGAGAGAAAGAGAGACAGAGTGATAGAAAGAGAGATGAAAGCGGAGGAAGAAGAGACCTAGTGGGATCTGTAAGAGATTAGAGGAAGAATCTCTTTTGGATTCGAGAGAGAAATCGCCAAAGATTCGAGAGAGAGAGAGGCTAAACAACTTAAGGTTTCTAATTTGGGGATTTTTTGTGTTATATATGTAGCTCAAGAGTCAAAATGCGTCACTAACGCGTCGCTAATATTTTGTTTGTGGGCTTATATATGTAGCTCAAGAGTAGCCCACGTAAAAGGCACAAATTTTTTGTTTATTAGTACCCAAATTTTTAAGTTTGGAGCCAAAAAAACGTGGCTAAAGGGTCACTTATTTGTAACGCTTTTGTTACTCCTTTCCGACGATAAAAACCTATACCCTAAACCCTAAACACTTTTTACCTATAGATTGAACTTTTCAAATTTCGAATTGAAGTTGTAATGTATTCTTAACCATTTAATTGATTTTGTGCATGAAATTAGTACTAATAAAGTTGATCTAAAGAAAATCACACACTTTACCAAAAATTACATTAAACTTTGTTTAGTATATACAACCTACCAACATCAATTGTCAATTCCACCTGACTATGTAATGTCTATGTTCTTAAACTTCCTATGACTTTTGTATTTTAGAACAATGTAATTATAGGGTAATATATTGTATATACTTCAAATATGTTATATAATTTTAAAATTCTTAGAAGAAGTTGGAAAAGAGTCACTAAAGTGTCACTTATTTATGGCGCAGGTCTGACGAAGGTGTGACACATTTTTAAATATGACAAACGATAATCCCAAACTCTAAAGTGTCGCAAATAAGTCACACATTTTTGCTGTAGTCGCAAATTCTTTGGAAATGGGCAACACTTTTGTGACAAATTAGTGACAAATCAAAAAAGGAAAATCAAAAATTATGGTTCTACTAAGGATCGAACTCGGGAAGGGTATGTAAAATATAGCATGCGAAACCATTTGGGCCACTAAAGGCATTCGTTATCTTACCAGAATAACAAATATATATACACGCTGTTACAGTTAGCAATTTTGTAAAACCAAACATTTTTCAAAAAATGTGGTTATACATGGGTTCGAACTCAGGTATACATGAACAATATGGGATGCGAAACCGTTGGGCCACTGAAGGCATTCATTATTTTATCAAAATAACAAATATATATACACGGTGTTCAAATTAACAAATTCGTTAAACCTCGCATATTTCAAAAAATATAGTTATACATGGGCTCGAACTCGGTGTATAGGAACAATATGGGATGCAAAACCGTTGGGCCACTGAAGGCATTCGTTACACACCTTTACGATTTAAAAATTCTCATAAAAAACATTTTTCACACAATTATTACACACATATTTTACATACATTACTATGAAGTCTAATTTAAATTTCTTCATCTTTGCCTTCGTCTACGTCTTCTTCTGAAGATGATAAATTACAGCGAAATTCATCCATTGGATCGCAATCTGCAATTTCAAAATCGATGTACTCAATTTGATGATTTCCATGAACTAGACCATCAACATTGATGTCTTCGACCGTCTCTGTTACTGCATCATCCTCAGTTTGTTGCAAAATGACAAGCTCAGTGTCCTTAAATTTTCCTTGAACACGATTCCTTGGATTAACTTTTAATACTGGTAGCTAAACTTTTCGAGGACGTTTATGATTTGGGTATGGCAAAAAACATACTTGATCTACTTGAGACGCTACCGTATAATTAAAATTAGGTCAGTTACGAATTTGTAATTATAAGTAGAAATAAGAACAACAATGTATACCGTCTTTTAGGTGAGAAATTCATACCTAATACGTATGGATCATATAAGTTTGCCATATATCTCCCAGATTGTAGCGCGTCTACAATGCCTCCCGCGCTCGTTCGAGTTCCTTTCGCGGGTGTAGGATTATGCCATTTACAGTAGAAAAGTACGATTTTCAAATTCAAATATCTTGGATATTGGATCTCAATAAATTTCTTAATGGTCCCATAGAAATCATCCTCGCCGGCAGCTTCATAATAATTTTTGCCTCTGACACAAATCCCATAATTCATTTTTTTTTTCCGTAGGCCTTCGTATGAAACAAATACCCTTTGGTAAAATACATAGGCCATGACCTAATCTTAACTTCAGGACCGTTCGCTATATCACGAACCCACATGGGAAATTTTTTTTGACTTTTGATTGCTTCCACCTATATATACATAGAAGTGTAAAAAGATCAGTTGGTTGAGCGAAACAATATATTTTGATTAATAATGAAGTCATCATGAATAAATACATATTGGCGGACCCTATATGAAATTTATCATCTCTTTTTGCTATGACTTCAACATCAGTAACTCTCGAATTTTCAATTCAAATCTGTGCATCCACTAAATTGTATGTTTTACCAAAGACTTGATTATGAATAAATTGGTGAAAAATATTTACAATTCTTATATTTAATTTAAGAATGATCCTAGCAGTTAAGTTAACTTTCAAGCGCTCGGAAATATTCACAATTACGCAAAACGTATGAATGTGCGTACTTGTAATCATTCTCTGTTAACCAAGATTTGGTATATATTCCACTAGAACGACCTACTTCAGTAAATATATCTGGTACTTCAAAATCGTAGATAGGTACTTCACCTTCATCATACCGACTTGCCCTGCAAATTAAATTTACCGATAATTAATAACAATTCATCTTAGTTTTCAAAAAGCAATTTTTATATATATGTAAATAACACAACTATTACGTTCTTTTGCTAGCTGTAGAAATATGAGGGGCAAAGTAGTGTTGTGAGAAATAAGAAATCTCAGCATTAATATACGATTCAACGATCGATCCTGCTGGATATCCTTTGTTCTTCGCTTTGCCTTTCTAATGTTTAAAAAACCTTTCAAACGGGTACATCCACCTATATTGCACTGGACCACCAAGCTCAACTTCTTGTGGCAGGTGTATAGGTAGGTGCTCCATCACATCAAAGAAAAAAGGTGGGAAGATTTTTTCCAAGTTACAAAGTATCATCACAATTTTCTCCTTCAAAAGTAGGACACGACTTATATCCAATGATCTGATGCTTAGATCACGGAAAAATGCTCTAATTCCTACAAATAATCGATGTGTAGGTATGTTTAAAAAGCTAAATAATAACATGATGAAATGACAATTTTTATATCTCTATATATATCTGATAATGCTTAGTGCACTTTTGGAGGGAGAAATTCTGCAAATACAAACGGAAGCAAGCGCTTCATAAAGACATGGCAGTCATGACTTTTCATTCCAGAAAATTTGCCTCCATTGATGTCTGCACAGCTTGCTAAGTCAGCTACGTACACATTTGGAAATGTTACCTCATTTTTCACCCATTGTAGTAAGACATCTTTTGCTTTTGAACTCAATCTCTAAATTGGAAATGGGGCATTGCCATGATCATCAACATGCAATTTTTCAATATCTAGTCTTGCTTTGACGGTGTCTTTTGATCTATCTTTAACATTCATAAGGGTATACATGATGTTATCGAAAAAATTCTTCTCAATGTGCATCACATCTAGACAATGTCGTAGATCAAGGTCACACCTGTACGATAGCTCCCAAAAAATGCTTTCTTTATGCCAGTTATGCCAATCTCCGTAGTCGACCGGTTTGATGTGATGTCCATTTCCACCACAATCATATTTTTTTGGCGCTTTGGCATACCGGATACGGGGAAGAACCTGTTCTCCAGTTAACAATGTTGGTGGGTCCTCATTCATTACGGTCTTCCCCTTCAAAAAGTTAAATTTTGTTCTTCGATAAAGGATGTTTTGTAGGCAAAAATATTCGGTGACAGTCAAACAAACAAGTCTTCCTCCCAGCCTTCAACTGAAATGCATTTGTATCATCCATACAAACCGGACATGATAATTTCCCATGCGTCGTCCATCCCGATAACATCCCATATGCCGGAAATCACTTATCGTCCACAACAGAACAACTTTAAGGTTTATGTTTTGCTTTAATGACACATAATACGCCTCAACTCCATTATACCATAACTCTTTTAACTCTTCAATCAGGGGTTGGAGAAAAACATCTACACTGGCTCTTGGATGATTTGGTCCCGGGTTCAAAACGGTAAGAAACAAGTACTCCCTTTCCATGCACATTCCCGGGGGTAAATTATAGCGTGGGTTGAACTGTCTGTACATAATCCCAGATAAACATTTCGCGTTTCCTCCGCGAAACTTAGATACTTTTGATTGAAATTTTCCACTATGCCACATCTGATGGATGACACATTACTCCGTCTTCTGACTCATGCTCAGCATGCCACCTCATCGATGATGCCGTCTTCGCTGATTAGTACATCCTCTTTAGTCTGTCAGCGATTGGTAGATACCACATCTTGATGTACGGTATTTTTTTTCGTTCTTGACTTTCCTTATATCTTGGGTTTCCACAAAACCTACAATGCTCCAACACCGCATCTTCTTTTCAGAAGAGCATACAATTATCTATGCATACATCGAATGTATGGTACGACAGGCCTAGTTTCTGCATTAACTTTTCTGTCTCGTAGTATGAACGTTTAGTCACTTGATTAGGCTGTGGTAAATACTCCGTAAACGTTTCCGCCCATGAATCATTGCAATTTTCAGATGAATTGTGGTCTGCCTTGTTATTCATGAACCTAGCAGCTAATGATAACTGTGAATGACCTTCTTAGCAACCATCATATAATGGGGTGTTTACAGCTTCTAACAAGTCGTATAATTGTTTCGCCTCATGGGTAGGTTCTTCATAAACATGATCATTTCCACTATGACCATGTTCATCATGATGATAATCATTTAATAGTGTAGAACCATGAAATGCATTGTGGACCATTCCAGCGTAAACATCCTCACCACTATAATTAATTGGTTCATTACCACTAATAAAATCACCATTTACGGAATTGCTACTAGTAGGTCCTGCCCCAACTACATTATAATCTTCCCCATATTCGGTCCACACATAATAATCTTCCATAAAACCATTTTGATGCAATTGGTTTGAAACTTTTCTAATAGGTTTCACACTACCACCATTTTTACATTTCGCACAAGGACAATAAGTCTTACCGTTGCTACTAATAGCGAACTCCTGGATACTTGCGAAATTCACAAACTCCTTCACTCCTTCCAAAAATTCGGTCGAGAAATTATACGTTTGCGGATCAATCCTTCTATACATCTAATCTCGAGATGAGTTCCACATAATTTTTTTTTTTTTTTTAAGTATTTCTTTTAAGTTTATCTGACTTAATAACGAAGAGAGAGCATGATGCATACATATATATAGGTAAATGTTTGCCACTACTTTGTCACTTAATTTCAGAGTCACAAATTTGTGCACCTTTGTGACTCTTTTCTCACTCTTTTGCGATGCATTTGTGACAACCTAGATAAGTAGGTGGGCAAGCTAACTCTCTTATTTTTCACTTGTCACCTACTTTATTTCCTTGCCAACGTGGTTGCCGACATAGCTGGAGTGACTCCTTTCCCACGCTGAAAAATTGTAACAAAAGCGTCACAGATTTGTGACTACTTTGCGATGCTTTTTAGTGACTATTATTGGTGTTACAAGAGAGACACAAAGTTGCGACGGTTATTATGTTAGTCACACAAATGTCACTAATGTACAACTACTCTGCGACACATTTTTGTAGTCGTAAATTAGTGACGTTTCTATGACTAATGTTTTAGCAGTCGCAAATGAGTAGCAAAAACATCGCAACGGAGTCGCAAAGTTTGTGATGGAAAAACCAGTCACAAATAATAGTCACTAATTATCTGTTTTCTTGTAGTGATAGTTGAAAGAGAGATAGAGAGAGGAAGAAGCCATGGGAGTAACGGGAAGGTTTGCTCCATCTCCAACCAGAACTTCTTCACCACCGGCCTAGGGAGAGTGAACAGAGAGATTAGCAATAAATGAGGTAATATGATGAGACATGCCATAGTCGATTAATCAAGACGGTGTATGATAGGGATTTCCATTGAATTTTGTTTTCAGGTGAAGCGGAGGTAGAGGATTGATTGCGAGACTTGTTTAGGATGTAAGGAGCTGAAGCCAGAAGAGTTGCTGATTATTGAACCACTGTATGCAAAGTGATCTCACAATTAAGCAGCTTCTCATGAAGCTCACAAAAGATAGTTGGAGTGTCATGATTATGAACTAAATCAATGACTGTGCGATAATCATCTGTGAGATCATCAAGAATCGTATCAGTGAGATCTTCATGATTCAGTGGATTTCCGAGAAGAGCCAGAGCAGCAGCTTTGTTTTTGATCAACTACTTATACTCATCAATCGAGTGTGTCCCTTTCCAACATAAGTTCAATTGTAGCTTGAGTTTTTGATATGGCCCCTTGTGGGTTGTGCATAAGTAGTGACGAGTGTGTTCCATGCTTTAGTAGTGGTATTTGTGACTGCATCCAAACCAATACCTCACTACAAGAAAATATTGATTTTGTGACTGTTTTTTGTGAATGATTTTATTTGTTAAAGATATTTTCGACTACTTTGGGACTGTTTTGTGACTAATTTGCAATTATCCAATTTGTGAATGCTAGAAAATGTAATAAAGTGCCCATATAGAGGGATTTCCATGGTACGAAATACATAGTAAAAATGGGTAAAATATGTTGTATATAACCTCCCCCAGACTTAACCTTTTGTTTGTCCTCAAATAAACAGCAGTGAAAAGTAAAAAAAGTAGGAATAGAGGTTTGAAAATAGTTTATGAATATCACGAGAATTCACATATCGTTGGGAACATTGCTTTCGCCTCCTTGACCCTTTGCCATATATAAACAAAGTACCCTTGGCGATCACGAATGATGGGGGTTATATTATCAAGCCTTAAATTTATAACCCAAAGATTCCTGCAAGTGTACAGGCAAATGCAGCAGTACTTAGGGGTCGATCCGCCGGGACTGGAAAGATGATACTCTACGAATTTAGAGATGCAAATTAAGCTAAGACAAAATATGAAGTGGGGTTTTTGTGTGAGTGCAAGCGTGATGAATGAATGGGAATGCAAACGAGGATGAAAATCAATATGATGGAAGAATTAGGCGTTAGGCAATTCGCACAAACTCATGAAACACATAAAAGGTATCGATGGGGTTTTATATTCTAGAACTCAACCCACATCTATAGAATCTTTCCACTGTCGTGGCTCCGATTCCCTATTTCTTATTCCCCAATAGACTCAGCTGTCGCATGGTTATTAAAAGGTTAAAACACGCAGTCTATATCAAGGTTCAATTGTTCACTAAACTCCTTAACTAATTGGTATAATTGTTAAGACGCCTACCTCATCAAATACTAGTTCAAGAGGCATTAAGAACACTTCCATGGATACACCAACCTAAAATCAATAGCAGGGTTAATTACTCCAACTAAGGCTTTATGCTCAAATAAAGATGAAGAACCTATAAGATTAACCCTCGAAAGTTCGATATTCAATTATGCATTAACATGGAATCCTTGAATGTCTAAAACCTAACAAGCAAACTACTCAGACATGGTTGAGGGGACAACACAGCAAGAGTAGAAAGAACGAAACATGTTGAAAAGGGTAAGAAATCTTCTCTATGTCGAAGAACAAGGGAGATCTCCTCTTTGAAGCTCTTAGAATCCAAATCAATGAAGAACAATGGTGAAAAACGTGTTTATTGCTTATGGTGATGAAAGATGGCTGCACTAGGTTGCCCGAAGGCGTGACTTACAACTTACAAAGGCTAAAAGCAAGTATATATAGGTCTAAGGTCTTCTAGAGTTAAGTTATATGGACAAAAATGTCAAAACACTCAAAACTGCTCCATATGGGGCCTGGCACCGATCGTGGGTCTTGGGTCGATATGGAGATCTTCTGGCCTCTTCCTGTATCGTGCTGGAGTGTTCAGGGAGTCCCGGTACCGATCGGGTTACCAGGTCAGTATGGGGGGACGGTAACGGGCAGCTTCATCTCCTGGGCAGTTTGACATGTCTTCAGTATTTCGGGTGTAACTCTCTTTACACAATTTCAAATGATGCTAATCCAACTTCATTGGAATGCTGACTCAAAGGGCTATCTTCACTCAGAGTTTTATCCAATTCCAAATTCATTTTATTCTTCGTTCATTGCTAAACTTCTGGCGTATGTAATCTGTCCAACTTGGTAGAGTGTGTAAACTTGGGAATTCCTTGGCTCCATTGGGTTCTTTGACTCGCATGAGTTGTTGTAGGTTGGGTTATACCTCATTATGCTCCTTTTGATCCTTTTTGATTGATTTCCATTAAAGATTCTAAAATTACAAATACAAGGAAACTACTTTTATAGGTGTAAAACCTTATTAAAATGCTTATAAAGCATATGAAAATAGATAGTAAAATAGGTAAAATATGAGGTCTATCAACGAATCACTACCATTATAGGTTATAACCAAACATAATGATTTTAGTGATCAGCAATGATTAAATCATATTTGTATCCATCAATTGACACAACTGGAGAAGTCCAAAAATGGGAAAACTATATTTCGAGAGGTGCATAAGAGGTTATTGAAAAGATAAAAAAGGAATTTATGGCACACAAATTGCAGGGTTCACGAGATACTCAGTTTAGCCACTCATACTCGCTGTTGTCCATCTTTCTTGTCACCAATGATGCCCCCGAGTTGAGATTCTTCACTTGAGATTTAGAAGGAAAGAATTCCACGAAAACATAGTTATCATCACATAATCGTTGAACTGAGACTAGATTCTTTGTATTTTTGAAACGCATAAAACATTCTTGAGTGATAGAGATTTAGTTGAAAGAGAGACAGAGAGAGGAAGAAGCCAAGTGTGTAACGGGAAGGTTTGCTCCATCTCCAACCATAACTTCTTCACCACCGGTCTAGGGAGAGTGAACAAAGAGATTAGCAATATCCAAGGTGATGTGATGAGTCAGGCCATATTCCATTAACCAAGACAGTGTATGATAGTGATTTCCATTGAATTTTGTTTTGAGGTGAAGCGGAGGTAGAGGATTGATTGCGAGACTTGTTTAGGATGTAAGGAGCTAAAGCCAGAAGAGTTGTTGATGATTGAACCACCGTATGCAAAGTGATCTCACAATTAAGCAGCTTCTCATGAAGCTCACAAAAGATAGTTGGAGTGTCATGATTATGAACTAAATCAATGACTGTGCGATAGTCATCTGTGAGACCATCAAGAATCGTATCAGTGAGATCTTCATGATTCACTGGATTTGCGAGAAGAGCCAGAGCATCAGCTTTGTTTTTGATCAACTACTTATACTCATCAATCGAGTGTGTCCGTTTCCCACATAACTTCAGTTGTTGCTTGAGTTGTTTGATATGGCCATGTGGGTTGTGCATAAGTAGTGGCGAGTGTGTTCCATGCTTTAGTAGAGGTATTTGATGTTGTGATTAAAGTCTGCCATAAAGTGTCGGTAACACCACTGAAGGAGCTAAAGATCAGCGAGTCTTGTCGACTCCAACGAGTAAGATCTTCATCAATTGAAAAGTTCCAAATCTATATCACTCTATAAATCTATATTAACGAGCAAGATCTTGATCAACAACCATATATATATATTGAAGAGAGGAAGTTAGAGAAGCTATATACTAGGGATTACAACGAATATTCTACGGTATATACTTAACATAATGGAGATTATATCTTATATCCTATAAAGGAGATCTAGAGGCGAGAAGAGTGAAAGAGATGAAGGTTGTTACATAAATGGAAGTTGAGGTTTTCCTCGGTTTTACGATGGAAAAAACGCTATTTCGGTTTTTATTTGAAATGACCCGACCCATTTTTTTTTTTTTAACAATAAAGCCTTGGTCTCGGATTAGCATTCCCATAAATGCTATCCTCAACAACCAAGCAAAACACACAGACAATACTACAGCGGATAACCAAACAATTTAAACCAAACAACCAATTTCCATTAAAAACTAAACCGGTTCGACAGCAACCAAATTCAACAAGTTCCAGCAACCTAAACGGCAGTTCTAAAACAATAATGGAAACAACACGCAACACGACGTAGCCATGATTCCACGATCACATTTTGCCTTTACCTGCATAACATGGAAAAAAGAAATGCGTGAGTATTATCAAAAATACCCAGTGAGACGGTCATCCCATCTACGACTGCGCACTCAGGTACGATGGACCGCTCAGGTAAACATACAAACCACACAGCACACAAACAGCAAAGGCTCAACACAGCCAATCAGACAGGCTGTCGATCGACACTACCACTAGGTGTCGATCGACACCCTCTGAACTTAACTGCCGTTCGACACACCTCATATGTGTCGTTCGACAGCCTATGAACTGGATGTCGTTCGACACACCTCATGTGTGTCGTTCGATAGCCTTTGTACCGGTCTGTCGTTCGACACACCTTGTGTGTGTCGTCCGACAAGCCCCTGGCAGAATCCTGGGAACTGATCATAATCCTCTCGGATCGATTCCTCCTCTGCGCCAGCACGAAAACCTTCACAAAACAAAAACCAACATACACAGCCTCAAATCAATCACCACAAGATCAATCAACTCGTTCAAACCTATCACGAAGCAACCCTAACGATCCATCAACCCAGAAGCCATGGTCAAGCACTCACCTTAGATTTTTTGATAGAAGCTGATGGAATGGAGGCTAGAAACAAAATCAGCTACAACCACCACAAAATTCTACTCCTGAACAACCAAGAACGAACCTTATCTCACAAAGATCTCAGGAAACAATAGAAACTCCTCTCAAACTCTTTTCCACTGATTTTAGGACTTTTTTCGATCAGAATGCGGCCAAAATCCTTAAATATGAAACCCTAGGTTTCCCCAAACCGAACCGAAGCGTACCATCCGATTAAAATCGAAACAGAACCAACCACTAAAGCCCCTGCCGATTGACATACACCACGTGTGTCGAACGAGAGCCCCTAAGAACCCTGTCGATCGACATACACCGTGTGTGTCGATCGACACACCCTCCAATTTCCTCAAAATTGCTCACTGAAGGAGCTAAAGATCAGCGAGTCTTGTCGAATCTAACGAGCAAGATCTTGATCAGTTGAAAAGTTCCAAATCTATATCACTCTATAAATATATATTAACGAGCAAGATCTTGATGAACAACCATATATATATATTGCAGAGAGAAAGTTAGAGAAGCTATATACTAGGGATTACAACGAATATTCTACGGTATATACTTAACAGAATGGAGATTATATCTTATATCCTATAAAGGAATTCTAGAGGCGAGAAGAGTGAAAGAGACGAAAGTGGTTACATAAATGGAAGTTGAGGTTTTCCTGGGTTTTACGACGGAAAAAACGCTATTTCGGTTGTTATTGATGTTGTGTTGCCGTGAATTGGCATAAAGTTTAGACCCATCAACACCACCATTGAGAGATAGTGGTGAACGTGGTGTGGAGGTCATGGCATAGGGAGGATCACGAAGATATGAAATTCAAGGGAAAGAGAATGGTAAAGAAGAAGAAAGAAGGGGTCGATTCATGTCGGGTATAGTTAGAATCAAATTTTACTTTGGTTTAGGACCAGGTTTGGCCGGTCTATGTTTGGTTTGTAACGATAACCGATAAATATAAATTTGTGTGTTTTGAGGTTTCATACATTCTATTGGGGGAGATATAGATTTGGAACTTTGGTTTTGGAGAGATATACTAAGAGATCTTAGTTTGGGTAGAATATAGGGTTATATGATAGTTCTTTTGGAAAAGTGTATCGTCAACCCAATGAATAATGTTGGGACTGTGAAAATTTATTAATTTGGAGAGATATTCCTTTATCGATAAATTACTAATTATTAATTTATAGAGATTTTTTCTATACCTAATCTTCAAAAAACAATTGATTTAATATTCATATGCAACTAAAATGATTATCTCAATCCATAATCTTAAAATACAATACTCACTTTAAAATTTACATTTTGCTAAAATTTTCTTTATTTAAATTAAAACTTCACTTTAAAGTCATATCTTTAAGATAAAACAAGCCATTTCACAATTTTTTTTAAAATTTAACCAATTAACCGTAATATAAAGTTATTTTACTGATATATTATATAAACGGAAAAATAAATTTATTTTCCTTTGTACAGTGTCAGCAAAAAATCTATAAAGTATTAGTTATGAATATCAAAGGAAAAAAAGAAGAAATTGAAACAAAGAAAAGAAAAAAATGGAAACTAAAACATTTTATAATGTATCTTATTGTAACTATAGGGTAGTATTGCTCCCCAATTTTTTTTCTATGCTACGAGCCCATATTTTAAGAGCCATGCGCAGATCTCATTCATTACCTTAGTCCTGCACATTAAATAACTTAAATTAAAATCATTTATAATTAGTATTCAGTTGTATGTTCAAAAAATGGTTATTCAAAAACAAAAGGTTATGCGATATTGACCCATCACAGCGGTGGGAGCAAATAGTAAAATTAACCAAGCGAAGGGAGTCAACACATTGGTTTAAATAATAGCGCTGAGCAAATGTGGAAATTGAATCCTCAACTGTGATCATGAAAACAAAAACACAAGGATCAAACTTATCTCGAGACTAATATCTAAATAATAAAGTTATATAGAGCATAATATGACTTGTAACACATACAACGTCCACGTGTAACTATGATTCGTAGTGATGCAGCACGAACATTACTCTTAGAATTATTCATATTGGTTTTCAAGCTCCTACAAGATTGAGTTTTGTTTTCCATTATTAAAAGGTAGCAAACTAAAATTTTAAAACAATCGTGATAAATTACACATAGACTTGATAAAGAGTTTACCTCAAGTTAGGTAGCCAACCGTTGATCCCTATAACAATTTTTAGGTCTATGGGAATCCTTCCAAAGGCATATGCGCTCGCATAAAAGAGAGCTTGTGCTGCACCCATGCCAACGCCTCCTACTCCTTTCATAACTACCAAAACCAACATTAACATAATATAATTAATGGCATAAATACTTCTTTTTTGTAACCCTTGACTAGGGCAGGGCCTAAGACTATAATATGCCCAACTTTAGCCGACTTAAGTTTGGCTGATCTAGAATGTGGAGAGACCAACCAGTAAAACCTTATCAACCGAAATTTTAGCTGAATGATCTAAAATATAGTATGTTTCACAGAAACCAAGTGGCACGCCATCAATCTAGACTGCCATATTTATTTTTAGTATAAATCGAACTCAAAGACATAAACATACATATTTTTTCCCAACTCAATTGGCCACTAGACCATGATGTATCTCACAATAATATATACTTGATGAATGCATGCGGAGTGAAGGTAATTTTATTTACCATGGCTAGGTTCAGAAGATAAAAGTTCACTAACATATGTATTTACATATTCCAAAGATTCCAAATCATCATACGTGCCATCGGAAACTATATTAATCATGTCAAACCCTGATTCATCATAGAAGATCATCAATACAGAATTATTAGTTTTTAGCTCTAGTAATATTTTAGAGATCAAACATTTGTTTTCAAAAATTTTGAAGAAAATTAATTGTCTTACATGCATGGGTTCTCTTTCCTGCCATAGAAGTAACATGACGTATAGGAGCAGTCGGACAAATCCATTTTATCTATATCAAGATTAAAAACTTCTAATAAGTTTTCAGTTTGGCTTTAAAGAAATTATACTCATTACAAAACATGTATATATTAATGGATTTATACATTAAGATTTCTCAAACTTCTCAAAGTGTTCTCTGAGCTGGAGACATAATAAAAAAAATTATTTAGTTAGACTAACAAATTTTTTAGTTTTTTAAACAAATCTTCCATTGTGAGCTTTGAACTAAATTTCATTGATTTATATATAACAATACAAATTAAAGCATCTGAGAGTTTTACTCTGAGGCAGTATGCTTAATATCATGGAACCAGACTATAGTTGCTTTATGAGCTCCTGTGGGGTTAATAACAACAACTTCTCCAAAGTTCATATTCCCTGAATAGAATTGTTATCAATCATCAATTCAATAATTCGTTCCACGCAAAGAAAAAGAGTTAAGTAATTTCGATCATTAATAAACATAAATAATCATTTGATAACCAAAAAAATTAAAATCAAACCTGAAGTCATGCTTTGGTGAGATTTGTTTCTTAAATATTTTTAGTTTTAAGTTGCAATGGATATAGAAAATATAAGAGAAAACAAAGGAAAACATTATATATTTATACAAGTAATGAGTTTTACTTTCTTTTGTTGACCACAAAAAAAGCTTTTAAAAGCTGACAGCACAATTTTAATATTAAAATGACAAAGATCTCATGATTTTAAATTGGACCAAAACCTATTAGTTAATAAAAGAGTCTTTAATTAATTAGTTTCCGAAACTAACTTAATTGGGGGGAAACACAATCCATAGATGTATTAATTAGATGTAAAATAAATACACACATATGTATATATATATATAAAAGCAATAAAACCCTCCATAGGTAGATTGACACCTCATCAACTATGCTTTAAAATTTTATCTTGGATTTACTAATTTATCTGAATTACATTATAGGAAAAATTAAGAGAATAATCTAAAACTACAATAATCTTAAAATAGCACAACATAAAATAAAGAAATGTGGCTTTTCAAAACAGTAGATATGACAAATAAAAATGTCCTTACTTAAGGCCGAATTTAGCTTTGAATAGCTTAAATCACACAAAGTAAAACATTTTATAATAAACCTTTAGGTTAAATAATTAATAATTGATTTGGTATATCTAAGAAAGATAATAATAAAAGTAAAACATCTTTAAATATATATAGATTGCACGATAATTTTACTCCTCTCCTCATTTTCTATCTAGACGTCAAGGTATGATTTGAGCCAAGTGCGAGCGAATGCAGAGTCTCTACAAATCGCATAAAAGAGCGAAAAAGTAATGAAAATGATACCAAAGCAAAACAAAGTGAGTAAACTGAGTTTTTCGACCATGGTTTGTGAAGAAGATTGGAAACCCAGCCGAACGAAGGTAGTAGGTACATATAACTCCAAATGCGTCAGGAACTGTAATGTTAGATGTGACTATACACACACAAAAAGTCGATAAGAATCAGTATCATCTCGTGAATGTTCTCTAAGTCGATGAAAATATTTATCACTTGTTAACTTATACACATACAATTAGCTTCATTTGTAACTAACATTTGTAACGATGCAGCACGGTTTATAGGTCCAAATTTGGCTCGCACATTGTAATTGAAGTTTCTGCAAGATCGATTTGGACTTTCTATTCTTAGAAGGTCGGAATCTAAGGTTAATATATTATGTGTGTAACAAATTCCATTAGGGTTTGAACATATTATATCATGCCCGTAAGTCAACCGTTGAGTGCTACAATAAGTTTTAGGTCTATGTTGATCCCTCCGAAAGTGGAACCACTCGCAAAGTAGAGAGCATCCGCTGCATCCAAACCAATACTTCACTATAAGAAAATATTGATTTTGTGACTGTTTTTTTGTGAAAGATTCTATTAGTCACAGATATTTGCGACTACTTTGGGACTGTTTTGTGACTAATTTGCAATTATCCAATTTGTGAATGCTATAAAATGTAATAAAGTGCCCATATAGAGGGATTTCCATCGTACGAAATACATAGTAAAAATGGGTAAAATATGTTGTAATATGTTGTATATCAACAACACCTGATTTAACCTTTTCTTTTTTTCTCAAATAAACAGGAGTGAAAAGTAGAAAAAAAAGTAGGGAAAGAGGATTGAAAATAGTTTATGAAAATCATGAGAACTCACATATCCTTGGGAACCTTGCTTTCGCCTCCTTGACCCTTTGCCATATATAAACAAAGTACCCTTAACGATCACGAATCACTACCATTATAGGTTATAAGCAAACATAATGATTTTAGTGATCAGCAATGATTAAATCATATTTGTATCCATCAATTGACACAATTGTAGAAGTCCAAAAATGGGAAAACTATATTTCGAGACCTGCATAAGACGTTATTGAAAAGATAAAAAAGGAAGTTTATGGCACACGAATTGCAGGGTTCCAAAGATATTTTATTTAATGTTGGGAAAGAAAAAAATCTTGAATCTACTCAGTTTAGCCACTCATACTCGTCGTTGTCCATCTTTCTTGTCACCAATGATGCCCCCGAGTTGAGATTCTTCACTTGAGATTTAGAAGGAAAGAATTCCACGAAAACATAGTTATCATCACATAATCGTTGAACCGACTAGATTCTTTGTTATTTTTGAAACGCATAAAACATTCTTGAGTGATATAGATTTAGTTGAAAGAGGGACAATGAGAGAGGAAGAAGCCATGTGAGTAACGGGAAGGTTTGCTTCATCTCCAACCATAACTTCTTCACCACCAGTCTAGGGAGAGTGAACAGAGAGATTAGCAATATCTGATGGACACTAAATGATCAATGCTAAATGCAAATGCTCAAGAAGTGCAATGAGTTCTAAAACCTCAATCAACTAACCAAAAGTGCATGGTGCAATCAAAGTAGTAATCAAAGGTCATTCCTTCACAAGGAGAAGTTGTCTAAACAATAAAATTGCAAGAAACTAATGAAGCTAGGTGAATGCAAATTCAAAGGTGGATTTCGATTTTTATAAGCTTAAATGACAATATGAAATAATGCAATAAGTGAATTGCAATATCTTAAACAAAGTAAAACACTAAAATGAAACAAAACAATGCATAAGTAAAGGCAAAACAAGTATAAAATGCAATTTTAGATAAATCAACGAAAGTCAACGAATGTCAATACAAAGTCAACAAATTTAAGCAAAGATGATCTATATGATAAAAGCATGGATCTTATGTAAAGGAGATAAATTTGGGTTGAAAAAAGTGAAGATAGTGATGCACAACAACTAAATATTGCTAATTTAAAAGCATGAATCCATTTAATCTAGACTAATCCACTTCCATGGTACTAATCTATTTCTTAATCAATAATTAGCACAAACATCCATTTTGCTAAAGACTAATCAAGAATCATATGCAAGTGTTCATATTAAATGAGAAATGCATTGATTAAAGTCTCCTAGACATTTTCACAAACACCTTCTCGGCATGATACGTACTTCCTAATCTAGCATTAAAAGCACTCTAATCAATGAAATATGAAAGACTAACAACTTAGCATCACTAATCTCATATGAATCAACCCTAATCTTCTCTACTCAAGATCCTTTAAGATAAACTACTCACTAATCATATCTAAAACAACTAGAGCATGAATATAAAGATGCATAACGAAAAGACTTAAAGAAATAAACAAGAAAACTTTGCTAAAACATTAAAAGTGAAGACTTTTCACCTCAAATCATTCAAGAACACATTAGGTTTTAGGTTTACACAAAGGGTAAATAGATGAGGAAAAAAGCATAGGGTTTTAATGTGATTACAAGTATTTATAGGAAAAGGGAAAGTGTACCCGGGTCAATCTGAGTCAAACGGGTCAAACCGGGTCAAAGATGAGTCTAATTGGAAAATCGACGCAGGAGCAGGCTTCTGGCCCGACCACACGCCCGACTTGTGGTCGGGCTAGTGAAGACCAAAGAGCTTTTGAAGCTCGACTTCACTTCCTGCCCGACCTGGTGCCCGACTTGAGCTCGGGCAGAAAGTGCTCTGCAGCTCCTGTTTCTTGTTCTTCATCTACTTGTTTGATTCGTTCTTCCTTTGGTTCCACCATTGATCCAAGACTCCTTTTGTACCTAAAATTCATGAAATATGCATGCAAATGCACCAAAAGAAGAACTTAGACTCTAAACTTAATCTATACTAAAAAGAATCGAAAAGGGAAAGAAAACGAATAAAACCTAAGCTAAATGTCTCAGAATACTACTAAAATGCATGCTAAGAATGGATCAATTATGCACTTATCAATATCCTAGGTGATGTGATGAAACATGCCATAGTCCATTAACCAAGACAGTGTATGATAGTGGTTTCCACTGAATTTCCAATTGAGGTGAAGCGGAGGTAGAGGATTGATTACAAGGCTTGTTTAGGACGTAATGAGCTGAAGCAAGAAGAGTTGCTAATTATTGAACCACCGTATGCAAAGTGTTCACACAATTAAGCAGGTTCTCATGAAGCTCACAAAAGGTAGTTCGAGTGTCATGATTATGAATTAAATCAATGACTGTGCGATAGTCATCTGTGAAACTATTAAGAAATGTATCAGTGAGATCTTCATGATTCACTGGGTTTCCGAGAAGAGCCAGAGCATCACCTTTGTTTTTGACAACTGCTTATACTCATCAATCGAGTGTGTCCCTTTCCCACATAAATTTGGTCGGTCTATGTTTGGTTTGTAAACAATAATCGATAAATATAAATTTGTGTGTTTTGGGGTTTCATACATTCTATTGGGGGAGATATAGATTTGGAACTTTGTTTTTGGGAAGATTTTCGAAGAGATCTTAGTTTGGGCAGTATATAGGGTTATATGATAGTTCTCGTGGGAAAGTGGATCGTCAACCCAATTAATAATGTTGAGACTTTGAAAATTTATTAATTTAGGGATATTACTTTATCGATAAATTACTAATTATTAATTTATAGAGACTTTTTCTATCCCTAATCTTCCGAAAAAGTCGATTTCAAACAAGAAATTTAATTATTCATATTCAACTAAAATGATTATCTCAATCCATAATCTTAAAATAAAAAAACTCACTTTAAAATTCATATTTTGCTAAAATTTTCTTTATTTAAGTTATAACTTCACTTTAAAGTCATATCTTTCAGATAAAACAAGCCGTTTTTTTTTAATTTAACAAATTAACCGTATTATAAAGTTAGTTTACCGATATATATTATAAAACGGAAAAATAAATTTAATGTCCTTTGTAAAGTTTCAGTGAAAAATCTATAAAGTATTAGTTATGAATATCAAAGGAAAAAAAGAAGAAAATGAATTAATGAAAAGAGAAAAATGGAAACTAAAACATTTTATAATATATCTTATTGTAACTATAGGGTAGTATTGCTCCCCAATTTTTCCTTCTATGCTACGAGCCCATTTTTTAAGAGCCATGCGCGGATCTCATTCATTACCTTAGTCCTACACGGAGTTTCGGCTTTTTGATACCTGAACTATGGGTAAGTGCGAAAATTGATGCCTACTCTTTGAAAGAAGGCCTAAAAATACCCAAACTATTATAACTTGACTTTTTGATACCTAAACTAATTAATTTAGGCATATACATACCTGAGTGATCACTGCGTTACATTTTCCGTTAACTAGAGCTGACTCAGCAGCTTAGTCATTAAAACCCGTCGTTTGAAGTATGACAAAACAATTGTTCCACCGGAAATTGTTGCCATTACAAAAGCTTGATCAAGTTTTGTTACTCTGATTATATGTCTTAATAAAAGGGACCAAAATCAATTTCATTACAAAAGCCGAATATATGTCCTAACAAAGAGGAAGCAAAACCAACTTTGGTTGCCACTACAAAAGCTTAATAAATGAGACCAAATCATGTTTTTTTGCCATTACAAAAGCCGATCATAAACCATAACAGAAACACCATCACAATCATTTTTCACCATCACCATCAATATTCTCCATCTCTATAACCTGTAATATAACAAAAGAACCATGAACTGAATAAAACAACACATAAAATGACATAGAACCATAAACTAAATAAAATGACAAAAGAACCATAACCTGTATTTAGTCATTAGCAGACGGTTGAGTTGGTTGGCTTTGGCTTGGTCCTTCACCACATCCAACCGTAAAAGTGTATGCTTCTTCATGTCCAGACTGAGTTTTGGCTTTCTTAGGAGGCCTAGGCTTATATGGAACTCCGGGATTGGCACATGAGAATGAATTATGTCCAGGCATACTACACCTATAAGAATGCATAGTTCTTCCATGTTGTGTAACCTTCTTGCCTTTCTAACGCTTCACTTAACCGATTCAACACTCTTTCAGCCGGTGACTGATGTAAATGTGTCTCTCCACCGTCATAAGTAACTTCGCCTTTGTCGTGAGTCACAAATCTTCCATTGTAGTAAACTTGGAAGTTGATGTCTTCCGTAGAACTGAAATAACCAAAAAAAAACCATAAACTAAAAGGTTAAGTTCATTCAGACATTTAATCGAACACTTGTTGTGCAACATCTATTCATCGTCCAATTTACATAAATCGTGATATAATCTATACACAATCACTTATGACTTAGTCTATTCACATAATCTAAGCCGAATCAAGCAGAAATTTGCCTACTAAACTTCTATCACCTAACCCGAAATCAAAAACCAACACAACCCTTTTATGAAACCCAAAAAGTTCGTCTCTTACCTCATTTCTCTGAGAAATCGAAAAATCCAGAACCTAAATTCGTAAGCAATGACGGTTTCGTAGTCGGTTCCACTCAATTCAATGAGAAATCGAAAGAACACAAGTACATTCTCTTTTTCTTTCTCTCTGATACTCGTAAGTAACTGAGGATTATGCTTTCGATTTAGAACTTAGGGTTTTTTAATTGCAGAGATAAACGTCGACGTTTCATGAAATTTGAAAACAAAACTTGTAAATGACGTAGTTTTTATTTTTCTGAAAATGAAAATTGTTTTTAACAAATATGAATCATAAACTGGGTTTTAATGACTAAGCTGCTGAGTCAGCTCCTGTTAACGGAAAATGTAACGCAGTAATCCTTGAGGTATGTATATGCCTAAATTAATTAGTTTAGGTAACAAAAAGTTAAATTATAAGAGTTTGAGTACTTTTAAGCCTTCTTTCAAAGAGTAGGCATCAATTTTCACACTTACCCACAGTTCAGGTACCAACAAGCCGAAATGCCAGTCCTACACATTAAATAACTCAAGTTAAAATCATTTATAATTAGTATTGAGTTGTATGTTAAAAAAATGGTAATTCAAAAACAAAAGGTGATACGATATTGACCCATTACAGCGGTGGGGGCAAATAGTAAAATTAACCAAGCGAAGGGAGTCAACACATTGGTTTGATTAATAGCGCTGAGCAAATGTGGGAATGGAATCCTCAACTCTGATCATGAAAACAAAAACGCAAGAATTAGAATGATCTCGAGACTAATATCTAAGTAATAAAGTTATATAGAGCATAAATATAACTTGTCACACATTCAAGGTCCACGTGTAAATATGATTTGTAGCGATGCAGCACGAACATTACTTCTAGAATTATTCATATTGGTTTTCAAGCTCCTACAAGATTGATGAGTAATTGTTTTATTATGCATGCAAGAACAAGCATAAATCAATTTCACAAATAAACCAATGCAATGCTAACAACTTAACTCACAACTCAATTGTAGCAAAGATGGGATCAAACACAAGGAAGCATGGTTACAAAGTACTAAGCTGCAAAACATTCAAAATAAGCTAAAGCAATCATAAGAGGAGGTTTGTTTCAAATCATAGAGCTAAAAACTAAAGAAAGGCGAGAACTTTAAAAGCAGAGAATATTATTTCTAGATGCAAATAAGATTAAAGAGCTGAGCTTTCGGAGTAGCAATTGGTTAAGACTAGCAAGGTGAGCTTAAGCGATCTAAAGGTCTCTTGTTTAAGCACCACCTAGGGCATGGACCACAGAAATAAGCACACCCTTTGTCATGGTGAAATACTCCTTTCTCGAGTCTCTGTTCTTACTTCACTGTCGTGGCGAGACTTAGAGACTCTCCAAGCTTTACAGAACAAGGACCAATAGAGCCCACACAACGCAACTACATCATTATCGTGGTCAAGGCACTACGCCAAGTAAAAGATCGATAAAGCATTTCCACAAATACATGTCCAGTGATCAGTCTCGAATCAAGCATTGAGCTCACCTAAACTTAGGATCTACTGCGTTGGACCTTATGCAACCTTAATCAAGCTTTATAAGTGCTAACCTACTACTCCTATCCTCAACAAGTAGACTACTCACTCATGGCTATGGTAGAAGCCATGACTGAGCTCGAAATATGCAGAGAACTTGAAATCATAAAGAGCGATTAAAGAAAATGCAAAAATGGAAACTTTAACTTGCTTAAACTAAAAACAAGAAGTCCTTAGCACATTCAATGTCTACAAATGCACTAAGGAAGCTAAAATATCAAAGAAAAACTAAGTTAAAGCTAAAACCAGGAGAATTCGCTTACTCTTCACAAGGCTATAAGATAGTATTTATACGGCCTTGTGAACAGTAGCCGGGTCAACCGTAGTCAATGCGGGTCAACAAAATAAAGAGATAAGAAAAAGTCAACAAAATGCATAAGGTATCGGTCACACCCGACATTGTGTAGGACCGATAGGCTACGCAGTCCCTTCAGTCCAGGCGGTCAGTAGCCGGTACGTGTTCTTGCTGGAGCGATCGGTCCTCGTCATTGGTCTTCACCGATAACAGGGGTATCAGTTGTCTTCTCTATCAGTCTTGATAGATACGCCAGTCATCGTACCGTAGTCAATAAATCTTCTTTTGTTCTTCGTACCGCGGCCAGTTGCGCGGTTTATTGGTCTCAACCGATATTTGAGTGCTCGATAACTGCTCTTCTGCTTCATTCTTTAAGTTTCTCCGCTCCTTTGCACATAGATTCACATCTTTTGTACTCCTCCAGGCTCTAGCTAGCAAGATATTACCATTTATCTACATATACCACCTGAAAAGGGGTAAAAGAGAAGAACATATGTAGAAAACCTAAACTAAGGTCCTAAGATGCGAGTCTAAGCTAATCTAGACTAAATGGATTCTAATTGATGATAAAAGACGCCTAGAGGATGATAAAGGGATGCAAATATACACATAAATATGGTAAATATATGAGTATGTCAACTCCCCCAGACTTGCCTTTTGCTTGTCCGCTAGCAAACTACAAAAAGCAAACTTGAAGAAGAAGTTTGAAAATAGGAACTAAGTACTCTAACTACGCACTAACAGCTTCATAGACCAGTCCTATGAAGAATTAGATCGATGCTCATCATGCTCTTACTATTAGAAAACTTTTTCATGCTCATCACAGAGCACACTCTACTCTCCGAGACTTGGAGAAACTTCTACAGTCAACCAAAACTCAACTATTTGACATCCGGTTAAGGTGTTTGGCCAGGTGTAAAAAGGGTTAATAGTGAACAAAGAGATAGGTTCAGCAGATTTAAAGTGGTTAGCTCTAATGAAAAAAGTGCAATATTATACGAAAGCAAGTAAAGATAAGGGCCAATTTAAGCATAGAAGGGCTCGAATCCATTAGACTACCCAATCCCCAAAGTGTACCTCAATCTTTCACTTCTCTTCCTCACTTCCTAGTAACCACTAGCCTTAATTTGCTAGATAGAAGTTTTCCCAATCCCTTCTTTCTTTGCTTATATGCTCTAGACCTATGGAGGCAACAAATTAACTCTTTTAACTCAACTTTTTTTGCTTAATAAACTAGTCTAACTCTTTATTTTCTTTCTCATTCGATTTTTTTACTTTTTTGGCAACTTTTTCTCAGAGAGGAAGCTAGACTTACTTGATAGTTTTAAACTTTAAGCTTTTATACATTTATGTTTTTCTTCTCCAAAGGCCTAGCTTGAAAATCTACTCTTTTTACTTCAGGATATACTTTCATACCCAAAGGATATATCTATCAAAGCTCTGAACCACTTGATCTTTAATTCCTAGATCCTAAAGCTAGTCTTGGATGCAAGAAACAATCTTAAAATAGATTCCTCTTCTTGTCGGTCCAAACTCTTTCAGGTTTTTGTCAATAATGCACCAAGAAAAAGGCGTACCACTCAATACCACTCAATAAATAATGCAGGGGAAGAAGAAAATCTTAGGTTCTTAAAGGTAGGGTACCATTCTCATCCAAGAAGATGAACTCAGATCGGAATGGCCATTCAGGTCAAGAAAGAGTGGTAAAAATGGGGTAAACATGACCTGAGTGTGTGTATTGTATCCATATGCTAGATTTAAGTTCCATCAGATGGAGAATTAAAGTCAAGATTAGGTCCTAATAAACATAGATGAGCTTAGATCAAGAAGGTTTTGAACAAATAGGCACTTTCAAGGGTGTCATTCCAAACATGGTTGGCATTCAGTATTCATATCATATAAAAGCATCGGTAAAATTCTAACTAAGACTGTAGGTTTGAAACATATATTGCACATGATGTGAGCTTAACCTTCATTGTTCCAATATGCAAATGCATGAACATGTATTTACAAGGTTCTAGACTCGATCCTAATTGATGTAGGACAAGAGAAATTCAGGATAAAGAGAAGAAAAAAAATTAAAATTTTCATGAATTTATGTACAATGATGCAGACTCAATGATGCAATAGAAAGAAGGATTCAAAAGAAAGAAGGATTCAAAAGAATTAAAATTTGTACATTAGCAACTGTGTTTGTGTGTATTCTCTCTCCCCCAAACTTGCTTTTCACTGTCCTAGTGAGTCAGGGATAGGCAAAGCCCCTGAAAGAAAGAATTGCACACAACACACTAAGAAAGAAAAGAAATAAAAATAAAATGCAAAACAAAAGCAAAGAAAGTTAACTATATACAAAAGAAAAAGAAAGAGGTAGGTGGTATTGTGAGAAACGGAGATCGCTTGATCTCTAGGAAGAGTAAAAGTGATGTTTGATATACGGTTTGGAGTAGAGTACATGTATAGTGGGAGTAAACAAGTAAGGGGGGTGATCTCATCTTCCTGATATCTTTATATCACACAGTTAGAATGTCATCGTCTTGCCAGAGTGTTGATACTGATTAGGTAATCAAAATCTAGCTTGAGCTCAGCAGGGAAAAAATACTCTTCTAATAGATCCACCTCACAGGCCATGAATATAGGCGTCATCATTCCTCCAATGCAAATCTTGTAGTCAGGATTACACATTGTCTCGTCCCTTATTCCCATGAGGTGCCTGAGAAGCCATGACCGTACATCTGATCTTAAGATGGGATGATTGATTGGTGTACCAAGATGTTTGTGAACAAGGCCTTGTGTCGCTAAGTACACAATCCTGAGCTCGTCATCTGTTACCTCACCCTTGTCTTCTCTAGCGTACATGGTCTTTGCCAATAGATGCAGGGCATACATGATGGTGGGGTTCTTCACTCTTGATAACAGTCTTGGTTCTCGAGGGAATCTTCCACTGCTTGCTATGTTCTTCCATACCAAATGACCTAAATCCCAACTTGGCCTGCTCTCATAAGCATTCCCTTCTATGCCATAAAGAGCAGTGAATTTGTGGAAGGGAAGAGAATAGTTTACTCCCTTGAGCGAAAAATGAAGCTTTCTTTCCCCTTGTATAAATCATCGTATATAAAGGCGACTGTTGCCAAAAATTCTTTAGTCAGTTCTGGAAAAGTCGAGAAATTCAGCTTCCTTAGGAGCGAAAAGTTCATTGCAACAACAAACTCTTCGAGACTTCGTCTTATACCCATATCTGCGAATGTCTTCTTGTAGGAAAAGCGTGTTGGGAGAACCTAAACCATGCTCATCCTTTGCAGATATTGTCGCTTCTCATTAGGCCAATTCCTGGCTATCAGAATTCGATCATCACTAGAGGAGCTATCACTTGTTGAATTTGATCTCATTCTACAGACGGGCTCTAAAGAATGTGAAATTTGTGATAAAGTTCAAACCTTTATGCAAAAATCAATCAGAAAACTGAGGATAAAGTGGAGAATTTAAACTTTGAACTCAGGGTTTTGAACCTTGAAAAACAAAAAGAAGGGGTGCTGCAAACGCTCTGGTACTAATTTACTGGTTAAAAGAGAACAAGTTCTAGGAACAGGATTTGGAATTGCTAGATTTAGAAGATGAATTTGTAGATGTATCAAAGACAACATCAAAGGGCAAGAAGGTGTGAAGAGCTCTATGCCGCAAAAGGAGGATTGGCCAAGGGACAAGGAAGCTGTGTGCGCTCAAAAGAGACCAAAGATCTCATTTCACCAATTGAGTGATAGGTGGCACCTCGAGCCTTGTGATGTGCAAGTGGTTGTCTGATACAGACGAGCAGCTTGTGGAATAATAAGAAGAGTTTTGACTTAGTGCAAAAAGGAATAAAACGTGATCATGGGCATGGCAAGTAACATGATGGGATAGCTGATACATTGTTCTCTGCGACATAACAGTGTTTAGTCTGTTAGACCTTCCCGTAATCTCTTCTATGGTTTTGGCTAAAGAAGTATTGTTATAAAAGAGAAAGTTCCGTGATACTTTTTCTTTAGTCCTCTTGGTGATAAAGAAACCATAAAAGAGAGAACTAGTTTTATGTGAAGAAGGCCGAGACAAACATAGTGAGTTGAGTGATTCTGTCTGGGTAGAATATGTTCAGTTGTGTAACACGAATCTCATGTATGAGATGTTGTGAGTTATTGGGTAGACTAGGTAAAAGTTTATTTTCCATTTGAGTAAGAGATAGGTTAGATCTCTTTTGCAATGTTGTTGTGTGTAGCGGTGCTATAATCTTGTATTGTCAGTTTTAATACAAGAAGGTTTCATTTTGAAAATTGTGTGTTCTTAGTCTCTGTAGTTGTAACATGTATTTTACTCTCTAAATTGGTATCAGAGCGGATCACCAAACCAAGAACTCTGTGTGTTCTTAAACAGGTGAAGGTTCTGTGACATGGAGTCAACTGTGGAGACAATGGGCGTCAACAAAGCAATCTTGTTCGACCCCAACATATATGGCTACTGGAAAGTGAGAATTACGCAGCACATTCGTGGTCTTGGAGAAGATGCGTAGACTGCTGTTGAAAAAGGATAGGAACCCCCATCTCAGATCTCTGAATATGGATTCAAGTTACTCAAACCGAAAATGGCTTGGTCAACTGAAGAGAAGAATCTATCCAAATTCAACGTGAGTGCCCTAAACACCATTTTCAGCTCTGTTCGTGAAGAGGAGTTCAAGCTCATTCAAAGATGTAAGTCAGCAACACAAGCGTTGGATATCCTCCAAAAACCTCATAAAGGAACTATGATTGTCAAGACGACTAGGGAGGATCAACTTGTGTCCAACTTTGAGAATCTATTGATGGACTCTCAAGAAAGCGTTGGTCAATTTAGTTCCAAACTGAGTGCTATCGCCAATGAAGCTGAAGTCTTGGGCAAGACATACACGGATAAGAAACTTTTCAAGAAGCTGTTGAGATGTCTTCCTTAAAAGTTCTCAGCACACAAAGCTGTGATGAGAGTCTCTGGGAGTTCAGACTCTATAAAGTTTGAAGACCTTTTTGGTATGCTGAAATCTGAAGAAATGGAGGTAGATGAGGATAGATTGTCAAAATCCAAGGGCATTGCCTTCTCTGTTGAAGAAGACAGAGACTCGCTGAAAGGAATGAGAGATGAGATATCTCTTATGGCTTGAAACTTTGGAAAAGCTATTAACCGTGTCTCTCAAGGATCAAATCAGGGCTCATTAAGTCAGTTTCGAGGGCAAACTCGAGGCAATGAGAAAGAAAACTTCAAAACCTTCAAAACAAACAAAGACATGGATAGAAACCGAAAGGATGTCCAATGCTTTGAATGTGGTGTTAATAGCCACATCAGACCTGATTGTCCCATCATCAAACGAAGAGATCTGAAGTCCTTCGAATGTAAGGGGTGTGGACATACGAAGACGGAATGTCCTAATATCTTAAAGAAGAGGAATAGTCATTCATCAGTTTTGATGAATCGGATTCTAGTGAAGACAATGATAAAACATAAGAGGAAATGCTGAATGTTGTAGCCTTTGTAGCTACCACAAAAAGGTCTCCTTCTACTTCTGACTCAGAATCTGATGATGAGTTCCCTCAGTTGGACCCAAGAAAGCTTACAAAGAACTGTATTTCAGTTATATGGAGATACAAGAAGATAATCCAAGACTAGAATAGGATATCTCTGATCTCGAATCAGATATCGAAGATCGAAAAGAGGTTATTCTAAGAGAGCAAGAAGATGATGACATCATGGAGGTTTTCAAGAAGGAGTTCCCAAATTATAACTCGAAGGATCCTGAAGTTTAGATCGAGTACCTACAAGACTTAATCTGTCTCGAGAAGCATAACCGAAAACTTGGGCAACAAGAAATTCGCGAGACATATGATAAATTGAGAAATTTAATAAAGGTACTCAACAACTTGAGAGATTCTGAAGATGGGAAGGACTGAATCATCTCATCGAGGTATTGGATATTCAGGGTGGGCATCAAGTGGTAAAGGACTTCTTAGTGACTCTCCTCTGTTTGGCAAAGAAAAGGGTCTTCATGTGGTGTCATACGAGAAACAACACAAAGAATACAAATTCTCAACATATGTTCTACCATCTGGAGATCCAAAGGGACTCACTGAGCCTGCACGAGTTAATGGGAAATCTGAGATTAGTTTACTGATAAGACGATCGACCTCAAAGGAAGGAACCAGAGTCTGTTTTCACTCTGGAAAACTAGGACACCAATGGAAAAGGTGTTTCAAGAGAAAGAGGATCATTTAGAAGTTGTGGAAATCGAAGAAATGCTGGATTGAACCCTCACGTTATGGACACATATGGCTCACTAAGGAAAAGTTGTATGAAAAGTCAAGGAATCCTACTTAGGCCACATAGGTTGAAGTTGGACTGAGTACTAAAGATACGGAGGTGAGTACCAAGGACGCAAATGTTATAGGTGTGCTGAGTATCAATAATCGGGAAAGTCCTAACGAAACACCTCAAGAAATGGCACTCAAGGCTGTGTTTGATGCTACTCATTGTTGGGTGTACAATGAGCATGAAGCTTGTCTGATGATGGGGAGTAGAAATGGAAATAACTGCTAAGTGTGGAAAAAACAGCGTGTCACACAGTGTGAACTATACGAAGCTTCTATTGAAGCACATACTCAGTCCAGATCAGAGGGTCGCATAGAAACTGCAAACTCCTCACAATGGTTGCGACATAGTCTAGCTATAATTCAAAGCATCAATAATGCATCAACCAGCTCACTAGTTCTTCAAGCTACATCAAGGAAATCTCCAGGTATGAACTCTCTTCCTAACATGTGTTCAACAAATGAAAAGATCTTGTCTACAGGACAGTTCAGGAAAAACACAGAAGGAAGAGTGTACACATCCTCTAAAACTTTTAGGAACTTATGGGTTCAAGATGGACAACAGGAGATTACTTTGAGAACTCTGCTCACAAGTGTCTGTGCTAACACACATAACTCTATCAACCAGGTCTCGTATGATCATTCAACATACTGTTCATTTCTAAGGTTTAAACTTCTTAATGAGATGTAAATACATGACTCGTCATTTCTGTTCAAATCGAAAAAGATTACAATCATGAGAAAGTTGTTTATGTAATAAAATGCCGTGTTGGAAACCTGAACCCTGAAGTAATAAGGAAAACCAGCTTACTGAAATGCACACATCATGTGTTCTCAGTGAGCACTAATCTCTCAGTGTTGTCAAACAGGTTGGATGACTCATCCTTGCGATTGGATGTGGCATGTTGGGTTCTTGTCATTTGTTCTACAATCACCCCTTAAAACCTTTCATTAATACTTTGCTTAAGAAAAAGAGTTGCTTATCATTTGTGTTCAGATCTTTAGTCTCTTTTTCTTTCTTTTTTGGGTTTAAAAGCTACGGCTAAACAGCATTTTGGGAATCTTATGTGTCAAACATGGGGGAAAAAGTCTCATGATCTTATTATCAAAAAGGGTGAGGGAGAAAAGTTCCATAACCTTCAAATTCAAGAACCAAAAATAGGAGAAAAGTCCTAAGAGTTCGATATTAGAAGAGAGGGAGAAAAGTCATAATCTCTTCTGAGTTCTAAACAAAAAAGGGGTGTAATCATCTTAAAAGGAGAAAATTCCTAAATCAAGTGTTATTCTTTACACATTCTCTGATTAAAAGTTCTCCGCTCTTTGGAAACTTGATATTTTTCCTTGTTTGTTCTTCTAAGGATTTGAGCTTGAATGATAATTTGTTAGCTAGTCTGAGGCAATCACTTTTGATGATGTCGGATTGAGCAACACTCCGAGATCGTTCCAAAGAATAGAGGAATTAGGTTTAAACGTAAAATCACCAAGAAAATAAGAGCTGAGAAGCATGTGTATAGAATTCTCTGTTGAGATCGTCTTCCTTATCATAAATATAAACTATGAGAATATAGCTGTGCCTTGTGAGAGGCTACCTACATACCCTTTAAAATAGGGATCAAGCCATTCGTAGTTCATGTTCATAACATCTGTTACTACTCGTTTACCGAGTTAGGACTTTATATCATTCGTTATTACTCGTTTACCAAGTTAATGTGTTTATAACATTCGTTATTACTCGTTTACGGAATTAGGTCATTGACCTAGATAGCTAGGCAGATACTCAGCCAGGCAGATAAACAGCTAGGCAGATAGTCAGCTAGGCAGATAAACAGCAAGGCAGCTACGCAGCTAGGTCACCAATGGTGATGAATTAAGCCTTCATAGGCATGTCACTAAGGTGATGAGTTATGTCTTCATAGGCAAGTCACAAAGGTGATGAGTTATGCCTTTATAGGCAAGTCACATACGTGATGAGTTTAGTTCTTCGAGAACATGCGTTACTAGAAACGTGAGTGAAGATGCTACAGACCTCGGATGTACAATAAGAAGCCTGTTATGGAAACTAGAGAGAGAGATCTTTCCAACAGTATGTGAACCGTTACCTGGTTCGTAGTAGTTCTTCGTGGACGAAGGTACGAAGTTGGCTCTTGGAAACTTCGTATCCTTCATCTTTGGTCTCAGGAAATTGAGCATAACTTTCGAACCATAATATCAAATTACGTTCTGGTTTCGCCTGTATCTTCGTATGGCTGTCTTCTACTTTTGTACCAAGTAGAAAGACCTTTGTAGTTCATATGCTACGTCATTTGCGTCATCTACTAGAACAGGACGAATCTGTCATGAGAGATGTTTCTAGTCTTGAATCCAATTCTGGATCCAAGGTGGAGGTGGATTTCTGAATGAATGTGAATGTCTCCTCTAGGAGATGAACATCAAGTATTAATACAAGATCTTAAGATGGTGAAATCAACTCTATGTGATATGGAAAATCCACTAAAAGATAAAAGGAAAATTTACTTAATTCGGAGTATTTCCTTTTATCCGAGCTAACTCTTTCTTTTTCATTGGATTCACCAAGGTCGGCCCCTTATGATCGTGGGCTGAATTCTTAACAGGCCCTCGCTGGGCTATTTTTCATAGTTCTTGATGAAACTCTGAGTTGGTCCATTATCCGGGTCGGATCATGGTACGGGTGCTAAACCCGTTACCATCAACTAGCCCCCCCCTAAGTTCGTCGAATCTTGGTCAAATTCAATGAATTTAGAAGAGAAGTATCAACTCGGAGTGGATTGAGATTGGCCTCGTTGAGCAGATGAAACTCTCTTGCAAGTTTCAAATATGAGACGTTGAGCACATTTGAACGCGAGATGATTTTGGCTCATCTTGTTTCAAGCATTCTGATCTGCAAGTATATGAGGCAGACTTGGCTTAAGTAAGTGCGACTAGTCAATCAACTTTTGTTTGACAATCCAGTCGGTGAGTTCCTTAGTGACCACCTATTAAGTTCCGACGATTTGACGAGGTTTAAAGGGATGAACTGGCGAACAGTTTAGTTCGAGGGGCTAAGAAGCTGTAAGGAGATGAACTGACGAACAGTTTAGTTCGAGGAGCTAAGGAGTCGTAAAGAGATGAACTGGCGAACAGTTTAGTTCGAGGAGCTAAGAAGCGTTCAGTTTGACGAGCTGACAAGCTGGGAAGCGACAAGCTGGCGAACAGTTTTGTTCGACGAGCTGAGAAGCTGTGAAGTGACGAGCTGGCGAACAGTATTGTTCGACGAGCTGAAAAACTGTTAAGCGATGAGCTGGTCAGCGATGAGCTGGTCAGCGACGAACTGTTTAGTTCGACGAGCTGATGAGCTAGGAAGCGACGAGTTGACGAACAATTTAGTTCAACGAGCTGACGAGCTGACGAGGTTAGATTTTTAAGCAACCTTTTTTGTTTTACTCTTTCGAAAGAGTTAGGATTTATAGAGAATCCTTAATGATTGTGAGCTACATAACTCAGTGTAAATAACACTTCGTGTTAAGATTTCTTTCATAAGAACTCTTAATGTTTGCCAACTATGGAGCTCGGCTTAATGTAGTATTTTAAAATACTTAGGCTTTGTGTGATCTTATGGGAGATCGGCTTATAATATTTCATAATGCTCTAATGTCTTTTTGCGATCTTATGGAAGATCGGCTTTAAGTATTGCATAATACTTTAATGTTTTCTTTGCGATTTTGTGGAAGATCCGCTTTAAGTAATTCGTAATACTTTAATGTTTTCTTTGCGATCGTAAGGAAGATCGTCTATAAGTATTTCATAATACTTTAATGCAAATCGCGTGGCTTGACTGTATTAACATTGACCGCTTCTTAAGAAACTTAAGTGATGGCAAACTTTATGGAGTTTGGCTTACTTGAACACTTTAGGGTTGCTTTCATAAGAACCCTTAAGCGGTTGCGAGCTAAGAAGCTTGGCTTGAACACTAAGATTATTTTTAGAAGACTCTTTAGTGGTTGCGAACTATGTAGTTCGGCTTGATTTAGTATTTTAAAATACTTAGGTTTTTATTTTGTAAAAAACCTTCTTCGTATATGCGAGCCACAAACTCGACCTTATTAGCACCTATCGCTTCTTAAGAAACTTCAGTGAACACGAGCTTATGGTGGTCGGCCTATTTTGACACTTTAGAGTTACTTTCGTAAGAACTCTTAATTGGTTGCGAGCGATGGAACTCGACTTGATAGACACTATGATTACTTTCAGAAGACTCTTTAGTGGTTACGAACTTTGTAGTTCAGCTTATTAGAGGCAAGATTCCTCCAAGACTCCGCTGCTTACCAGCTCGGTGTCGGTTCTTAGATTTTGTACCTAGGTACGAGGCAAGCTCGGTTTGGGGTCTGAGAGTGCAAAGAACTAGTGCTTTGGCTTACCTCAACTTTTGCCTTAGGACGAAACTTCAGTATGCGATCGAGAGTCGGCGTGTAATTTACTTGGTTGTCCTAAGAGCCGGATGCGGACCTGGCTCCGGCTTATTAAAGGTTGTGGATTATTTCACCACGGCACTTGTAGCACCCGTGAACCAATTTTGAGAAATTGGAAGGGTGTGTCGATCGACACAAGGGAGGTGTGTCGATCGACACACATCTTTTTGGCTTAAGGCCGGTTTGTCTCGAGTGGGTGTCGATCGACACATGTGGTGTCTGTCGATCGACACAGTTTTAATGATTCTGGTTTGATTTAAATCGGTCGGTTCGAGTTGGTTCGGTTTGAGGAACCTAGGGCTTCGTATTTAAGTCTTTTTGGCCGTATTCTGAACGAAAGGAAAAGCCAGAATCAATGGAAAAGAGTCTCATAGAGTTTCTCTTGTTTCCGGTGAGTTTTTGTGAGAAAGGTTTCGTTCTTGGGTGTTTTGGAGTAGCCTTTCGTGGTGGTTGTCGTGGATATCGATTCTAGCCTCAATTCCATCAGTTTCTATCCAAAAATCTAAGGTGAGTGCGTGACCATGGCTTCTGGGCTGATGGATCGTTAGGGTTGCTTGGTGATAGGTTTGTATGCGTTGTTTGATCATTGTGTGGTTGATTTGTGGCGATGATTGTGTGCTCTTTTAGTGGATATTGCTGTGTTGTGCAGGTTTTGCATATTCGAGCAGTTGAGGGTTCGATCCGAGAGGATTAATATTGATTCCCATGATTCTGCAGGGTGTGTCGATCGACACACATGAGGTGTGTCGATCGATGCATCGTCGAAGGTTGTGTCGATCGACACCTAGAGGGTGTGTCGATCGACACAACCGTAGCGGGGGAGGTGTGTCGCCCGACACCTAGTGGTTGTGTCGAGCGACACCGACACCCGATCTTTGGAGTGTCGATCGACACTAGTGAGGTGTGTCGACACACGTCTGATTGGGCTGAGTTGAGCCTTTAATGTGCTGTGTGATTTGTGTGTTTGCCTGAGTAGTCTATCGTGCATGAGTGCGCAGTCATAATTGGGATGATCGTCTCACTGGGTATTTATGATAATACTCACGCATCTCTTTTTTCCATGTGATGCTGGTAAAGGCAAAGAGTGCTCGTGGAATAACGGCTACGAAGAGGAGGATTATTTGGGCCTCGGTTATTTTGCTTTATGTTCTGTTTTGCATAGAACTGCCATAGGTTGTTGGTTAGTTCTCGAATGTTTGAATTTGGATGTTGTTGAACTCGTTTAATTTGGATTAATGAATTGGAATTGTTTGGTTTATTGTTATCCGCTTTTGTTTGGTTGTTGAGTTTGATTGGATGTTAAGGATATCATTTATGGGAATGCTAGTCCGAGTCTAATGCGATTGTTAAAAAAAAAGGGTCGGGTCGTTTCAGTTTGGTATCAGAGCCCTTACGGTTTTAGGACGGCTAGAAATGCTAAGATTGTGAATTTCCTTAAATTGCAATTCTTTGGGTTTGGGGGTCCTAGATCATCTTCCTTGGAGCCTTCAATGAGATTCCACGGTAAGTGTTTTTTGTGTTGTGATTTTTGTGGTTTTCTAGTTCTTAGTTTGTGTGCTTTGATAGCGCATTGTGTTGGCTACAGGCGCTAGAGGAAGTGGCCTCGGTGGTCGGGTTACCATGGAGGTCAGGATGGTGGTCGTGGACCAGTGAGTGAGTCTACCGGGAGTGCGGCTTAGAGTGTTTCGCATGTGGCTGAGAGTGATCCGCATACGCTTCAAGATGCCTCTAACGCCATTGAGACTGCCAGCATGCAGCCAAGTGTCAGCGCGAGTGTGAGGGCTGGTGGGGATAATGTGGTCCCAAGTTGGCTGTCGGGGGCCGGTGTGGGTCCTCATGAGGTTGGTAGTGCGGGTGCGCCCGCGGGTGGGGCTTAGGGTCGAGATAATCGTCTGGTGGATTGGCTTCAGTAGTTATGGGAGCTGTTACCGAGTGCGGTGCCAGTTAGTCTTCAGTGATACCATGAGTGGCAGAGGTTTGGCTAAGGGCTGCGGTTGTTGGGGAGGTTCCGTCTTATCTGCGGATGAGGGGACATGTGCAGAATATTGGTTTAAGATTCTTTGCGAGTGGTGTGTTGCAGCTAGGAGGGTTCAGGCAGAGTTGGCCTGGGCGGACTTTTGGGCAGAGGTTAATGCCAAGTTCTTTCCTCAAGAGGCTGTGGATCGTTTAGAGACGAGGTTTTTGGAACTGGATCTGGGAGAGAGATCAGTTCGTGGGTATGATTTGGAGTTTAATCGACTCATGGTTTATGCTGGTAGGAGCATGGAGGGCGAGGAGGCCCAGGATAAGAGGTTTTTGAGAGAACTTCGACCATGTTGGAGGACATGGTGCGGAGTGTCTAAGTATGCTACATGAGCAGAGCGGGTTGAGACTACTGAAGGCGTTGAGGAGGTCATGAGGGAGGAGGTTGTGGTGGTTAGCCAACTGTTCAGTTTATGAGGCCTCAACAACAGGTAGTACCTGACAAGGTGGCAAGCCTATGCAGGGACATAAGAGGAAGTGGGAGGGTACCTCCGGGTTGAGCTAGAGTGGCCGAGGATGCTTCGCGTGTGGAAGCATGGGTCATAACTAGCGAGCTTATTAGGTTTCTTAGCACATGAAAGTTATGTGGAGACCTCGGTAGTGGGCAGTAGTGAGTCCCACGTGTTGTTCCATTATGGAGCATTGCATTGTTTCATTACTCCCACATGCTGAGTGGAGCAGTATTCGAAGTGGCGCTGGTGAGCGGACTAGACCGGTTATGGTTGTTGGAGGAAAGTTCCTAGTTACTCATGGCCGGGCGAGAGGCGTAGATATTCTAGTGGCATGTGAGTTGATGCTAGCGGACCTGGTGATCAGTCTAGTGGAATTCTATGATGTCATCCTGGGTTTGGATTAGTGTGACCAGTACAAAGTCCACTTGGATTATCATCGGGGTCGAGTTGTGTTCAAGCGTGATGGTGGGAGGTTGGTTTATCAGGGAGTGAGACTGACTTCTAGGAGTCTCGTGATGTCTCTGGTGCAGACAGAGGCTGATTGAGAAGGGTTGCGAGGCTTACTTGGTGACTATAATTATGCCGGACTCTGTAGGTGAGGTTGCAGGGAGGGATATTCGAATTGTCGAGGACAATGAAGTTGATTATCAGTCGTTGCAGGGATTGCCGCCGTCTCGGTCGGATCCTTTCATGATTGAGTTAGAGCCTGGGACGACGCCGTTATCTAAGGCACCTTACAGGATGGCTCCACCAGAGTGGGCAGAGCTGTTGAGGCAGCTATAGGATTTGTTGAGTAAGGGTTTCTTTTGGCCAAGTACTTTACATAGGGAGCACCGATGATGTTTTGTCAGGAAGACGGCTTTCGGCAGTTTTGAGTTAGTGGTGATGCCTTTCGGGTTGACGAATGCACCAGCTGCATTTATGAGGTGATTAGCGAAGCCTTTCAGGAGTCTCTGGATGAGTTCGTGATTAACTTCATTGATGGCATCTTGGTGTATTCGAAGAGTCTTGGGGAGCATGATAGTCAGGAGAGCGCAGTTTGGGGAAGTTGCAGGAGCATAAGCTATTTGCTAGGTTGAGCAAGTGCAGTTTCTGGCAGCGCGAAATGGGTTTTCAGGGTCTTACTATTCCTACTGATGGAGTTTCTCTGCATCCAACTAATATTCAGTCTACCTGAGTTTCGGCCTAGACCGAGGAACGTTGCTAAGATCAGGAGTTTCCCGAGTTGGTAGGTTATTTCTTAAGATTTGTGAAGACTATGCGAGTATGGCTCAATCTATGACCAGGCGGATAAGGAAGAATGTTCCTTTTATGCGGTCTTTAGATTGTGAGATAGAGGTGATGGTTGAGTTGTAGCAGATTTTGATCTGTTTAAAGTTACCATCGTGGTGAACTTATCTAGAGGCGGATGCTTAGTCGGAGGCGGTATGCTTCGGCTCAGGAGCAGGATGTGAGGTATGGTTGAGTGAGATTGGCACAATGAGGTTGTGTGTTATCTCACGAGAGCCGTTTGGGCTGGAGGCAGTTAATCAGGCAAACCTTTTGAGCAGGCTTCGAGTAGCTCACGAGAAGGATCAAGGTTGGGTTTGATTCTTCTAAGGTTGCAGGTTCTGGTTATTAGGTCTCGGCGATTAGAACTATCTTAGGACACAGGCGAGTCTGTGTGCCTAGGGATGAGGGTTGAGGCAGGAGATTTCGGAGAGTGGCTCATGTGAGCATGTTTCTCAATTCATCAGTAAGCGACAAAGAGGCATAGTGATCGGAAACGGTACTATCTCTGGGATGAAGAAGGACGTGGCTAACTAGGTCGCAGCTTGCGATAAGTTGCCAGTTGTTGGGGGTTTGAGCGTTAGTTCGAATGGTTAGTTGTGTTGTTTACCCATTCCAAAGGGAAGTAGGATGTTTTCCTTGGATGTTGCGGCAGGGTTGCCGGTTTCTTGGACTAACATTGTTATTTGAGTGATTGTAGATCGTCTGTCTATGTTAGCACATTTTCTGACCATAAAATCGAGGGAGCAACAGTTCTGGTTATCGAATTTGTGAGTGAGTTAGTGAGATTGCTTGGAGTGCCAGCGAGTTTGGTGTCAGACAGAGATCTGAGGTGCACTTCTGAGTTTGTGAGGGCTTTCTGGCCAGTAGTGGTATGGCTCTTTTTAAGGTTTTGTATGGGAGGCCATGTCGCACATCTTATGCTAGACCCAAGTGGGGGAGAGGAGCATATGTGGTGCAGATTTTGTTAAGGAGACGACGGAGAAGGTCTGTGTTGTGAAGCTGAACGTGAAAGAGGCTCTTGATCGGCCGAGGAGTATGCCGGTAAGAGAAGTTTTGAGTTAGAGTTTATGGTGGGAGATAGAGCGTATCTCAGAGTGGAGATGTTGCAGGGTTCTAACAAATCCATTGCAGAGGATAAGCTTAGTGGGTGATTTATGGGTTCGTTCCAGGTGGTGGAGCGAGTCGGACTAGTGGCTTATCGTTTGGAGCTACCTCAGATTATATAGAAGTTTCTTGAATGTTTCATGTGTCAAATCTCAGGAAGTGTCTACATGAGTCTTGGGAGGTAGTGGTGAGGATTCCTGCAGATATTCAGCCAATTTGGCTGTGTGGGTTAGGCCGGTGAGGATCCTTGAGATAAGTGTCAAGGTTCTGCACCGGAAGAGGGTGCCGTTGTAGAGAGTCTTGTGGGGCTATGATGGTATCCAAGAGGAGACTTGGGAACCAGAGGTTAAGATGAGATAAAGTTCGAATGTGGTTTGTAAACCAAGCCGGGAAATAAACGGGGTCTCATGGGTCCCAATGTCTGGTTTGGTTGTGATCACCAGGTGTGGTGATGTGGTTGGAATTATGTATTTTCGTTTGAGTTGAGACGATTATGACATTCTTCCGTATTTATAAGATGAGTATTTCTTATGTTGTGGTTGTGGTGGTTGTGGTAGCCATGAGTTCGGATGTTATGGCTGTGTAGCCATGAGGTTCTTGCATTTTTGCTTTGGTAGCCTTGAGTAGGTGGTTAGAAGATCTAGAAATAGAAGTTTATAGTGGTTAGAACTTGTCTATTTTGGAGAAACTCTAACAGGGGCACCCTGTGTGATGGGTTATCTAGATGGTCTGGTTATTGGTCATGAGCGTGTGGTTAGAAGACCACGAATGAAAGTCTTGTAGTGAGTAGAACTTGCCAGTTTCGGAGGAACTCTAACGGGTTATGTGTGTGTATGTGTTTAGAGAATCTCGGAATAGAAGTTTTACAGTAGTTAGAACTGGGTAGTTCTGGAGAGATTCTGCAAGAACCTCCAGATGATTTGTGATTGTCATGTTTGTGATGGTATTCCGGGTGGAAAGTATCATGTTGAGACCTTGGGAGGTAGTTCCGGTCAGAGGTGCATAGAGAGGTTAAGAATTGATTTCGTTCGGGGATGGCGATTTCCTCGCATAACTCAGAGAGAGAGAGACATTTGTACTTTCTTGGAGATGAGTTCTCCGACAGATCTTGGAGAGATGCGTCTCTCCAGGGGATAGTGGGTTCCCTGCATACTGATCATTTGTCAAGATTGCGAGGACTAAGAACGTGAGGGTATGGAGATAGTTTTGGGAGAATGCGATCTCTGGCACATCTTTGAGAGATGCGTCTCTCCAAGGGATAGTGAGTTCCCTACATACCGAGAGCTTGACAGACTATGTGTCTTGATGGTTTGAGGGGTATGGAGATGGTTGGTACCAAACACCGTCAGTACTGCGCGGACTGAGGCAGGTTGGTACGAGGCACCGAGGGCTTGAGGGGTGACGATCCCGAGAGTTGGATGGTGTGGTTTTGGTTATGAGTTACGAGTTATGAGCGATCAATGTCTGAGATGGGTCTATATGCATACGACGGATGTGAGCCTCGAGAGGGTCTGGAAGATGTAGTCTCCGGTGTTAGTGGCAGGTTGGCCAGGTGGTTAGCCAGGGTGGCTATGTTTTGGGGATTCGATGACGAATCCAGTTTTAGTGGGGGAGAATTGTTACACCCGTGAACCAATTTTGAGAAATTGGAAGCGTGTGTCGATCGACACAAGTGAGGTGTGTTGATCGACACACATTCTTTTGGCTTAAGGTCGGTATGTCTCGAGTGGGTATCGATCGACACAGGTAGTGTGTGTCGATCGACCCAGTTTTAATGATCGGTTTCTGGTTTGATTTAAATTGGTCGGTTCGAGTTGGTTCGATTTGAGGAACCTAGGGCTTCATATTTAAGCCTTTTTCGCCGTATTCAGATCCAAAGGAAAAGCCATAATCAATGGAAAAAGTGTCTCAAACAGTTTCTTTTGTTTCTGATGAGTTTTTGTGAGAAAGGTTTCGTTCTTCGGTGTTTTGGAGTAGAATTTCGGGGTGGTTGTCGTGGATATCGATTCTAGCCTCAATTCCATCAGTTTCTATCCAAAAACTAAGGTAAGTGCGTGACCATGGCTTCTAAGCCGATGGATCGTTTGGGTTGCTTGGTGATAGGTTTGTATGCGTTGTTTGATCACTGTCTGGTTGATCTGTGGCTATGATTATGTGCTCTTTGTGTGGATATTGCTGTGTTGTGCAGGTTTTGCTGATTCGAGCAGTTGAGGGTTCGATCCGAGAGGATTAAGATCGATTCCCATGATTCGGCAGGGTGTGTCGATCGACACAACCGTAGCGAGGGAGGTGTGTCGTCCGACACCTAGTGGTTGTGTCGAGCGGCACCGACACCCGGCTCGTGGAGTGTCGATCAACACCAGTGAGGTGTGTCGATCGACACTGGACTAGTGTGTAGATCGACACCTAGTGGTAGTGTCGATCGACACACATCTGATTGGTCTGACTTGAGCCGTTTGATGTGCTGTGTGATTTGTGTGTTTGCCTGAGCGGTCCATCATGTCTGAGTGCGCAGTCGTAGATGCGTTGACCGTCTCACTGGGTATTTATGATAATACTCACGCATCTCTTTTTTCCATGTGATGCAGGTAAAGGCAAAGTGTGATAGTGGAATCACGGCTACGAAGAGGAGGATGATTTGGGCCTTGGTTGTTTTGCTCTATGTTATGTTTTGCATAGAACTGCAATAGATTGTTTGTTAGTTATGGAATGTTTGGATTTGGATGTTGTTGAACTGGTTTAATTTGGATTAATGAATTGGAATTGTTTGGTTTATTGTTATCCGTTGTTGTTTGGTTGTTGAGTTTGATTGGATGTTGAGGATAACATTTATGGGAATGCTAGTTTGAATCTAATGTGATTGTTAAAAAATAAAACGGGTCGGGTCATTTCAACACTTATGAGAACCGAGTTGATCAGATACCTGGCCAGGGCACTGATGTGTAGGATTGGACAAACAGATTGTACCGAGTTTATTTTTGGGGTAAATAATCTATGAAAACCATGAGCTGATCAGACTCATTTTAAATAGACGATTATGTTGACGAGGTTAGGTCTTCCTCTGGCAAGACATCCCTGCTTGTTTCTTTGTTTTGTTGGACTGATCCAACATAATTCATTTTTTTCGGAGGAGCCCTTATATTCATAAGGGCTTAGGTTTGTAAGATAAAATCGTTGTTTTCAACGAAGCCTCTTATATTTATAAGGGTTTGGTTTGTCTTACCTTTGTAAGATAGGATCGTTGTTTACAACGAAGCCTCTTATATTCATAAGGGTTTTTGTGGTCTTACCTTTGTAAGATAGAATTGTTGTTTACAACGAAGCCTCTGATATTCATATGGGCTTTTGTTTATCTTACCTTTGTAAGATAGAATCGTTGTATACAATGAAGCCTCTTATATTCATTAAGGGCTTTTCTTTGTCTTACCTTTGTAACCAATTTTTATGTGCATCGATGAGCTGAGTTGTGACAAGCTGAGCAGAGCTACGACGAGCAAAGTTGCTACGAGCTGAGCTACATAATGTTGAGATGGGATGAGCTGAGCTGAGCTACAACGAGCTGAGCTGAGCTACAACGAGCTGAGCTACGACGAGCTGAGATCTAACAAGCTGAGCTGAGCTGCGATGAGCTGTGCAATGATGAGGCGAGCTGTGTAGCGACGAGCTGTGCAGTCTGGTCATCTGAATGACGAGCTGCGAGCCAAGTCATCTGAATGACGAGCTGCAAAGCGGGAGAGCTGCGAGGCAGGTCATTTGAATGACGAGGTGTGAGCAGGGAGGGTTGCGAGGCAGGTCACTTGAATGATGAGCTGCGAGCTGGGAGAGCTGCGAGCCAGGTCATTTGAATGACGAGCTGCAAGCTGGGAAAGCTATGAGCAAGGTCATATGAATGACGAGCTGTGAGTTGAGAGAGCTACGAGCCAGGTCATATGAATGACGAGCTTCTAGCTAGGTCATATGAATGACGAGCTATGAGCTAGGTCATATGAATGACGAGCTGATAGCTAGGTCATATGAATGACAAGCTGATAGCTAGGTCATATGAATGACGGGATGTGAGCTAGGTCATATGAATGACGGGATGTGAGCTAGGTCATACGAATGACGAGCAGCTAGCTAGGTCATACGAATGACGAGCTGCTAGCTAGGTCATACGAATGACGGGCTACGAGCTAGGTCATACGAATGACGGGCTGCGATCTAGGTCATACGAATGACGGGCTGCGAGCTAGGTCATACGAATGACGGGCTGCGAGCTAGGTCATACGAATGACGGGCTGGTAGCTAGGTCATATGAATGACGGTCTCTTCCTTACAGATAAGTTAGACAATTGTTCGTTGTCAAGATTTCATCTTTCAGACTTGATAAATCAAGTTTATCGAGCATCAGGTGTCGGTTAACACACGATTGACTTTACAATCATTGACCATTAGTTTGATCACGAGCTGGTCGTAATGCGGTTGGCTTACGCCTTCCATGTTTTTCTCACATCTGATCACGTTCTTGGTGGATAGCGTATGATCTTCGGTCACGTTCATGACTGAGGGTGTTTGATCTTTGCTTCCAAAGATCTTATGAGAGATTTTTCGGTGGGTTTAAATGCAGTAAACCTAATCGGTCCAGTTAGATGATGCCATTTTGGTGATGTCGGATTGAGCAACACTCACAGATCGTTCCAAAGAATAGAAGAATTAGGTTTAAGCGTAAAATCACCAAGAAAATAAAAGTTGAGAAGCATGTGTATAGAATTCTCTGTTGAGATCGTCCTCCTTATCATATTGATAAACTATGGGAAGATTTATATGTTATAGCTGTGCCCTGTGAGATGCTGCCTACGTACCCTTTAGAATAGGGATCAAGCCATTCGTAGTTCATGTTCGTAACATCTGTTACTACTCGTTTACCGAGTTAGGTCTTTATAACATTCGTTATTACTCGTTTACCAAGTTAATGTATTTATAACATTCGTTATTACTCGTTTACCGAGTTAGGTCATGGACCTAGATAGCTAGGCAGATAGTCAGCTATCTAGGCAGATAGTCAGCTAGGCAGATAAACAGCTAGGCAGATAGTCAGCTAGGCAGATAAACAGCAAGGCAGTTACGCAGGTAGGCAGCTAGGTCACCAAAGGTGATGAATTAAGCCTTCATAGGCATGTCACTAAGGTGATGAGTTATGCCTTCATAGGCAAGTCACAAAAGTGATGAGTTATGCCTTTATAGGCAAGTCACATACGTGATGAGTTTAATTCTTCGAGAACATGTGTTACTGGAAACGCCACTGAAGATGCTACAGACCTCGGATATACAATACGAAGCTTGTTCTAGAAACTAGAGAGAGAGATCTTTCCAACAGTATGTGAATCGTTATCTGGTTCGTTGTAGTTCTTCGTGGACAAAGGTACGAAGTTGGCTCTTTAGAACTTCGTATCTTTCTTCTTTGGTCTCAGGAAATTAAGCATAACTTTCGAACCGTAGTATCAAATTACATTTTGGTTTCGCCTGTAGCTTCGTATGGCTGTTTTCTATTTGTGTACCAAATAGAAAGACCTTCGGAGCTCATACGCTATGTCGTTTGCGTCATCTACTAGAACAGGACGAATCTGTCATGAGAGATGTTTCTAGTCTTGAATCCAATTCTGGATCCAAGGTGGAGGTGGATTTCTGAATGAATGTGAATGTCTCCTCTAGGAGATGAACATCAAGTATTTATACAAGATATTAAGACGGTGGAATCAACTCTAAGAGATATGAAAAATCCCCTAAAAGATAAAAGGAAAATATACTTAATTCTAAGTATTTCCTTTTATCCGAGTTAACTCTTCCTTTTTCCTTGGATTCACCAAGGTCGGCCACTTATGTTCTTGAGCTGAATTCTTGACAGGCCCTCACTAGGCTATTCTTCATACTTCTTGATGAAACTCCGAGTTGGTCAATGATCCGGGTCGGATCATGGTACTGGTGCTAAACCCGGTACCACCAGATACTCTTTGAGAAATAGCTGCCATAGTGAACTGGTGGGTTGAACAGATTTATTCAAAATCTTCCGCATGCTACTCTGATCAAACTGTGTGGTAACTCACAACTAGTACAAGGCCTCTGAGGGGTTGTGCTCTTCTATGTGTTTTTGTGTTTGGCTTCACTGGCTCTTTTTAAACTTACTCTTTTCTCCTTAAGTTCAAGTTGTTTTCGGTTGTGTCTTTGAAACTTGGTAAAACTCTTGTGAATTGTGAAAGGTGTCTCAATTTGTGCTATGTGGTGTGTCCTTGAACACTTCTCAAATTATTGCTTAGGCTATTCTTGTTTTTACTAATAAGTTTACCTTTGCTTAAGGTGTATTTTTCAGATAAAATCAAGTCCACTCGATTGGTCAATCCAAAAAGTTACTGGGCTTGGGCCGGCGGTTATGGTAAAAAGATAGAATAAGAGTGGACGGTTACTGTTGCACCTTTCGGTAAAACCGAGAAAAGAGGAGCTCAACTGTTTTCTCTCTCTCTCTCTCTCTTATCCTTAAAACCGTCCTCTGAAATCTACTTTACCTTTTAAGAACCCTAATTTCTCTCTTTTTCGCCGTTTCCCAAACAAATCCTTATTTGTTTGCAAAACTTTCGTTTCTTTTTTCAAAGATTTCAACCCTGCAAACATGAAAAATTCCTCTGATGAAGTCACAGAGATGATGCAGGTTCCTCGGTTGAACAAGAAACGACTAGCTTCGACTAAGAAAGGGAAAAAATCCTAGAATGGCGAAGGTGCAGTCAAAACGGAGATGATTTCTGTTCTGGTAAGCGCTCACCTTCTTTCACGCAATCAGAAGATTGTTTCTCAAGGAAAAGAACCTGTTCTCACAGGCGAGGCAGAAGGAAATGGAGAATCTGATGCAGGAGTTCTCCCAACTGGAACCTCCAAAGTTCCAAAATTAAAGCAAGCAAAGCCATCTATTTCTGAAATCACTGAAGAATCCCATAATCCTCCTCCCTCCTTCCTTCTCAGATATGTTGCAAATCAGAAAGTGGTTCAGAATCGTGACCAGAGATACTTGGAGTTCAAACAGAGTTATGTGACTCCCCACCGTGATCTCTTTGTTATGGCTGCAGCGGAGGAAAGATACAAGACTATGCTGGCCAAAATCTTACTGATATGCGAGTCCTCCCTCAGAGTGCGTCGAATTCCCCGGAAGCGGAAGAACTCATCATCAACTCAAAGCTTCTGCCTACTGTGACAGAGATTGAACCCATATGTCCTGAGGCTGGTCGAGAGTTCTGTGCGAATCTGGATGATATGGAGGAAAGAGAGGATGGTTACAACTGTGTTTATGTTATGGGCTCAATGTATGAATTCACCCCGAAGATCATCAATCACATGTTTCAACTGCCGAATTACCTGTTTTATCTTGATCAGAAACTCCCGCACATTCAGGATTCTCTAGACAAGGTTCCTAGTTTTCTCTCGGATAATCGTGTAACATAATGGGAATCACTCACTTCTCCTCAGTGGAGTCCGCTGATGTATTTCCTTTATAAGATTTGTTGCTACAACTGGTTCCCCACTGCAAACAAAATAGCAATGTATAAGGAAAGAGCCTATGCGGTGTACATGTTGGCCAATCAAAAGCCGTTCAATTTTGGCCAAATGGTGTTTGACGAGATCCTCAGGTGTGTGGGACTTGCACCTCCTTACAGGATCATATATCCTAATATCATTGATCAGCTTATCCGATTCCAAAAGATTGCACCCAAGGCTGACACTGATCAACTTTCTGCATCACCACCACCTCTTGTAGCAGCAATTGCTCAACCTCAGTATGGGTCGACTATGGTTTCTAAAGTGCCTAATCTAGCGTATGACTTTGATATGCTGATTAAGATGGGTTTGGCTATTGAGAAATGTCACACATGTTCCTCTATCCCTAATCTATTCACATTTTATAATACCATACCTTCTTGCTTGTCTTTTTACCTGAGTTTGCATCCAAGCAGGGGGAGAATGTGGCTTCACCATCAACACAGATGGGAAAGTTGAGGTTAGAACTGAGGGGGAGCAGATCGCATTGGAACAAACTGAGTTGGGAACTCCAGTGGTCACAACACATGATGGTACTCGCACATCAAAGATGGCTCCAAAGGATGATGGAATTGCTGAAGGCTCCACTGCTCCAAAGAAAGACAAGAAAGACAAGGGTATTGTGGAATACTCCCATGCCTCCTTCTGATTCCGCTCTTTGTGTCTTGATTCTCTCATCTCGTCTCTCGAATTCTCCGAACTTAAAAACCTATTTCTTATTGTGTCCTCTTAGTAACTTCTAATTTGGAACACTCGCCTTAGGTTGTTATATGGTTTTTGTGTGAGCTTAACTCAAACTTCAACTATCTATGCTAAGTTTTTTAAGGTCTTTTGTGTCTTTTGCTTGATCTTGTTGTGTTTGTACTCTGATTCCACCAACATACATGTAGATACGGCTGTGAAACTTACTGAGGTGGTTTCACACTATGGAACTGTCCTGGTATGCTTGTGATACATATTTTGGATTTCATTTAGGTGTTTCCACTCTGCGTTTTGGATGGTTGTTTGTGTAATCTATCTTAACAGGTTGCTTGGATTAACATACTCAAGTAAAAAGGGGGAGATTGTAGATGTATCAAATATATCATCAAAGGGCAAGAAGGTGTAAAGAGCTATGTGCCGCAACAGGAGGATTGGCCAAGGGGCAAGGAAGTTGTCGTTTCAAAGATCTTGTTTCACCAACTGAGTGACAAGTGACACCTCGAGCCTTGTGACGTGCAAGTGGTTGTCTGATACAGAGCAGCATCTTGTGGAATAATAAGAAGAGTTTTGACGTAGTGGAAAAAGGAAGAAAACGTGATCATGGGTGTGGCAAGTAACATGATGGGACAGCTGATACAGTGTTGGGTCTGCTGGACCTTCACGTGATCTCTTCTACGGTTTTGGTTGAAGAAGTATTGTTATAAATGAGAAAGTTTCGTAAAACCTTCTCTTTAGTCCTCTTGGTGTAAAGAAACCATGAAAGAGAGAACTCGTTTCATGTGAAGAACTCCGAGAAAAACAGATTGAGTTGAGTGATTCCGTCTGGGTAGAATATGATCAATTGTGTAACACGAATCTCATGTATGAGATGTCATGAGTTATTGGGTAGACTAGGTGGTGATACCGGATTGACCAACAATCCGAGATCGGTACAAAGAATAGAGGAACTAGGTTTAAACGTAAAATCACAAGGAAGAATCAAGGAAAAATATGTGTATAGAATTCTCTATGAAAGGCGATGTTCTCGTTTTGGAGGAATATATGAAGTGTTTATACAAGTACAAAATCTGTCGAAAGAACCTTAAAAGATAAATGGAAAAACTCTTCTTTTTTTTTTTGAAAGTAATGATAAATTATATTCAAGCAAAAAAAACTGTTTTTACAATGTGTTGTGTTCTTTAAACTTTAGGCTGAACGATTAAAACTTGAAAAGACTAACGAGTTTCAAACCATTTTCTTAGACTCTCGTCGTAAGCCTGATCATCGGCTGCCCGAATGGAGCTGAATCTGTTCCGCATATTCTTATTAATGATCTGAATAGTTGTTACCGCCGTGTTTGGTCTTTCTCCATGGCGACAGTTGTTTCTTTCTCTCCAAAGCTGATGTATAGTCGCTTGAAAGAGATAGCATGGGATGAATAAAGTGAGCTTGTCGATGCTTTGATCGGTGAGAAGTTGAGATAATTGAGTCCAATCCGTAGTGTATAAGTGGTTGAGCAACCGAAGAGCTAGACTACTCCATACCTCGGACGAGTAGCTGCAAGCAAAGAAAATATGGCTTCTTGTTTCATTCTATTCAGTACAGAGAACACATTGAGCGTCATGGGCTGAGTTCCAAGCAAGCATGCGGTCTGCTGTCGAGAGACGGTTCAGCATTGCAAGCCACGCAAGGAATGAGAATTTGGGAGTAGCATGTTTAAACCAAATCCCCTTGGACCAACTTGTAACCGTGTACGTTCTTCGAATCTGTTCCCATGTGCTTTTAGTGGAGAATCGTTTTTTGAATCTGCCATTTGGATCTCTCCATAGTGACAAGTCAGGGTGCTCTGTCCTTGTTGTTCCAATCTTATGGATTTCCTCCTCTATTTGATTTAAAATATCCACTCGATGTCTCCTACGGCGATCCATATTCATAACCTGCATAACAGTGGCATTAGCGGGGATTCCGAGATCAATATAACCTCTCGGTCCAGTGAGATTGATGACTTGCCCCAGATCAGACCACACATTGAACCAAAATGAATTACTAGCACTGTTCCCAATTTGAACCCAATAAAACTCCCTCGCTATCTCTCGATATTTTAAAAGCTTTTTCCACATCCAAGAGCCTAAAGAAGTTGACTCAGAAACCGACCAGAATGGATCCTTGTGTAAGAGAGATGTCTGTATCATCTTTACCCACAAGGATGGCTGATTAGAGAGGAGTCTCCATATCAGTTTTAAACAGCTGACCTTGTTAACTTCAACGAGAGATTTTAAACCAAGACAACCTTCTTTTTGTGGTTTACAAACATCCTTCCAAGCGACTTTTGCCTTTCTCACATTCAGTTTCGGGTCTGACCATAGAAACGCAGCACACATTTTCTCAATCTCCAATAAGCAACCTTGAGGTAGCCGGTAAGCTTGTAACCAAAAGTTAACCATCCTAGAGATTACAGACGTTATAAGTTGAAGTCGTCCGGCGTATGAGAGATATCTTGCGGTCCAAAAGGTTAACCGTGTTCTGATATTTTCGAGTAGTATATTGAAATCCACCTTCGTTATCCGCTTCGTCAATAACAGTAGTCCCATGTATCGCACCGGGAGTTGCCCAAGACTAAATGGAAATGTCTGTGTAATTTCAGTCTTCTTACTATCTGAAACTCCAACTAAATAAAGCATTGATTTCTCAAGGTTTATCTTTAAGCCCGCCTTCACTGCAAATTTGTCAAAGATTTTGATGGTTTCTTCAATTGAGTCTTTCCTCCCATCAACAAAAACCAATTAATCATCGGCAAAACATAGATGAGTTATTTGCAGACCTTTTCACTTTGGGTGGTATCCAATACGTCGGTCCCTTGCTACTTTATCAATCATCCTTGACAACACATTCATGCATATTACAAATAGATATGGAGAAAGGGAATAACCTTGACGTAGTCCACGGGAACTTTGGAAAAAACGTGCTAGTTCTCCATTGACTTGAACAGAAAATGAAGCCAAAGTGATACATAATTTGATCCAATGGATGAATTGATCCGGAAAATGTAGAGCTGCAAGTGTGTTCAACACAAAATCCCATTGAACGGAGTCAAAAGCTTTTGAGATGTCAATTTTCATTGCACCCCGTGGAGAAATAGACTCTTTATGATAATCTTTCACCAATTATGTCGCTAAAAGTACATTCTCCATTAATAACTGATCTTTCACGACAGCAGATTGGTTCCATTCTACAAACTTTGGGAGCAAGTTTTGGAGTCTACTCGCAATGATCTTCGAGATCACTTTGTATATGACATTGCAACATGAGATTGGGCGATAATCTTTCATCTCTCTCGCCTCTGTTTTTTCGGAATTAGAGCTAAGATTGTCGAGTTGATACCTTTGGGGAGGAAACCTTTCGCAAAGAACGACTTTATTGCAACTAAAAAATCCTTACTCACTATCGGCCATACGGATTTGAAAAATTCACTTGTGAATCCATTAGGCCCCAGACTTTTGTCGTTTGGCATGGAGAATAGAACCTTCGCAATTTCCTCATCTGTTACCTCCTTTACTAACCGGTTTTGGTCTGTTTCAGAGCAACGAAAATCCATCAAGTGTCCAAGTTCCTCTTGAGTCATTCCTGTATAATCATCTGGTATATGACTAAGAAAATCTTTGAAAAATCGCTCTGCTTCTTGTTTGATATCCTCGCAACGTGACAAGACATCACCATTTGGTGAGATGACTTCACGAATAGCATTCTTCATTTTCCTTACCTAAGTCGTGCGGTGAAAGTAGGAGTTGTTTTTATCGCCTACTGCGAGCCAATGCAGTTTAGCTTTTTGTTTAAGGAACTTCTCTTCTATTTCCGATAAACACACCCACTTACTATAAGCTCTAGCCTCCTCTGCCATGCTCAACGGGCTGGAATTTTGTAGCGTTTCCGATTGCTTCTGGCATAGGTCCGTATATGTCTCACGGGTACGCTTCGGTATGTCTCCCAACTTGTCCTTTCCCAACGACCTTATAATTGGTTTCAATGCTTTAAGCTTCTTTGAGAATCGAAATGTTGCTGATGTTGATACGAACAAAGGTTCCGTCTGTTCCCTAGCTTCCCCAATAGTTCCATCAAACTATGGTAGTGTAGCAACTACATTCATGAATTTGAAAGGTTTCCTCTTGACCGGACCGTCAGCCTCTAAAGCAAAGCACCCTCGAGAATGATCTGAGCATCCCCCAGATTAAAAAACTCCATATGACATCGGGTATACATCCAACCAACAATCATTAATCAAGATTCTATCAAGTTTTTTGCAGATTAGCCCATCCGGTTGTTTGTTACTCCAAGTGTATCGCGGTCCGTGACAACCAAGATCCTCTAGTGAGCAATATCTGACCATGTCTTGAAAGTCCCTCATCCCTAGTGGAATAATGGGATGATTTGACTAATTGGAATGTTCTCTAATATCAAGAATTTCATTGAAATCCCTCGTGATCATCCATGGCTTACTACGAAACAATGGAGAATCTTGATGACTTTTCAAATCATCCCATAAAGTTTTCCTCTCTTCAACCAAGTTTGAAGCATAACCAAATGAACAAAAAAATTCATCTTCTTTCCCTTCCAAGAGAATTGAAACTGTGTTCATTTGTGAACTCTTAAACATCGGTGTAACTCTTACACTATCCTTCCAAATCACCCAAATACGCCCCCTTGGATGGTGTTCATAGTTTGAAATAAAAGAAAGACCGTTCGCCACAAAAGAAAAAATCTTCATTGCCTTACGCTCTTTAACTCTTGTTTCCAAAAAACTCCCAAACTGAATTGCACTACTTTAAACAAATCTTCTAAGCATTATGTTTTCCGATAAATGGAAAATCTCCTAAAAGATAAAATGAAGTTATACTAATTCTAAGTATTTCCTTTTACTTGAGGTAAGTCTTCCAATTTGCTTGTATTTCCGTAGGTCGGCTTGTGCTCCTTAATGGGCAGAGACACTGCTAATGGATCCTCGCTGGCCCATCCTCTAAGTTGTCCTCTAAAACTCCATGTCGAGTCGAGTATGCGGGTATGGTAAGGGTGTTTATATTCTGATTTAACCAACATACATATAGATACGGCTGTGAAACTTACTGAGGTGGTTTCACACTATGGCACTGTTGACATGGGTTTTTGATATATCTGGGTTTTTTACCATCTTTTGGCCATGATTTAACCCGGTTTTATCGAGTCTTTTGGGTATTTTTCTAGTGTTTTAGAGTCTGGGCAGGTTCGAGTATGAATGGAGCTAAATTGGTGATTGTGGAGCATTTTAGAGCATGAAGGAAAGTGCAGTCGAAGTCGCAAATTTGGTGCAGAAAAGTGCAGAAAATTTGGCTAAGCGTCGATCGACGGTCTGCCTTGTGCATCGATCGACGGAGGAAGTTATTTCGCGAAGAAAGAGGATTTTTCATTCTGAAGATTTCATTTTCGCCCCAAAAGTTCTAGAAGTTAACAAATAAAGCCCAGCACGAATCCTAGCCTATATATACTCAGTTTTCTTTTAGTTTTCATTACGTTTTTCTATTATTCAAAGACTTAGGGATTCAGAGAGATTTTGAGAGGTAGGGAGACTAGTTTTCAGACGTTTCAGATTTCTTTGAACCCTTCTGTATCTCTTTCTCTATCTTTATTTAATGCAGTATTATTCAGTCATCATGTTATCTGCATCAATGTCTGAGTAATTCACTTGTTAGGTTTAAGGTTTTTCAAAGTAATTAAGATGAATTGTTAGAATTGAATTCATGTTAGGATTATCTTATGGTTCTTCATCTAGATTGCATTAATTCTGATTGAGGATTGATCACCCTTAATTAAACATCTAAGGTTGATTAATTAGAAATGGAACGAACAATTGATAACCTGACCATAATCTTAGATGAGCAAAATCACCTATTCTTAAAGGAATTTGGTTTAGGGATTTTGTGAACAATTAAAACCTGAACTTTAATGCTTGCATAAATTGATTGACTTTACCTATGGTTTATGCATCGATAATTAATTCAATGGAAGTCGTTTAATTTTACATTAGAGTTTCAAGTTCGAGAACGAATCTTCATTAAAATCCTGACAGTTTCATAATTTTGCAATTTATATATTCCTACGAATTTCCTGAAAGCCTAGCTCTTTGTCTAATTGAAGCTTAAATCACAATTCACTTTCAAGTTTATTTACCTTGAAAGCCTAGCTCTTTTTCTGCATTCATATATTCTTGCTTAGCTTAATTCAAAGTCAAAATTCCATCATGTGATTACGATTCCGAGCGATTCGACCCCTAAGTACTACAATTGATCTCTTAATTTGAGAGAGTAGCTCAGGGTAAATTTGAGCATATCAAATTTTGGCGCCGTAGCTCAGGTTTTTCTTTTCTTTTGTTACTAATATCGATTTCCTCTCTTTTATTTTTGGTGTTTCAGGTGTATGCATTCTCGCAAAACCAGGAGCAACAAGGATCAATAGTTAGAGGATTTTGTTGATGAGATAGTTGTGTTGAAATGTGTTAACATGAAAACAGTACGGCAAGCTAAGATGGTGCGTCAGCTTTTGGTTGTGATTCCGAATGTTGAGGGTCAATTGGTTGACAAGGACGAAAACGTGTACAATGATCAGGATGAGAGACTCGACGTAGCGGGTAATGTGATCATTAAGGAAGTTGGGGCCGACGAGGCAGCAGGAAGAGAGCGTGAGCGCGCTTTAGCTGATCCTCAGGTTCAGGAGGTTGTGGTAAACCAGCGTACCTTGGGAGACTACAACTGTCGTGAGGAGTATTACGCCAACAGGGCAGCGATCCGACCTCTTGGATTCGCTAGGCAGGACTTTGAGTTGAACCCTGCTTTCTTCTCACTGGTGGCTCAGCATCAGGTCCATGGGCATCATTCTGAACACCCCATGGATCATCTTGAGAGATTCGAGGACCTTGCATCCAGCATCAAGGCAAATGGAGTTTCTCTTGACTACGTTTTCTGCAAGCTTTTCTCATACTCTCTAGCTGGGGAAGCAGCTTACTGGTTGAAACGGTTGGAGCCGGGCTCATCGACAACATGGAATGCTACCAAGAATGCCTTTTTGAGTCACTTCTATGATGAGTCGCGTTCATATGATTTGAGAGCGAAGATCTTCTCTTTTCAGCAGGGTCCAACCGAAGCATTCAAAGCTTCGTGGGAACGATTCAAAGGTTATCAGAGAGACTGTCCACACCATGGCTTCACCGACGTTCAGCTGTTGAGCATTTTCTTTAGAGGTGTGGATTGGAAACATCAGATGGCTCTAGATGCTTCTAGTAATGGGAACTTCAAAACCAGAGTTCCAGCTGACTGCCTTATGATCATTAATAACGTGGCTGCAAGCAACAATACAAAGAAGATTGATGAGGAGAGACGAAGAGAAGCAGGTCTATCAGGAGGAGCAGAGATTGCTGAGGTGAAGGCCAAGATTGATTCGATTCACAATCTTTTGGTGGGGAAGAAATCGGCTCAGTTTGCTCAGGAAGTTGACACATTCTTTCCAGATGATGATGGAGATCGGTTCACAATCTTTTGGTGGGGAAGAAATCGGCTCAGTTTGCTCAGGAAGTTGACACATTCTTTCCAGATGATGATGGAGAACAAGAAGCTGTCAACTACATCAACCAGAATGGGTACCCAAATCAGAGATTTGGTAATCAGTCAGAGAACAGGGGGTACAATAATTACAATCAGAAGAGTTCATTCTCAGGAAATCCTAGTTCTCCAAGTTATGCTGAGAGGTCTCAGTATCAGAAGGGGGATTTTCAGAAACCTTATGGTAACAACAACAACAGCCAAAGAACCTATGGATCCTCATCCTATCAACCAATTTCTGCTAAGTCTTCAGAGAGTGACACAAAAGCTATGTTTAAATAGCTTCTTGAGGGACATCAAAATTTGACAGTAAGCCTCAATGGGAAGATGGAAAACGTCTACACTGATTTGAATGGGAAGATGGACAACATCTACAATGATTTGAATGGGAAGATTGAGGCTATGAACATTCGCATGAAGAAGCTTGACACTCAGTTCGCTCAAAACGTAGAGAATGTGAAGAGACAAGAGGGTTTTCTTACAGCTAGAACGGATGCAAACCCAAGACTGGTATTGCAGCAATTATAACTAGAAGTGGGAAGATTATGAAGCCAATCCTGTGAAACGATGCCTCGAATCAGCTGATTCACGAGTTAGAAGATGAAGAAGATGCAGAGATTTTCGCACCAGACTTACCGTCGACGCACAGGAGGAGCAACGATCGACGAGTGAGAAAAATCCCGATGCTAGCTTGACATCACCTCGACAAGACTTCGACGAAGGATTGACAAAAATTGGTCTCGTCGATCGACGCTCACACACTTTCGTCGATCGACGGGATACGCAGAAACCTGAAAATCTGCAGGATTCGACTGAGGTTGTTGAGAGGGTTTTCAAACCCAAGATACCCTACCCTAGGACCCAGAGGAGGTCTAAACAGGAGCTAGAAGAGGCTAGATGTAAAGCTATCATGGATAAGCTACGCATTGAGATTCCATTCTTTGGTGCAATGAAGCTTTCTCCTGTAATTAGAAGGTATGTAAAGAGGATGGTTACTAAGAGTTTGTGTCTTGAGGAAGAAGTTGCTATGATCTCTGAACAAGTTAGTGCGATAATTCTAAACAAGATTCCAGAGAAGCTCATGGATCCAAGAAGTTTTGTATTGGATTGTTTGATCTTCACAGACAGGTTTCCAAGATCTCTTTGTGATTTGGGTTCAAGCATCAACTTGATGCCACTCTTAGTTGCTATCAGTCTTGGTATGACTGACTTCCAACCAACAAGGATCTCACTTATCCTTGCAGATAGATCAGTAAGGATCCCAGAGGGAATTTTGGAGGATGTTCCAATCAAGGCTGGAGATTGCTTGATCCCTACAGACTTTGTGGTTTTGCAATATCATGAATAACCCAAAGATCCTCTTATGTTGGGAAGACCATTCTTAGCTACAGCTGGAGCGATGATTGATGTCAAAGGGAGAAGGATTACTCTATGTGTGGGTGATTTGGAGATGAAGTTTGATATGGATCAGTTGCTGAAGAAGCCTACAACAGATGGTCAGACTTACTATGTGGATACACTCACATACATTGCTCAAGAGGTCTTCAATGAGACACATCCTACTGATGCATTGGAGAGGACTTTGATTCGATATATTGCGGAGAATGAGGAGTTGGATGAGGCTGCAATGGGGTATGCAAGGCTAATGGATAGCAATGAGAGAGTAACGAAGTTGGTTGCCAATATGGAATTGTGTGGGGTTTCTGAGAAAAGAACAAGGAATGACAATTGGAGTGAGGAGAATGCTCTAAAGATTGAACTCAAACAACTTCCAGTAGGACTAAGGTACGCTTTCATTGGTCCCATGCTACTTATCATGTCATTGTTAGTGCTCCTTTAAACAACGCAGAGCTCACGTTACTGCTAAGCAAGGTGCGCAAATTCCACAAGGCTCTTGGCTATTCCCTTGATGATAATGCAGGAATATCTCCAGATTTGTGCATGCACAAGATTTATCTTGAGGATAACGCGAAATCTTTGATTGGGCATCAGAGGAGATTGAATCCAGAGTTACAGGAAGTTGTCAAGAAAGAGATAATGAAGCTTCTGGAGGCAGGGATCATCTATCCAATTTCAGACAGTCCTTGGATTAGTCCTGTTCATATGGTGCCAAAGAAAAGAGGAGTTATTGTGGTAAAGAACGAGAAGAATAAGTTGATTCCTACAAGGACTGTGACTGGTCACAGAATGTGCATTGATTACAGGAAGCTCAACACAGCAACAAGGAAAGACCATTTCCCTTTGCCCTTCATTGATAAGATGCTGGAATGATTAGCGAATCATTCCTATTACTGCTTCCTTGATGGTTATTCTGGATTCTTCCAAATCCCTATCCATCCGGATGATCAGGAGAAGACTACTTTTACTTGTCCTGATGACACTTTTGCATATCGCAGAATGACATTTGGACTTTGTAATGCTCCTGTGACTTTTCAGCGCTGTATGATGTATATCATTACAGACATGATAGAGGATTACATGTCCGAAGAACAATGCTGGAGTGGTTGTTAAGCTGTTTAAAACCATCAATTCCCTCGTTTTGGAGTGCCTCGCGTAGTTATTAGTGATGGTGGAACACACATCGTCAACAAGGTTTTCGATTGATTACTTGCTAAGTATGGAGTTCATCATCGTGTGGCCAGCCCTTACCATCCTCCATCAAGTGGGCAGGTGGAAGTTTCCAACAGACAGATCAAGGAAATCCTAGAGAAGACAGTCAATTCTACAAGGAAGGATTGGTCTACTAAGCTGGATGATGCACTTTGGGCATACAGAACCACTTTCAAACCGCCATTACGTACTACTCCGTTTCATCTGCTTTATGGGAAAGCATGCCATCTTCCAGTGGAGCTTGCTCACAAAGCAGCTTGGGCAGTAAAGAAGTACAACTTGGATATTAAACGGGCTGCGGAAAGGCGTAAGATACAACTTAATGAGTTGGACGGAATCAGATTTCATGCCTATGAAAACTCTAAGCTGTACAAGGAGAGGACAAAGGCATATCATGATAAGCGCATCCTCTCCAGGACATTCGAGCTAAACGATCAGGTACTCCTTTACAATTCTCGTTTGTCTTTGCTTCCAGGTAAATTGCATTCTCGATGGTCCGGACTTTTCACTATTAAAGAGGTCCGACCGCACGGTGCTGTAGTTCTCCTTACTCTAGATGGTAGAAGAGGGTTCATAGTCCATGGACAATGAATCAAGCATTATTGGGTGAGTACTAAGATTCCGAAAGGACACATCGTGTCCTTACCAATTGTTCCCAACGCCTAGATTTCAGACAAAGTCGAGCTAACGACTGTAAACAAGCGCTTGGTGGGAAGCAACCCACTTGTAAGTGTACATGCTTTTCTTTCTCTATTTCCATTCAGTTTTTAAATAAAACAAAAAAAACACGAAATTTGGTCTCGTCGATCGACGGAGAGGCATAGCGTCGATCAACGCTCGTTCGATTTCTGCCAGGTTAGTATTTAAACCCCCGACTCTTTCATATTCTTCCTCATAAACCTAAAAATCGCATACTCATCTCAAAATTCTCCATATCTCTCGATTTTTCACCAAATCAAGTGATTTTTTAGCCTAATTTCATTAGAATTTCATTCTCTATCCATTTTTCATACTCCAATTTCGATATACGAAGGTATGTGCTTTGATTTCTCTCTTTTAGGTCCGTTTTTAGGGTTTGGAATTGAGAAGCAAATTGATGGAATTGGGTGTTTAGAACGGTTTAGGATGTTGTTTTCTATGCTAATATTGAGTTGTGAAGTGATTGTGGTTGAATTAAGCAAGGATTAGACCAGATTCAATTTTGTTTGTCGGTGTGTAATTTTCCAGAGCGTCGATCGACGGGCTTTTGCTGAACTGAATTTTTTTGCTGAAATTCGATTTTTGTTTGTGTTTTGTGGTTGTTTTGCAGATGAATCGCAGCAAGAGAGCCCGTATTGATGATTCTTCAGATTCTAATCCCGCTCCACCACAACAAGTTGCTCATCCTTGGCCACGAGGGAACCAAATTCCCAATTAGGCGTCAATATGGCAACCTCAAGAATGTTTTTGCTGATCCAACAGTAGTGAACATGACCATTAGTGAACCTTGGGATGAGTATGATACTTTGCTGTACAATGAATGGCTTAGAGTGAATATGAAGCCTACACAGGTTGCTGATGCGAAGACTATGAAAGACTTGGGGATCAAGGATGATGTGTTGCGTTTTTTGGCACAAGCAGGACTTGGCAACATTGCTCTCAGTCAACATAAGCTGTTTCCGGATTTGGTGAAGCAGTTCTTTGCTTCGGTTCGGGTTTACTATGAGGAGGGTGTTGAGACTACTCAGACGGGTACATTGACTTTCATGGCCAAGGGTATTCGATACATGGTTTCGTTCATTAACCTTTGCAAGATTTATGGTTTCCACACTCATCTCACTGCTACATCACTCCTACCACATTTGCTGAGATGAGGACTTTCCGGAACCTATTTGCACATGGTCACTATGATACTTCGGGAACTCCACACACTGACATCAAGCACCCCACAGTTTAATATTTGGCTCGTCTCCTTGCTAACATCATCCTCTACAAGAACGAGCCAGGGAAGATGCGCATAGATGAGCTTGTCTTGATGTTTAGCTGTCTCAGGGAGGATACTTTGTTTCCCACCGGCACGCCTCTTTTGGATGTTGATGCTAACTTAGGAGCTATTTTTGCACATCAATTGATGTCTGTGAAGTACACTCCCTTCACTCTAAGCAGCTCCAAGTCTTTCATAGCTCATAGCTGGTAGTCTTATTACTCCTATCTTTGAGTTATGCAGGATTGACACTTCCAACCTCACTGTGAGAGGAAGTTGGACCATGGATTTCGCTTTCCTCAAGAAAGCTACTTGGGCTGAGCTTGGTCCTTATTGGGTCTTCTGCGATGCAGTTGGACATCATATGGTTCTTTGGCCTATTCGTGAGTTTCTTACCATCAGATATGGTGCGCTTGCACTAGCTTTTCAGGTTGATCCAACTTTGCTTAGACGAGTTGAGAGACGTTCCACTTCTCGCAAGAAGGCGAGTGCTCCTACAGGTGCTTCTACAAGGGCTGGTACTTCACGTGCAGTAGGAGAGCCTCAGCCAGAGCCTCTTCGTTTCATCGACATTCCTCAACGACCCATGTCTTAGGATGATTTCCAGGATTTCGGGTTAGTGGCTTTGAGAGGATTTGGTCTGCCATAGCGAGGCTCACCAATTGTAGTTGTGTCCGTCCGATTTCACCACCACCTGCACGTCCGGCTACGCCACAAACAGACGCTGATGCTGATGATGAAGCCTAGTCTTCATCGTTTACACCCCAGTTTCGTTGTTTCTTTTCTATTGACTTTTCATTTTTCTTTGTTTTGAGTCATATTTATGTCTTTCTTTGAGTCAGTTTATGTTTCGATTTCTAAAAATTGTATACTTGGTCGGATATTATGAAGTTGGTGATTTTAATCTTGTTTATTTTCAGTGCTTTTGCAGTTTCTAATCTTAGAATTAGTAGTCAACATAAGTCCGTGAAAACGAACACATATGGCTCATTGCAGACACTTCCGTCGACCGACGAAATGTTTTTTCCAACGATTGACGCATTATCAGCGTCGATCGACGAGATATTCTTGCAACGATCGACAAGTAGACAACCACAGATCCGACGTTTTCACAATTTTTCTAACTTTTTTTTTTTTTTTCTTTCACCAATTTCAGGTTTGATTAACACTGGGGGCAGTGTTGTTTAAGTCTGGGGAGGTAGTTGCTAACATTGTTTTCTATTTTACAGTCAAAATTTATTTGCGACGAAGCCTTTGGATGGAGCGAATTCAGAACTAGATGATAGTACAGGTTTCTCTCTTATCGCAGTTTGCAAAACGAAGTAGATCAAACTCCAGACTAGCACACTTGATCTCCATATCGCTATATTCTCTCTGATGATGTCATGACAGTAATCGATCCAACATTCAGGACTCCTTATTCACTTTACCACTCTTTGTTGATCCTGAATTGCCAACTCATTTTTAGTTAGTGTCCAACCCCTAGCCTTAACCTTTTGTTCAAGCCTCATGCGATCTTTTTCCCTTTGTTTTATGTGCAGGCATGTGTATAAAAACCGGAGAGAAAACGGTCTGACGCAGTTTTCCATTCACAAAATTGTACATGAAGAGGATTTGGATTTCATGCATAACAGTGGTAATTTTCGAGACTAACACTTATGTAGATCATTACCCCTATTCAGTCAAAAAAAAAAAAAATTTGAAAATTTCATAATGGAAAGGGAATGATCATTTTCAATAAGTCTCTAGTTTCTACAAAAATCCCAAAGAATGAAGTGAATGGATGTGAGTAGTGGAACTTGTGATTCTTGTACTTTATGATGATATTTGGTTCCTGATTACGATTTGGAGGAGAGTGTGCAATGTGAATGAGAAACTGTGGGCATCAACTAGACCGGTCTCTCTCTTATGATTATGCATAATGTCTGCGTCCACCAAATAAAATCTGGTAACCCTAAACACCTTTAACTCCACTAAACACCAAAAGCCTTTTTACATAATACCTAGCCTTTTACTTGGTTGATATCATTAGAGAGAATTCCATCATCACTTTGATCAAGTGTGCGACAATTAGGAGAATGTGAAATTGATGGGTTTGCAGGTTAAGATTTGAGGCCCAACCTATGATGGTTGAGATTCATGACCGCCAAAGGTACTTTGTTTATATGCAGCGAAGGAGTCAAAGAAGTGAAAGCAATGGTCCAAAGGATAAGTGAGTTCCTGCGATTTTCAAACCTTGACCTTATTCTTAGTCTCTCGTTTGCTTGAGGGCAAGCAAAAGCTAAGTCTGGGGGAGTTGATATATCATGGTTTCTACCATCTTTTGGCCATGATTTAACCCGGTTTTATCGTGTCTTTTTGGTATTTTTCTAGTGTTTTAGAGTCTTGGCAGGTTCGTGTATGAATGGAGCTTAACTGGTGACTATGGAGCATCAAGGAAAGTGCAGTCGAAGTCGCAAGCTTGGTGCAGAAAAGTGCAAAACATTTAGCTAAGCGTCGATCGACGGTCTGCCTTGTGCGTCGATCGACGAAGGAAGTTATTTCGCGAAGAAATAGGATTTTTCCATTCTAAAGATTTCCTTTTCGCCCCTGAAGTTCCAGAAGTTAACAAATAAAGCCCATCACGAATCCTAGCCTATAAATACTCAGTTTTCTTTTAGTTTTCATTACGTTCTCTATTATTCAAAGACTTAGGGATTCAGAGAGATTATGAGAGTTAGGGAGACAAGTTTTCAGACGTTTCAAATTTCCTCGAACACTTCTGTATCTCTTTCTCTATCTTTATTTAATGCAGTATTATTTAGTCATCATGTTATCTGCATCCATGTCTGAGTAATTCACTTGTTAGGTTTTGGGTTTTTCAAAGGAATTAAGATGAATTGTTAAAATTGAATTCGTGTTAGGATTATCTTATGGTTCTTCATCTAGATTGCATTAATTCTGATTTAGGATTGATCACCCTTAATTAGACATCTTAGGTTGATTAATTAGAAGTGGAAGCATCAATTGATAACCTGACCATAATCTTAGATGAGCAAAATCACTTATTCTCAAAGGAATTTGGTTTATGGATTTTGTGAACAATTGAAACCTGAACTTTAATGCTTGTATAAGTTGATTGACTTTACAAAGGAATTTGGATTTCTAGGGTTTATGCATAGATAATTAATTCAACGGAAGTCGTTTAATTTTACATTAAAGTTTCAAGTCTGAGAACGAATCTTCATTAAAATCCTGACAGTTGTATAATTCTGCAATTTATCTATTCCTACGAATTTCCCGAAAGCCTAGCTCTTTGTCTAATTGAAACTTCAATCACAATTCACTTTAAAGTTTATTTACTTTGTTTTTCTGCATTCATACATTCTTTCTTAGCTTAATTCGAAGTCAAAATTCCAGCGTGTGATTACGATTCCCAGTGATTCGACCCCTAAGTACTACAATTGATCTCTTAATTTGAGAGAGTAGTTCAGGATAAATTTAAGCATATCATATGTCCTGGTATGCTTGTGATACAGATTTTGGATTTCACTTAGGTGTTTCCACTCTGCGTTTTGGATAGTTGTTTGTGTAGTCTGTCTTAACAAGTTGCTTGGATTGACATACTCAAGTAAAAAGGGTGAGATTGTAGATGTATCAAAGATAGCAACAAAGGGCAAGAAGGTGTGAAGAGCTTTGTGCCCCAACAGGAGGATTGGCCAAGGGACAAGGAAGTTGTCGTTTCAAAGATCTTGTTTCACCAACTGAGTGACAGGTGGCACCTCGAGCCTTGTGACGTGCAAGTGGTTGTCTGATACAGAGGATCATCAAGTGGAATAATAAGAATAGTTTTGACTTAGTGGAAAAAGGAAGAAAACGTGATCAGGGGTGTGGCAAGTAACATGATGGGACAGCTGATACAGTGTTGGGTCTACTGGACCTTCACGTGATCTCTTCAACGGGTTTGGCTGAAGAAGTATTGTTATAAAAGAGAAAGTTTCGTAATACTTTCTCTTTAGTCCTCTTGGTGATAAAGAAACCATAAAAGAGAGAACTCATTTCATGTGAAGAACTCCGAGAAAAACAGATTGAGTTGAGTGATTCTATCTAGGCAGAATAGGATCAATTGTGTAACACGAATCTCATGTATCAGATGTCGTGAGTTATTGGGTAGACTAGGTGGTGATATCGGATTGACCAACAATCCAAGATCGGTAAAAAGAATAGAGGAACTAGGTTTAAACATAAAATCACAAGGAAAAATCAAGGAAAAATATGTGTATAGAATTCTCTATTGAAGGCGATGTCCACGTTTTGGAGGAATATATGAGGTGTTTGTACAAGTACAAAATCGGTCGAAATAACCTTAAAAGATAAATGGAAAATCTTCTAAAAGATAAAAGGAAGTTATACTAATTGTAAGTATTTCTTTTTACCTGAGCTAAGTCTTCCAATTTTCTTGTATTTCTCTAGGTTGGCTTGTGCTCCTTAATGGGCCGAGATGCTGCTAATGGATCCTCGCTGGCCCATCCTCTAAGTTAAACTCTAAGACTCCATGTCGAGTCGCGTATGCGGGTATGGTAAGGGTGCTTAAACCGGTACCACCAAATAACCCCCCCCCCCCCCCCCGAGTTCGGCGAGCATTACTTTTGTAAGCTCAGCCGAAGCGTACAGAAGAAGATTTGCCCAACTCAGATCTCGAGTCGATCTCGAAAACTTGTCCTGACTAGTGGCCTATTTTGGACTGTTCACTCTTGAAGTTACACCTAGGAAGTTGCGATTTCCGTGAAATATTTATACCAAGTCTTCATACGTAACACGCGGCACTTCGTAATTGGGTGCCCTTGCGGCATATGAGACTCTTCCCAAGGCGTTTTCTTTTGCCCTAAATTCTTTCCCTTTTTCCGTTATAAATATGACGACAAATCCTTCAAAATCTACACACTTGCAAAAGAAAGATCGAGGTGGTGGAATCGGTTTCCATCCATTATCCCAGAAAAGGAATAGCGAATTAACAGTTCCCTTTTTCCGTTATTAAACATGATTAATGCTCTCTTCTTCTTAAAGAAAGACCGAGGTGGTGGAATCGGTTTCCATCCATTATCCCTGAAGAGGAATAGCGAATTAATAGTTCCTTCGTACGAGGAGATTGGTTTGGATCGTTTACGTAATCTCTCGAAAGATTGTGTCAATCCAAAGTTTAATCATGTCAGAGATCATATTCTCAAAAACCCGTCATGTCGGGGATCATATTCCCACGCCAATAGTCAACTTCTGCTTGTTCCGTCGATCCAAACATGATTGAACTGAAGTTGGCTTTAAAGTGGTTGGTTGGAGGTTTGAGAATAATGATCCTCGATTGAGGTGTTGTGGCCCCTAGAGGAGTATTGGGTTGGCTACTTCCAATTTATTGGAGCGGCTACTTTGAAAGCCTTATGTTGACTTAACGCCTCAGTACCCTTCTATTGCCACGGTTGTTACTTCGACAGCGAGGTCAGTCCTTTCGATAAGGATCTCTACCATCACTATATTGTTGTTCAACGAGTTCGTGGTTGCATCGTTGAAAGATCTTGCGCAAGATTTCAGTTCGCTTTGTAACTTTTGTAATCTTTTAAGGAATAAAAGATAAACAATTTTGTTTAAGATCTTTCAAAACATTTAGCTCGCTTTTGAACTTTTTGTAATCCTTCTAAGGAATAAAAGATAAATAATTTTGTTTAAGATCTTTCATAAGATTTAACTCGGTTTGGAACTTTTTTTTTATGTAATCATCGAGCTCCGAGCTTAGAATCCACTGTGAATTCTTAAGTTGTTCGAATTTTAGAATTCAATTTTTATTTCAGCGACGCATGAACTCGAACTTATTAACACCTTATCGCCTCATAAGAAACCTGAGTGATCACGAGCTCAAGGGAAATCGACTCAAGGCTGCGAACTATGGAGCTCGGCTTTGGGCACTAAAATTACTTTCGGAAGACTCTTTAGTGATTTGCAAACTATGTAGTTCGGCTTATTAGAAGCAAGATTCATCCAAGACTCCGCTACTTACAAGCTCGGTATCGGTTCTTAGAATATGTACCAAGGTACGAGGTGGGCTTTGTTTGGGGTCTGGGAATGCAAAGTACTAGTGCTTTGGCTTGCCTCAACTTTTGCCTTAGGACGAAACTTCGGTATGCGATCTTGAGTCAGCGTGTAATTTACCTGGTTGTCCTAAGAGCGAGGTGCGGACCTGGCTCCGTCTTATTAAAGTTTGTGGATTATTTCACCACGACACTTATGAGAAGCGCGTTGATCAGATACCTGGCCAAGGCTTCGATGTGTGACACTAGACGAACGAATTGTATAGAGTTTTTTTTAAGGCTGTGTATTAAATTCTTCAGCGGATCAGACTGAGTTTTTAATAAACAGTAAAATACTTTCAAAAGTAAATCATTTGTTTAAACTATAATCTTTTTCAAAAAAAAAAAAAAAATTATATGTGTAATTGACTTAGACTTTTAGAAAAACTAAACTGCGTACGTACCCTTCTTAAAAGAAATGATCAATTCACTCGTAGTTCAATACAAATGGCTCGTTCAAACGAGTATCTTTTTTTTTTTGACTTATTACTTTCGTAATAATATCTCTTGAGGTTCCAAGCATTCCAAGAATTAAGGATTTCAGTTCCATCCATCTTGAGGAGTTCGTACAGTCTAGGTTTTACAACCTTAGAGACCTGATACGGTCCTTCACACTTGATTCCAAGCTTTCTGGCATCGTTTTGCTTCTTGTTTTTATAAACTTTTCGGAGGACGAGGTCGCCTACATCGGAAAATTGATATTGTACCTTCTTATTGTATTACTTTGCGGTGAGCTGTTGATAATTCTCTAGCCTCAGCAAAGCGCTATCTCTAGCTTCTTCGAGGTCGTCGAGATGCTCGTGAATTGTTCATCCGTTCATCTAGGCGTCTTGAGTATTCAAGACTTGTCGTGCGCTATTGATGTGAGCTTCGGCGGGTGCTAATGCTTCCATCCCATAAGCTAAAAAGAAAGGGGTCTGCCCAATTTAGCGTCGAGGTGTAGTTCGCTGAGCCCAAAGCACCTCTGAAAGTTTATATGGCCAAGGGCGCGCTTTTTTCGCCCAGGCGCTTATTTAGCCCGGCTATCAGCGTCTTATTGGTCGACTCGGCCTGTCCATTCCCTTGAGGGTAATCGAAGGTTGTCGTAGTCAGATGAATGTTCCATCTATCGTAAAACTTTGTGAAAACATAACAGGTAAGGTTCGGACTGTTGACCGTTACAATTTCGTAAGAGACTCCATGCCGGCAGATAATCTTTTTCCAAACAAATTTCTTGATATCAGGTCCAGTGATTTGAGGATAGACCTCGGCTTCCACCCACTTAATGAAGTAATCCGTCATTACTAGGATATTTTATTTCCCTCGTGACGTTACCAGCGGCCTGACCGCATCCATAGCCCATCTCATTAACGGGTATGCGACGGTTACTGGAGAATACTCTTATGGAGGAGATAGCTTTCATAGTGTGATAAGTGCATAATTTACCCCTTTTTTGCATACATTTTAGTTAGCATTTTGATGCATTTAGCTTAGGTTTTACATGTTTCTTGAACTTTTAGCTTCATATAGCATATATTGAGTCTTAGAGTCCTAGATCTCTTTTCTTGTGCATGTCTTGCATATTTCATCCATTTTAGGTACCAAAGAGGTCTTAGATCAAAGGAGTAACCAAAAGAAGAAGAAAAGAAGAACAAGGGACATGCTCTCCTATGCTCAAATGCAGTTTCATTCCAAAGCCTCTTGAAGATCATGTCAGTTAGAAGACTTGTACTGCTTCAATTGATATGAAATTTTATTTACACTTAGGAAATTGAGTTAGCTTTCCAATGGTGGTGGTTTCAACTCAATCGGAGCTATATTGAAGGAGTTATGATAAAATTTACTGAAGGTCGGTCCTGAAGTCGAGATGAAGAAGTTTCTGGTGGTGTCTGGCCCGACCAACAACTCGGGCTGGTGGTCGGGCCAGAACGTTCCTGCGACCAAATTACTGTTTTGCCCATCTTTGACCAAATAATTATGGGTTGACCCGATTTCCCTTGCTTCCTCTAGTATAAATAGTTTGTAAAAATATATTTTCTCCAAGTTTCCTTTCCTCTAAAGATGGCTTAGATCAAAACTCTTTTCTTGATGATTTGGATATGATCTTCATGTTCATTCCATCCTAGAGAGGAATTCTTCAATCTTTATCTTGATCTTTATGTTTATGCATATTAGTTTTATCTGGATCTTGTTCTTTTCTTTAACTTGATTTACTTTTATCTCTTGTTTAAAGCTTGAATCTTTATATGTTCTATTGAAGTTTCTTAATCATTTCATATCTCTAATCATGCTTATCTCTTTAGTTATTATAGTTTTCATGTTTAACATTCATATATGTTAGTAGATCTTCTCTTTTTTTTATGGATTATGCATATGGTTAGACTAAGGAACATTGATGGTTGATTAATGATGTTGGGTTTATCATCTTGTGATTTCTATTGATTAAAGAGCTCTTAATGCTTGATTAGGAAGTAATTACCCCAAATCTAGATCACGGTCTTTTCATACCCGGAAAGTGTTTGTGAAAATGTCTAGAAGAACTTTAATCATGCTTTACTCATCTTAGCCAATGGAAGTTGATGTCTAAGGAGTTTAGTAAGCTTTTATGAACATGTTATTAATGATTCTTGATTAATCTTTAACAAGATGGAAGTTTGTGTTAGATTTTCATTGAAAAATGGATTAGTACCATGGAAGTGGATTAATCTAGATTAAATGGATTCATGCTTTGGAATTGAACTTGATTGATATCTCTAGTTACTTGTTAATAAATAACCTTCTTCTTTAATTCATGTTTTCTCTTTTGTTGGACTTTCAGTTATGATTGATTAGGATGCTTTGATAGTTAGATGATGATTGTTATGATTGAACCTTGTTGGATCCTTCACTTAGGTTGTTCTCTTTGCTAGTTTTGAATTGATCACTCAAAATCTATATCCTAAACGATTTCCACCAGGAAGGTGTTTGTGAGATTGTTTGAACCAAACCTTTGTGAGCTTGACTTATCCTAGCCATCTAACAATTGGCGATTATGGTGTTTAGTGAACTTATTGAACTTCTTCTTAAAGCTCATTTGATTTATCTAGTTACCAACGAAAGTTGCAATGATTAGGAGATTACGTGAAGTAATTAGAGCCACGAAAGTGGAGTAGTCGAATTATCGAGTTTCATGTTCTAGGATGGTGTTTACTTCAATCTTTGATATCATTATTTGATTGTTAACTCGCTCTTAAGATAGATTAGCTTATGGTCCAATGTCTTTACCTTGTTTCACATTCTTTGCATCTTAGTTTCTTGCATTTCTTATCATGTTAATCTAAATGAAAACTCTAAAAACATGCATGCTATAGATTAGTTTGTTTCTCGCATCTTTAGTGTCTTGCAATCTTTATTCCTCGTGGGATCGACCCTTATATACTACCTCGGTGTAACCATGCACTTGTGGTTTTGTTTAAGGCTTTATAAATATTAAAGCTTTGAGCGCCTTGTTGGATCTTTGGTCTTTAGCAAAGGTTAAGCTAGATAAAAATAGCGCATCAAGTTTTTGACGCCGTTGCCGGGGAGTAAATGATTGCCATTAGAGTTAGGATTCAAATTGAGACTATAGCATTTTTTTTTATTTCCTTTGTTGCTACTCTTTTCTTTCTTTATTGTGATCTTGATCTCTTAGGTGAACATGCAAGGAAGGGGTGAATAAGAGGAAGCAACCGTCAAGCTAGTGACATTAAACGCGCCTTTGGGAACCTTCCCAATTCTATCCTTTGTCAAGCTTAAAGACGTAAAACAAGCGCACTTGGGAGGCATTCCCATGGTATCCTTTGTATATATTTCTTATGCTTTTTTATCTATATTTAGTATTTTTTTGGAGAGTGTTTTTGATATAGAAATCAAGGAGGAAGATTGGAGAAGACTTAAGACATGTTTTGGAGGTGAAAAAGAAGCCAAAAATCATCAGCCAGCCTTGCGCCCGACCAACAAGTCGAGCGCTTGGTCGGGCTAAGTGTAGCCAAACTTAAGAAAGTTTCTGGTTGAAACGACCCGACCCGTTTTTTTTTTTTTTTTAAACATTTAAATCTTAGACTCAGGTTAACGTTCCCATAAACGCTAACCCTCAACGTCTAAGAAAACACAACAATCAACTAGCGGAAATCAATTAACAACTCAAACATTAAACCAATTCTATTAAATCAAAAGAATCCAATTCCATCATTCCAGAGCTAACCAACAACCTATGGTAGTTCTAATGCAAAATAAAACATCAACCACGCAACCAAGACCCTAGATCATCCTCCTCTTCGTTGCCATGATTCCATGATTACACTTTGCCTTTACCTGCATCACATGGGAAAAAGAGATGCAAGAGTATTATCATAAATACCAAGTGAGACGGTCATTCCATCTACGACTGCGCACTCAGGCACGATGGACTGCTCAGGCAAACAAACAAATACACAGCAAACAAACGGCTCAACACAGCCCAATCAAACATGTGTCGATGGACACTACCACTAGGTGTCGATCGACACACTCTGAACTGGTGTGTCGTTCGACACACTTCGTACTATGTGTGTCGAACGACACACTCCTGGCAGAATCGTGGGAACCGACATAATCCTCTCGAATCGATCCCTCATCTGCTTCAGTACGAAATACCTGCACAAACATCAACAACAACACAACAACAAGAAATCACTGCTACAATCGACCACCAAGAGATCAAACCACACATTCAAACTTATCACTAAGCAACCCTAACGATCCATCGACCCAGAAGCCATGGTCACACACTCACCTTAGGTTTCGAAAGAGAAAAAGGATGGAATTGAGACTAGGCACGAGATCAGCCTTGATCACCATTGGAATCCACGAAATCCCACTCCTTTCCACTCAAAAACACAACAAGAACGATTCCTTCACGAATCGAACACTCAAAACCTAACACAATTCTCTGGGAATGTTTATCTCTGATGTTTGCCTCTGTTTTCACTCAGAAAACACGGCCAAACAACATATAAACGCAAACCTAGGGTTTCCCAAGCCAACTCGGCCAAACCGAACGATTAAATTGAACTAGACCGATCATTTAAAACTGTATCGATCGACACACAAACCCTGTGTCGGTCGACACCCACACAAATCCTACCGGCCTCAAGCCGAAACACGCGTGTGTCGATCGACACCCTTCCAATTTTTTAAAATTGGTTGACGGGTGTTACACTAGTGGTCACTAGCCCGGCCACCAACTCGGGGTGCTGATCGGGCCAGAAACCTTCTCCACGTAGCAGTTTTGACTTTTTCCTGCACGTTGACGGGTTTTTTTGCGCGTTGACTCGGTTCATTTTCGGTCCAAACCGGGGTGTTTTAAGTATTTTAAATCAATTTTGGCCGTTGTGGACACCCAAAAATCAGATTTTTAAATCTTTCTCCTTCACTTTCCAATTTTCATGAATATATTTAGCATCTCTCTACTTCCTCTTTCTCTAAACTTTTTAAATTTCAAATCAAGATTCCCTTTTTTCTACAAATTTCTTGAGAATTATTGAATTCACCATCTTCTTTGGAACCCTTCTACCTTAATCTTTGATCAACAACAAGGTATGCTCTCTCCCCTTTCCCATCTCATTTATCTTGATCTCATGGAAGCTTACATGAGATTTTGTGAGTTTATTAAATTTGGGTACTTGAATTGCATTAATATGTTGTTGATATGCGTTGCATTATGGGTAGATGATTTCATATGCTAAATTGAAACATGATGATTGAGTTTGAAATTCTAATCTCTCTAGGGTTCTTGATATTGAAAATGAGCTAAAATTACAATCTTTAGTGAAATTGGAGTTTGAATATGAGTTTTGCTAATCAAATCATATCATTAAGCTTTTTGGTTAACTAGTATGTGCTAGAATGATTGGAATTTGTTCAATTGCAAGCTTTGGATTTGATTAAATATGCTTACTTTGATGAAAATGGGAAGTCTTGAATGGATTTTAATATAAGTTAAATGCTTGATTAGTGTTGCCTATTGCTATGTTTGATCACTTGTCTATTCATATATGTGCTTGCAATTGCTAATTCACTCTTGAGATTTGGATATATACTTGTACATTCATGTGTTAAATTGTTCTCACTAGAGGAATGTTTTCTTTCAAGGATCATCATACAAGGACGATAGCATATTCACTACAAGTAGCGGTTCAAGATGACAACCCCTTCAATTGGTGGTGTCATGAGGAAAAGGGACCCTTAGCCATTGCTAAACCGAGCAACGTCCGAGCCTACACGTTTTGCTTGTTCACTTACCTTCTTACCGCCCTCTCCACAATCCGATCAAGACTAGTTGGAAGTAGTCCGGGGGAAGTAGTTGCTAATGCTTATTTTAATTCTTTTGTTTTAAATTTCTCATTCCTTGAGTCTCATTGCATGCCTTGCATTATACATATGAGAAAAATACCAAAAATTTAGAAATTTTCGAAAAAGCAAAAAAAATTTCCTTTATCATTTAGTTGCATTTCATACATTTGTATGATCATTTAGGTTGCATTGAGCATGTTTTGATTTGTTTTCGAGATTTGTGGCTTAGCATTCAATATGATCTTTAGGATAATGCTAGATATTGCTAAGTGAATTATAGAAATCTCTTCTTTGCATCTTGATATCTTCGCTCGAAACTCGTGATTCGGTTGAAGCATATTAGACTTGAACCGATTCTATTAATTTGAACCTAATATTGACTATAATTTATTTCTTAGAGACTTGATATGCTTGTTCAAAGTAACCATATACATATTTGGACTTTCTTTAACCCTTTTTACCACTCTTTGCTAGTCCAAATGGCCTTCCCGATTCACGACATCTAATGTGAATGAGGATGGTTTCCCTTACCTTGCATAGCCTTAACCCTTCTTTGGAAACCTTCATGTATTTTCTTGAGTGACGCCTCATTTTTGAAAATGCATACGCAAGTTAAATCTTGAAAGATTGGAACGACAAAGAAGTGCTTTCATTTAGAGCTAGTCTCGTTTTAAGACTAATATTAGCTTAGGATTTGTTGTTCTTATGGGTTGGGTTTGGTGAGTGATTTGTGAGCAAAAGAAAGAGTGTTTGATTCTAAATGATAAGAAAGCCAAAGAAAGGAAAGAAGTTGAGCTACTCTAGGAAAAGGGAATATTTTGAAAAAAAACAGTATAAAGAAAGACTCTAGTGTTTAATCATGAATATTAATCCCCTCAATAAGCTATAACCCAAAAGGGCTAGTAGAAAAGTATAAAAGGAAACCATAGTGGAAAGGATTTGAGTAAATGAAAGAGTCTAGCAAGTAAAGAAACCCCCTAGAGTAAGCTAAAAAGTTTAAAGGAAGATTGAAAAGGCTTAGATCATAAAAGGAAGAAGAGTTTGCAAGCTCATGGGTAGAACTTAGGAGTTCAAGATTGTTATGGGTTTGGTAGAAGGGAAGCACGTATTTGTATGCATCAATTATTCCATTCTTTCCTTGCTTTTACATGATGTTTTGCATTACCCTTTCTTGAGTGTGAGTCACCTAAAAATGATTAATAACCGCCTTGTCTTTCGCATTTAAACCTTCTTGTACCTAGCCTTGAACATTGTTTGATAGTTGATAAGCAAGACCATGCATTAATCCTTTATGAATGTTAAAGAATTGATTGAGTTTAAAGCGCTTAGAGATAGCTTTGTATTACCTTAGGTGATGTTGTTGAATGCTTTGTTTGAATCTCTTTGTTTTATTTTCGTGTTTTCAAACCTCTTTATCGGTTTGCCCTGTTTGTTTGCTCGAGGGCAAGCAAAAGGTAAGTCCGGGGGAGTTGATAAGTCCATAATTTACCCCTTTTTAGCATACATTTTAGTTAGTATTTGGATGTATTTAGCTTAGGTTTTACATGTTTCTTGCACTTTTAGCTTCATATAGCTTATATTGAGTCTTAGAGTCCTAGATCTCATTTCTTGTGCATTTCTTGCATATTTCATCCATTTTAGGTACCAAAGAGGTCTTAGATCAAAGGAGTAACCAAAAGAAGGAAAAAGAAGAACAAGGGACATGCTCTCCTATGAACGGATCGGATCGTTGGTACTCATATTTCTCCGGAAGTAAAGGTGTAACACAACAAGGATGAGGTCAACGAAAGATTTGACTTGGCTTTGTTCCTTCGTAAACAAAAGTCCTCGCCTCAGGGAAAGTGAAACGACCCGATCCATTTTTTTTTTTTTTTTAACATACAACCTTGGTCTCGGACTAGCATTCCCATAAATGCTATCCTCAATAACCAAGCAAACGACACAAGAAACAACGGATAATAACATAATCAGTTAAACCAAAAATTTCACTAAACTAGATAATTCAATTCGACAATCACCAATTCACCAACAACCTATGGCAGTTCTAAACAACAAATAACAAAAACCACACAACCGAGATCCGAGATCATCCTCCTCTTCGTAGCCATGATTCCACGATCAGACTTTGCATTTACCTCATTACATGGGAAACAGAGATGCGTGAGTATTATCACAAATACTCAGTGAGGCGGTCATCCCATCTACTCGGCCAATTACCAAGGTAAATGAAACACCAGGCAAACACACAACACAACAAACAACAAGCAAAACAAAATCACACAAGGGTCGATTGACACCACCTCGCAGTGACGCTAGGATCGAGCCATCTCCACTTTGGCTCGATTCCAAGCCTGCGGAAACACGATCACCTGCAATTAAATGTCAACAAACACACATAAGCGATTGCACCACACAAACATCTCAATCAATCAATAATCCAACCATCAATCAACCTAACACCAGGAATCCTAATGTTCCATCCACTTGGGACCATGGTCACGCACTCACCTTAGCCTATCAGTTGCCTCAGACCTCAACCTCTGGCAACTCGCCTCCTTTGCCTGATGAACAAGGCAAACCAAACCAGTCGGTTAACCCAAACAGAAATAGTCGGTTAAACCAACCAAGCAAACCAAACCAATCCGGTTAACTAAACCAAACCAAAATGAACCAAACCGGTTAACTAAACCAAACTAAACCAATCTGGTTAACTAAACCAAACCAGTTGGAGTTTCTACTAAACCGGATTAGGGTTTTCTAAAACCAGAAACGACACGCCGACTTCGAAAGCACACTGAGAACGGAGATTTTGAGAGTTAGGGAGACAAGTTTTCAGACGTTTCAAATTTCTTTGAACCCTTTTGTATCTCTTTCTCTATCTTTATTTAATGTAGTATTATTCAGTCATCATGTTTTCTGCATCCATGTCTGAGTAATTCACTTGTTAGGTTTAGGGTTTTTCAAAGGAATTAAGATGAATTGTTAGAATTGAATTCGTGTTAGGATTATCTTATGGTTCTTCATCTAGATTGCATTAATTCTGATTTAGGATTGATCACCCTTAATTAGACATCTTAGGTTGATTAATTAGAAGTGGAAGCGTCAATTGATAACCTGACCATAATCTTAGATGAGCAAAATCACCGATTCTCAAAGGAATTTGGTTTATGGATTTTGTGAACAATTGAAACCTGAACTTTAATGCTTGCATAAATTGATTGACTTTACAAAGGAATTTGGATTTCTAGGGTTTATGCATAGATAATTAATTCAACGGAAGTCGTTTAATTTTACATTAAAGTTTCAAGTCCGAGAACGAATCTTCATTAAAATCCTGACAGTTTTATAATTATGCAATTTTATCTATTCCTACGAATTTCCCGAAAGCCTAGCTCTTTGTCTAATTGAAACTTAAATCACAATTCACTTTAAAGTTTATTTACTTTGTTTTTCTGCATTTATACATTCTTTCTTAGCTTAATTCGAAGTCAAAATTCCAGCGTGTGATTACGATTCCCAGTGATTCGACCCCTAAGTACTACAATTGATCTCTTAATTTGAGAGAGTAGTTCAGGATAAATTTGAGCATATCATATGTCCTGGTATGCTTGTGATACAGATTTTGGATTTCACTTAGGTGTTTCCACTCTGCGTTTTGGATGGTTGTTTGTGTAGTCTTTCTTAACAAGTTGCTTGGATTGACATACTCAAGTAAAAAGGGGGAGATTGTAGATGTATCAAAGATAGCATCAAAGGGCAAGAAGGTGTGAAGAGCTATGTGCCGCAACAGGAGGATTGGCCAAGGGACAAGGAAGTTGTCGTTTCAAAGATCTTGTTTCACCAACTGAGTGATAGGTGGCACCTCGAGCCTTGTGACGTGCAAGTGGTTGTCTGATACAGAGGACCATCTAGTGGAATAGTAAGAATAGTTTTGACTTAGGGGAAAAAGGAAGAAAACGTGATCATGGGTGTGGCAAGTAACATGATGGGACAGCTGATACAGTGTTGGGTCTGTTGGACCTTCACGTGATCTCTTCAACGGGTTTGGCTGAAGAAGTATTGTTATAAAAGAGAAAGTTTCGTAATACTTTCTCTTTAGTCCTCTTGGTGATAAAGAAATCATAAAAGAGAGAACTCATTTCATGTGAAGAACTCCGAGAAAAACAGATTGAGTTGAGTGATTCTATCTGGGTAGAATAGGATCAATTGTGTAACATGAATCTCATGTATCAGATGTCGTGAGTTATTGGGTAGACTAGGTGGTGATACAGGATTGACCAACAATCCAAGATCGGTAAAAAGAATAGAGGAACTAGGTTTAAACGTAAAATCACAAGGAAGAATCAAGGAAAAATATGTGTATAGAATTCTCTATTGAAGGCGATGTCCTCGTTTTGGAGGAATATATGAAGTGTTTATACAAGTACAAAATCGGTCGAAATAACCTTAAAAGATAAATGGAAAATCTTCTAAAAGATAAAAGGAAGTTATACTAATTCTAAGTATTTCTTTTTACCTGAGCTAAGTCTTCCAATTTTCTTGTATTTCTCTAGGTCGGCTTGTGCTCCTTAATTGGCCGAGACGCTGCTAATGGATCCTCGCTGGCCCATCCTCTAAGTTGTCCTCTAAAACTCCATGTCGAGTCTCGTATGCGGGTATGGTAAGGGTGCTTAAACCGGTACCACCAAATAGCCCCCCCCCCCCCCCCCCCCGAGTTCGGCGAGCATTACTTTAGTAAGCTCGCCGAAGCGTCAGAAGAAGATTTGCCCAACTCAGATCTCGAGTCGATCTCAAAAACTTGTCCTGACTAGTGGCCTATTTTGGACTGTTCACTCTTGAAGTGACGTTCGATACACCAGTTACACCTAGGAAGTTGCGATTTCCGTGAAATATTTATACCAAGTCTTCATACGTAACACGCGGCACTTCGCAATTGGGTGCCCTTGCGGCAGATGAGACTCTTCCCAAGGCGTTTTCTTTTGCCCTAAATTCTTTCCCTTTTTCAGTTATAAATATGACGCCAAATCCTTCAAAATCTACACACTTGCAAAAGAAAGACCGAGGTGGTGGAATTGGTTTCCATCCATTATCCCAGAAGAGGAATAGCGAATTAACAGTTCCCTTTTTCCGTTATTAAACATGATTAATGCTCTCTTCTTCTTAAAGAAATACCGAGGTGGTGGGATCGGTTTCCATCCATTATCCCTGAAGAGGAATAGCGAATTAATAGTTCCTTCGTACGAGGAGATTGGTTTGGATCGTTTACGTAATCTCTCAAAAGATTGTGTCAATCCAAAGTTTTATTCATGTCAGAGATTATATTCCCAAAAAGCCGTCATGTCGGGGATCATATTCCCACGCCAATAGTCAACTTCGCGTGTTTGGTCGATCCAAACGTGATTGAACTGAAGTTGGCTTTAAAGTGGTTGGTTGGAGGTTTGAGAATAACGATCCTCGATTGAGGTGTTGTGGTCCATAGAAGAGTATTGGGATGGCTACTTCCAATTTTTTGGAGCGGCTACTTTGAAAGCCTTATGTTGACTTAACGCCTCAGTACCCTTCTATTACCGCGGTTGTTACTTCGACAGCGAGGTCAGTCCTTTCGATAAGGATCTCTACCATCACTATATTGTTGTTCAACAAGTTGGTGGTTGCATCGTTGAATAATTTCAGTTCGCTTTGTAATTTTTGTAATCTTCAAAAGATTTATCTCGCTTTTGAACTTTTTGTAATCCTTCTAAGGAATAAAAGATAACCAATTTTGTTTAAGATCTTTCATAAGATTTAACTCGGTTTGGAACTTTTTGTTTTATGTAATCATCGAGCTCCGAGTTTAGAATCCACTGCGAATTCTTAATTTGTTCGAATTTTAGAATTCAATTTTTATTTCAGCGACGCATGAACTCGAACTTATTAACACCTTATCGCTTCATAAGAAACCTGAGTGATCACGAGCTCAAGGGAAATCGACTTATTAAAACACCTTAGAATTGGTTTCATAAGAATCTTGAAGTGGTTGCGAACTATGGATCCCGGCTTTGGGCACTAAAATTACTTTCGGAAGACTCTTTATTGATTTACAAACTATGTAGTTCAGCTTATTAGAAGCAAGATTCATCCAAGACTCCGCTACTTACAAGCTCGGTATCGGTTCTTAGAATATGTACCTAGGTACGAGGTCGGCTCTGTTTGGGGTCTGGGAATGCAAAGTACTAGTGCTTTGGCTTGCCTCAACTTTTGCCTTAGGACGAAACTTCGGTATGCGATCTTGAGTCGGCGTGTAATTTACCTGGTTGTCCAAAGAGCGAGGTGCGGACCTAGCTCCGTCTTATTAAAGTTTGTGGATTATTTCACCACGACACTTATGAGAAGCGCGTTGATCAGATACCTGGCCAAGGCTTCGATGTGTGACACTAGATGAACGAATTGTATAGAGTTTATTTTTAAGGCTGTGTATTAAATTCTTCAGCTGATCAGACTGAGTTTTTAATAAACAGTAAAATACTTTCAAAAGTAAATATTTGTTTAAACTACAATCCTTTTCAAAAAAAAAAAAAAAAATTATATGTGTAACTGACTTAGACTTTTAGGAAAACTAAACTGTGTACGTACCCTTCTTAAAAGAAAGGATCAAGTCAGTCGTAGTTCAATACAAATGGCTCGTTCAAACGAGTATCTTTTTTTTTTTTACTTATTACTTTCGTAATAATATCTCTTGAGGTTCCAAGCATTCCAAGAATTAAGGATTTCAGTTCCATCCATCTTGAGGAGTTCGTACAGTCCAGGTTTTACAACCTTAGAGACCTGATACGGTCCTTCACACTTGATTCCAAGCTTTTTGGCATCGTTTTGCTTCTTTTTTTTATAAACTTTTCGGAGGTCGCCTACATCGAAAAATTGATATTGTACCTTCTTATTGTATTACTTTACGGTGAGCTGTTGATAATTCTCTATCCTCAGCAAAGCGCTATCTCTAGCTTCTTCGAGGTCGTCGAGATGCTCGTGAATTGTGTCCGTTCATCTAGGCGTCTTGAGTAATCAAGACTTGTCGTGCGCTATTAATGTGAGCTTCGGCGGGTGCTAATGCTTCCATCCCATAAGCTAAAAAGAAAGGGGTCTGCCCAATTTAGCATCGAGGTGTAGTTTGCTGAGCCCAAAGCACCCCTGAAAGTTTATATGCCCAAGGGCTCCCTTTTTTCGCCCAGCCGCTTTTTTAGCCCGGCTATCAGCGTCTTATTGGTCGACTCGGCCTGTCAATTCCCTTGAGGGTAATAGACGGTTGTCATAGTCAGATGAATGTTCCATCTATCGTAAAACTTTGTGAAAACGTAACAGGTAAGGTTCAAACTGTTGACCGTTACGATTTCGTAAGAGACTCCATGCCGGCAAATAATATTTTTTCAAACAAATTTCTTGATATCAGGTCTAGTGATTTGAGGATTGACCTCGGCTTCCACCCACTTAATGAAGTAATCCGTCATTACTAGGATATTCTATTTCCCTCGTGATGTTACCAGCGGCATGGCCGCATCCATAGCCCATCTCATTAATGGGTATGCGACGGTTGCTGGAGAATACTCTTATGGAGGAGATAGCTTTCATAGTGTGATAAGTGCATAATTTACCCCTTTTTGCATACATTTTAGTTAGCATTTTGATGCATTTAGCTTAGGTTTTACATGTTTCTTGCACTTTTAACTTCATATAGCATATATTGAGTCGTAGAATCCTAGATCTCTTTTCTTGTGCATGTCTTGCATATTTCATCCATTTTAGGTACCAAAGAGGTCTTAGTTCAAAGGAGTAACCAAAAGAAGAAGAAAGAAGAACAAGGGACATGCTCTCCTATGCTCAAATGCAGTTTCATTCCGAAGCCTCTTGAAGATCATGTTAGTAGGAAGACTTGTACGGCTTCTATTGATATGAGTTAGCTTTCCAATGGTGGTGGTTTCAACTCAGTCAGAGCTATATTGAAGGAGTTATGATCAATTTACTGAAGGTCGGTCCAGAAGTCAAGATGAAAAAGTTTATGGTGGTGTCTGGCCCGACCAACAACTCAGGCTGGTGGTCGGGCCAGAACCTTCCTGAGTTTGTACCAAGAAATGCGTACTTTAGCCAATGTGGCGAGGGTTTCAATTCTACCTTGGGTGCCTGCAATTTGCTCCAAGGGTCTTCTTCTTTGGTTACATTATGTACCTCATAAGGTATAGTCTCCTCTAATAAATCCAAGAAGGCAAGATCTTCAGTGGTTTGTTCATATGAATCTTGAAGGTCTTAAAACATTATGGCTTCAGGAGTTGGATACCCATAGTGATTTGGTTCCACAGTTAGAGCCACCGTCATTTTATCTTTACATTTTAATTATTCATTGATTTCTTCTTTCATTATGTCCTAAGTATCTATCGAGTACCACTATCCATCTATGGTTGGTTTTGCCATTATAGACATCATATCGTATCTGATAGAGTGTTCTTTCCATTGCAGCTTAATCCTTCCTTGCCTATAATTACACTAGCTGTATTGAGGAAATGTTTTCCTCGTATTAGGGGTCCAATGGCTCTTCTACCATTTCCAAGATCGCGAAATCAGTTGGTATGTCAAAAGTACTCATTCGTACTTGTACATCCTAAATTATTCCTAATAGGTATTTAATTGACCTGTATGCAAGAATTAGAGAGATTTTGCAGGGTTCCAGGTTAACCATTCATATCCGTTTAGCTACTGACAGAGGCATGAGGTTTACTCCAGACCCTAGATCACACAACACCTTTCGAAAAATCTCGTGCCCAATGGCAGCTGGTATTGTAAAACTCCTAGGGTCTCCAAGTTTACCACGGGTGGATTGTTGAATGATGGAGCTGCACTCGTGGTTCATCACAACCATCCTGATAAGTGCATATTTTCCCTTTTCTTAGCATGCATTTTAGTAGTATTTTGAGACATTTAGCTTAGGTTTTATTCGTTTTCTTTCCCTTTTCGGTTCCTTTTAGTATAGTTTGACTCTAGAGTCCAAGTTCTTGTTTTGGTGCATTTGCATGCATATTTCTTACATTTTAAGTACAAAACGAGTCTTGGATCATTGGTGGAACCAAAAGAAGAAGGAATCAAGCAAGTAGATGAAGAATAAGAAACATGAGCTGTGGAGCACTTTCTGCCTGGGCTCAAGTCGGGCGTCTGATTGGGCTAGACCTCGAGCCTAGCTCGAGAAACTCTCTAGTCTTCACTGGCCCGACCACAAGTCAGGTGGGTGGTCGGGCGTGAAGCCTCCTCCTGCGTCGATTTTCTAGTTTGACCCATCTTTGACTTGGTTTGACCCGTCTGACTCGGGTTGACCCGGGTACATTTTCCCTTTTCCTATAAATACTTGTAATTACATTAAAACCTTAAGCTTTTTGCCTCAACTCTTCACCCCTTATGTAAACCTAAAACCTAATGTATTCTTGAATGATTTGAGGTGAAAAGTCTTCACTTTTTATTTTTTATGCTTTAGTTGTTTTAGATATGATTAGTGAGTAGTCATCTTAATGGATCTTGAGTAGAGAAGATTAGGGTTAAAAGGAGATTAGTGATGCTAAGTTGTTAGTCTTTCATGTTTCATTGATTATAGAGCTTTTAATGCTAGATTAGGAAGTAATTACCCCAAATCTAGATCATGGTCTTTTCATGCCCGTAAGGTGTTTGTGAAAATGTCTAGGAGACTCTAATCATGCCTTTCTCATCTTAGCCAATGGAAGTTGATGTTTAAGGAGTTTTGTAAGCTAATATGAACATTTGCATTAATGATTCTTGATTAGTGGTGATACCAGATTGAGCAACAATCTGAGATCGGTCCAAAGAACTAAGGAACTAGGTTTAAAAGTAATATCACAAAGAAAAGATGAAGCGAAAAGATTTGTATAGAATTCTCTATTGAAGGCGATGTCCTCATTTTGGAGGAATACATCAAGTATCTATACAAGTACAAAGTCGGTCGAAATAACCCTAAAAGATAAATGAAAAATCTCATAAAAGATAAAAGGAAGTTATACTAATTATAAGTATTTCCTTTCATCTGAGCTACGTATTCCAATTTGCTTGTATTCGCCTAGGTCGGCTATTGCTCCTTAACGGGCCGAGACGTCCACATGGGTCCTTGCTGGCCCATTTCTCCGAGATGCTTCTCGAAGCTTCATGTCGAATCAAATATGGGTCAAACATGGTAATGGGTTGATATGCTCAAATTTACCCTGAGCTACTCTCTCAAATTAAGAGGTCGTCGTAGTAGGGGTCGAATCACTGGGAGTCAAATCAAACGATAGGAATATTGACTTCAAATTCGGCTAAGTAAAATAATATGAAATAAATAGCAAATTCAATTGGTAACAGGAAAGTTGGTTGATTTCAAATTCAATTAAACAAAGAGTTAGGCTTTTGGGTAATTCTCAGGATGAATCAGAATTGCAGGTTAAACAAAATCAGGATTTAATTAAGAACCGTTCTAGAACTTGGAACACTAATGTATAATTAACCAACTGTCGTTGCGAAAACTAACTATGTCTAAACCCTAGAAAACCAAATTTCTTTGCGAATTCAATCAATTTAAACAAGCATTAAATTCAAGTCCAATTTGTTCACAAAATCCCTAAACCAAATTTCTTTGCGAATAAGTAATTTTGCTCACCTAAGATCTAGTTCTGGCTAATCAATTACACTTTCGTGTCAATCTATCAACCTAAGATAGCTAATTTAGAGTGATCAATTCTAAATCAGAGTTAAAGCAATCTAGGTGAAGAACCTAACAGATAATCCTAACAAGTGAGTTTACCCTAACAATTCATCATCATTCCATTCGAACTACCCTAAACCTAACAAGCAAACTACTCAGACATGGCAGCAAAGCAAATCATAACTGAATAATAATGCATAAAGAAAGAGTAAAAGAAGAATTACAATAGGGTTCGAAGAATCTCAAAGTAATGAAGTAAACTTGTCTCCCTAAAAACCCTAAAAATCTCTCTCTAAACTTTGTTAAGTAAAATCTAAGTTATGATCTAAAAACCTAAAATAAACTATTTATAGAGGTAAAACTCGTGGTGGGCTTTTATGACGGTCTATTGGTAACTTCTGGCCCGAAAAGGAACAATTTTCCTTCTTTAAAACGTATTAGGTCGGTTTCTGGGAAGGCCTGTCGATCGATCGTCTATGTGTCTGTCGATCGACAGGTTGTAACGTAGCTGTCGATCGATCACCACCATGTATGTCGATCGACAGACACGCCAATCTGACGGCAATTGAATTTCCGTTCTAACGACTTCAGCTCCTCTTTCCACAATGCTCCAAAACGTTCCATAATCATCAATTAAGCTCCACACGTACAAAAACCTGCAAAGACTCTAAAACACTCGAAAAACACCGAAAAGACTCGATAAAACCGGGTTAAATCATGGTCAAAAACGGGTAAAAACCATGATATATCAACTCCCCCAGACTTAGCTTTTGCTTGCCCTCAAGCAAACTAGAGACTAAGAATGAAGTCGAGGTTTGAAAATCGCGAGAACTTACTTATCTTTTGAAACTTTGCTTTGCTTTCTTGACTCTTTTGCTGTATGTAAACAAAGTACCTTTGGCGGTCACGAATCTCAACCATCATAGGTTGGGCCTCAAATCTTAACCTGCAAACCCATCAGTTTCACATTCCCCTAACTGTCGCACACTTGATCGAAGTGATGATGGAATTATCTCTAATGATATCAACCAAGTAAAAGGGCTAGGTGTGATGTTAAAGGCTTTTGTGTTTAAGTGGAGCTAAAGAGTGTTTAGGGTTACCGGATTTTATTTGGTGGATGCAGACATTATGCATAATCACAAGAGAGAGTCGGGTCCAGTTGATGCCCACAGTTTCTCATTCACATTGCACTCCCTCCTCCAAAACGTTATCAGGAACCAAACATCTTCATATAATAATCACGTTCCACTTTCCACATCCAACTTCCTCATTCCTTGGGATTTTCTTTTAAAGCTAGAGACTTATTAAAATGATCATTTCCCTTTCCCTTACTTATTTTTCGAAATAAAAGTAAATAATTGTTTTTTTTTTTTTTTTTTTTTTTTTACTCTAAGGGGGGAAATGATTTTACAAAGATATTAGTCTCGAAAATTACCATTGTTGTGTATTAAATCCCAAGGAATGCTCAGCATTTCTGCTCTCTTTCAAGTACTCCTACCAAATCCTTTTCCTGTGCAATTTTTGTGAATGAAAAACTGCGTCGGACCTCTTTCTCTCCGGAGTTTATACACATGCCTGCACATAAAACTAAGGAAAAGAGACTGCATGAGGCTTGAACAAAAGGTTAAGGTTAGGGGTTGGGTACCAACTAAAAATGAGCTGGCCATTCAGGATCAACAAAGAGTGGTAAAGAGAATAAGGAGTCCTGAATGTTTTACTGTCGTGATATCATCAAAGAGAATATAGCGAAATGGAGATCAAGTGTGCTAGTCTGGAGTTTGATCTACTTCGTTCTGCAAATTGCGATAAGAGGGGAACCTGTACTATCATCTGATTTCGAATTCGTTCCATCCAAAGGCTTCATCGCAACAGCTAAGAGTTTCAAAAACTAAGCTTTATTCCTAAGAAAGATCATTATTCCCTACATTTTGACTCAATAAAAACAAATTTTTGACTCCAAAATAGAAAACAATGTTAGTAACTACCTCCCCCAGACTTAAACAACACTGTCCCCAGTGTTATTAAATCTGAGATTGGTGAAAAGAAAAAGAAAAAGTCAGAAAATTTGTGAAAAGAATGAAATTCGGACCTGTTCTGCTGGCCTGTCGATCGATAACCATTAGGTGTGTCGAACGACAGGTCTTTATTGGGGCTGTCGATCGACAACCACCAGGTGTGTCGATCGACAGGCTCTCGGAAATTCTGAAAACTTAGCTTTGACGACTGATGTTGTTGGAGAAATCTAAAGAAAAACTGAAGATCACTGAAACAAAATACCATCAAATACCACAGCAAAGAGTCGCAAACAACAATGTTCACAAATCCTAAAAATTAAAAGGAAACAAAGAACAAACTGACTCAAAGAAAGAAAAATGACTTAAAAGAAAAGAAAAACTTACAGGTGGGTTGCCTCCCACCAAGCACTTGTTTTCAGTCTTTAGCTGGACTGCGGATGACGCTCAAGCTGGAGGTGGATCACTGAAATGCACTCCCCCAGACTTGCAAGGAACAATACCAGGAAAGAGCTTCACAGTATTGTTTAGCATCTCTTGGACAACTATCTCTCCCTTGTCCCTCAACTCCGAAGGAATGACAATTCTGAACTTGGAGAAAAGTTTAGAGGTCTTCCTGCGCTTCACCTTGGGGGACTCATCGCACTTGGAGATTGTAGGAATGTTTTGACGTGGAGTGGGAGGAGCCAGCTTGAGAACGTTTTGAACCTTCTTCATCTCATTTTCAAAACCCAGCGTATCTCCAACATTGACACTCATACAGGAAGCTGATGTGACAAGAACCGAAGGATAGAAAACATCCTTGTTGATGTTCGAGAAGGAGATCCGCTTGTTAGGAAAATCCACCATTGCTCCCACTGTTGCAAGGAACTGTGCACCAAGAACCAATGGTTTACAGATTTCATCCTTTCTCTCAATGATGTAGAAGTCCGTAGGAACAAGACAATCTCCTATTTGAATCGATACGTCAGGAATGAAGCCTTTAGAAATCGTACATGATCTATCTATGAGCTCGATAGGAGTCCTTAAGGGTTGTAACTCCAAGATTCCTAGCTTCTTTGCAACAGCCTCACACATAACATTCACATTTGCTCCTGTGTCGCATAGAGAATCCTTCAGTTCTACACCATTGATCGAACAAGGAACCACAAACATTCCCGGATTTAACAACTTTGGCAGCTTCCTCAATGATGTTGGAGCTTGTTTCCCTTTGACCTTAGATGCTTTTTGACTGCCTTGGTCGGTGCACGAGGGGTACAGACTCCTTGGATACGGAATCTTGGGCTTGTAGACACGTTCAATGGCAGTTTCAGACTGACATTCGAAAACCTCTGCATTTTTTGGGGCTGTCGATCGATCAACACAAGGTGTGTCGATCGACAGGGCAGATGAATTTGCATTCGTACAGAAATTTCCCGTGGCTGTCGATCGACACTCACTGTGTGTGTCGATCGACAGGGTCTGTTTTTCGATTGCCGTCAGATGTAGGTGTCGATCGACAGCAGGAGGCCTGTCGATCGACAGGCTCTCTGAAATCTCAAAATTAAGGTTTTCTTCAAGAACCACGAGCAAGGCTTCATCTTCGCACTTCTCAATAGTTGGAAACAGTTGTTCTTCACTCTTCAACGTGATAGAATTGGAGAAATGCTTTGGGTTCATGTCAGATTTCCCTGGAAGACAACCTTCTTGTCTCTTTACATTTTCAGCAGTCTGAGCAACCTGAGTATCAAGCTCCTTCAAGTGAATGTTGATGGCTTCTATTTTTCCATTGAGATTAGTGTACAGCCCGTCAATCTTCCCATTGATACTTGCTGTTAGGGTTTGTTGCCCCTCAAGAAGCTGCTCGAACATACTCTTCAAGTCACTTTCTGAAGATTTAGCAGGAATCGGTTGATACGATGAAGATCCGTAGTTCCTCTGATTGTAATTGTTGTATCCCTTGTTCTCTGACTGATTCCCATACCGCTGACTCTGGTAGCCATTCTGGTTGATGTAATTAACATCTTCCTCAACAATCTCAGCTCCATTTGTTTGACCAGCTCCTCGTCTCCTTTCCTCATCAATCTTCTTTGTACTATTGCTAGTAGACACGTTCTTGATGAGCTCAAGGCAATCAGTTGGGAATCTGGTCTTGAAATTCCCATTACTCGCAGCATCTAGAGTCATTTGATGTCTCCAATCCATTCCTCTGTAGAATATACCTAGCAGCTGAACTTCTGTAAATCCGTGATGAGGACAATCTCTCTGATATCCCTTGAACCTTTCCCACGCAGCTTTGAAAGATTCTGTCAGATTCTGAACGAATGTTTGGATTTTAGCCCGTAGATCCTCTGAGCGCGACTCATCGTAGAAGTGACTCAGGAAAGCACTCTTGGTATCTCTCCAAGTAGTCAGTGAGCCTGGCTCCAACTGCTTCAGCCAAGAGGCTGCCTCTCCAGCAAGAGAAAATGGGAAGAGCTTACACATAATGTAGTCTTCCGACACGTTGTTAGCCTTGATGCTAGACGCAAGATCCTCAAACATCTCAAGATGATCCATGGGGTGCTCTGATGGGTGCCCATGGAACTGATGTTGAGCTACAAGAGAGAAGTACGCAGGCTTCAACTCAAAATCCCTCCGCTCAAATCTAGGAGGTCGAATCGCTGCCCTGTTGGCGTAATGTTCTTCAGGACGGTAGTAGTCTCCCAAAGTGCGTTGGTTAACTACTGCCCCCTGAGGTCCGCGATTCGCCTGAGCCAGATGCTCAATCTTTGCGCGCCGGCGCTCTAACTCAACCCTTTGACGATCTAGCTCAGCACGCTCTGCTGCAACTGGATCCATAACCTCAATGATGTTACCAGCTTCATCAATGGGGTCTCCCTGATTGTTGTATCGATTGCCATCTCGATCAACATTCTCCCCTTCAGCATTCCGAAAAACCACTACAGCTCGATTAACCATCTTAGCCAACTGAAACACAAAAACAAAAGAAAACGCGTAAAAACGAACAAAAATAACTTAGTCAGAATTCTAGAATCAAAATCCTATGGAAGATTTTGACTCCCCGGCAACGGCGCCAAAATTTGATATGCTCAAATTTACCCTGAGCTACTCTCTCAAATTAAGAGGTCGTCGTAGTAGGGGTCGAATCACTGGGAGTCAAATCAAACGATAGGAATATTGACTTCAAATTCGGCTAAGTAAAATAATATGAAATAAATAGCAAATTCAATTGGTAACAGGAAAGTTGGTTGATTTCAAATTCAATTAAACAAAGAGTTAGGCTTTTGGGTAATTCTCAGGATGAATCAGAATTGCAGGTTAAACAAAATCAGGATTTAATTAAGAACCGTTCTAGAACTTGGAACACTAATGTATAATTAACCAACTGTCGTTGCGAAAACTAACTATGTCTAAACCCTAGAAAACCAAATTTCTTTGCGAATTCAATCAATTTAAACAAGCATTAAATTCAAGTCCAATTTGTTCACAAAATCCCTAAACCAAATTTCTTTGCGAATAAGTAATTTTGCTCACCTAAGATCTAGTTCTGGCTAATCAATTACACTTTCGTGTCAATCTATCAACCTAAGATAGCTAATTTAGAGTGATCAATTCTAAATCAGAGTTAAAGCAATCTAGGTGAAGAACCTAACAGATAATCCTAACAAGTGAGTTTACCCTAACAATTCATCATCATTCCATTCGAACTACCCTAAACCTAACAAGCAAACTACTCAGACATGGCAGCAAAGCAAATCATAACTGAATAATAATGCATAAAGAAAGAGTAAAAGAAGAATTACAATAGGGTTCGAAGAATCTCAAAGTAATGAAGTAAACTTGTCTCCCTAAAAACCCTAAAAATCTCTCTCTAAACTTTGTTAAGTAAAATCTAAGTTATGATCTAAAAACCTAAAATAAACTATTTATAGAGGTAAAACTCGTGGTGGGCTTTTATGACGGTCTATTGGTAACTTCTGGCCCGAAAAGGAACAATTTTCCTTCTTTAAAACGTATTAGGTCGGTTTCTGGGAAGGCCTGTCGATCGATCGTCTATGTGTCTGTCGATCGACAGGTTGTAACGTAGCTGTCGATCGATCACCACCATGTATGTCGATCGACAGACACGCCAATCTGACGGCAATTGAATTTCCGTTCTAACGACTTCAGCTCCTCTTTCCACAATGCTCCAAAACGTTCCATAATCATCAATTAAGCTCCACACGTACAAAAACCTGCAAAGACTCTAAAACACTCGAAAAACACCGAAAAGACTCGATAAAACCGGGTTAAATCATGGTCAAAAACGGGTAAAAACCATGATATATCATGGGTATCAAACCCGGTACCACCAACTAGCCCCCCCCCCCCCCCCCCGAGTTCGGCGAGTACTACATCAACAAGCTCGGCCGAAACGTACTGAGGAGGATTTACCCAACTCAGATCTTGATTCGACACGTCATTTCGCCTTGACACACGGCATGCTCTGGACCGTTCGTTCTTGAAAGGACACTGAAGAGATGCCTCGGTTCGCTCGAGTATGCCGCCAAGGTTTAATGATTACCCTAGACTTTCGTGCCTTAGAGTATAAATGCCGGATCTTTCGACCTTTGGATTTTCCTTATTTATTCGTCGTCCCAACAAGGTAAAATCTTCTTTCTCCCTTCTCTCTCATCCCTTTTCCTTACTCATATGCATTTTTAGGGTTTATCCTTTGCTCCGTACAACTCCGATGAAGACAAATATTTTCAAATCTTTATGTCCTTCTTTCTCTCCGGAAAGAAACGCCAGTCTCGATGTCAACCATGAGACTCCTCCAGTCAATCTTTACCCTTCTTTTTTGACGAAGATCAAAGCCTCGTCATCAATTTTCGCGCCGGACTTTGCTAATGCTTCAGAGCAAACCGGTGTGAATCTCGAGACTTTAAATTTGGATGTTGGTACGAGTGAAGAAATCGGTATGAGTTGACTCGTTTTCATGACGTTGTTGGCGAATTCGAACCCGGTGACCGCAGAGATGACGTGTTCGACGAACAAGCGGACTCGACGATCATGAACCATCATGTCGATGCTCCGATCGAGGATGCCGAGGACCCAAAGGCAGACCCGATAAGCTTCCATAAGGGATCCCGAAGTCGCAGTGGGCTTCCATGCCCGATAAGACGCAGGCCATCATCGATGGCACGGATGTCGAAGACCTGATGAGAGGGCTTGACCCGAGGAGCCAGGGGCTTGGCGATGGAGACCGATGGGCTCTGCTTGATGTACCCCGGTCCCGATGAGTGTAGGCCAGCGTACCGAGGAGTTTCCAAGTTTGACCTGACGAATTGGAAGCCCGATGACCTCAACTAGGTTCATCGAAGACTCCGATGACCCGAGGACCGGGGATGTGACATGCGCTTCGAGGAGCGAGTAAGCTAAATTGTAGAGTTGCTTTCAAACCTTGGCAGGGAAGCTAAGGAGGACGTGCTGGATCTAGCATAAATTGATGGGAATCTCAAATTCATCAGGGTTCTTCAAGTGAAGAAAGTGTCAAAGCTTGAAGATGAATTCAAGCGTCTAAGGGGGCAGCAAGATGAGATTTACGAAGACTGGGATGTGTTCAAGGAATTCCTTGTTGATGTGAAGGAGGTGATAGGGATTCCCGATGCCGCAAATGATATCTCTGTTGTTCAGACAGAGCAAGTGAGCGAGGTTGCTAGACCTTCTGCTATTGAGACTATTGACGTCGAAAGAGTCGTTCCCGAGGAGAGAACATGCGATTCCAAGCCTGCCGAGTGATTGCTTCCCCTCTTTATTGCCTTCATTGGATTTTTGGATGTTGTTGTCTATGACTTTTAGTAGGTGCGGTTGGATGGTTTGTATCCAAACTATGTATGTTTACCTTGCAATGTAGGGAATGGATGCGGCTTTTGTTACTCGCCTTTCTTATGAGCTATGCTCGTTTTGTTTTTTAGTAGATCGTAAGAACTTCAAGAGTAATGATACTCGTTTTGTTGATCAAGCCTTTAGTACAGGTTCGAGGTCGTTTACACTTGAAACGCCTTTGGCTGTTTGTACCAACGTTGTTGTTGGGTTTGTGATTGTAGGGTAGCAAAAGCGCAAGTGCGGTTTCGCACCTTTTTCTACCAACGTTTTTGTTGGGTTTTTGCTTCTACCAACATTGATGTTAGGTTTTTGCTTTTACCAATGTTGTTGTTAGCTTTTCTAGAATGGCGGTACTTTCTGAACACGTATGTTCATAAACGATCACACCCTTTGACTTGTCCAACGCGTTGTTGGGTTTTGAGAATGATTATTCAGTGTATAAACCTAAGTAATCATTGGCAGCTGCTTTTACCAACGGTGTTGTTGGGTTCTTGAATGAACATCCTGGGTCAAAAAACCCAGGAACTGAACATTAGAATCAGCTGAGGTCAAACGCCCAGAAACTGATCGTTATAACTTATATAGCGCGCTTAGGATCCGATGATGGATGTCAATGTGTTCAGGTTCACACATTGTTGCTGTGGCCATCAACAACGACAGTGGATTGAACTTGCTTGAAAATGGCTTTGAATAATCCATAGAGGATGTAACTGAAAATGCCTATGAGACTTGTGTCAAGTGTCTCTTGTCTGAAGCAAAGAGCTTGGTAAAAAATGGGAGTATACGAGTATACGAGTATACATACCGCACTCCCCCTTTTGATGGAGGAGGGCAACTGAACTCGTCCGGAGACAAGCTGCCTACGTACCCTTAGTTGGGATCAAGTTGTCCCGTTGTTTGTTAAAGCACTTACTCCCCCCCCCCTTTAGATGGAAGAGGGCAACTAAACTCGTCCGGAGACAAGCTGCCTACATACCCTTTGTAGGGATCAAGTCGCCTCATAGTTCATTCCATAGGCCTCTAGAGATACTAGTGATAGTACCTTTCGAGTGCCTTGCACGCCACTAGGGAGTGGTGTGGTGGGTCTTGTTTGACATCAGTGAGGCAGAGACAACGATGACATCGGTGTAGGTATGACCGACGGCGTCGGTGTTGGCTTGGTTGAGAGACGTTGGGCCCGGTGACATCGATGAAGCAGGTTCAGGTGGCTCGCGGTTATGATTGGTTGCACACTTTGCTACTTGCAGACGCGTTGGCTCTGCTTTTTTAACAACTTTTGCAAACTGTAATTGCTATAAGAGGTTGGTCGAGTCTTTGACCTGTTCGGAGCTGGTCCTTGTCTTCTTTCGCGATTCTTGAGAAGTAGAGTCCTTCTTCTTTTTCTCAGTGTTCCTCAGCTTGTGCTCTACCATGAAACACATACGAGACTCCTTCTGGTTTCCCCATATCATATTTACGCCGATAGGTGTACGAAACTTGAGGCACCAGTGGTATGTTGAAGGCACGGCTTGCATTTTATTGAGCCAAGGAGTTCCCATGATCATGTTATAAATGGCTGGATGATCAAAAACTGTGAAATCAACCATCTTCTTAAAGTTGCCAGCTTGGACAGGTAGGTGAATTGTTCCCATTGTCATGGTTGTCTATAACACCCGCGTTCGCGAGTGTGACCATCGCGAACTGATTGGCTCGGGGTGATTGAGCTGGTTCCGACTAATTTGTCTAACAGAGTTGGAAAAGACAAGTAATTTGAGCTAAAACCGAGCTGGGCGGTTTTCTCGGGATTTTGGTGGATTCGGACAAGGCAGTTACCGCGGTAAGCTGTCTGATCCAGACAAGACGGTTTTGCGATGGACTGTCGGATCTTAGCTGGAAACGAGTGAAAAATACTCTAAGGCATTTTTGCGGGAACGGTTAGTGAGCCAAAACTCGGAGGAAACAAGCGGAAACGGTTACTGAGCGGTTTCCGCGACGGTTATCCATTTTTATGGGTTATCTCTTCCCCATAACCGCCAAAACTTGGGGAAAAATAGAGAGAAAGACATAGAAAGAATCCTAAGGCGATTTGTCAGAGATTTACCGAGAGATCATCGAGCGAACTTGAAAGTTATCGAGTGTGGGTATCGCGATCGAGTTTGTGGGCAATTCCGATCGAATCTGTGGGTAATCCGGACGAGTCTGGATAATCTGTGATCGAGCATCAATGATCAATCCGCGACATGAGGTGTCAAAACTGATCAGATCGAACCATCGCATCCGAGTAACTAAGGTGAGTTGCGTGACTGTGTGCCTAAGTCTAGGTTTCATTTTCATGCATAGATTCATCGAGTCTAGGACTGTTTGGGTGATTTCGACTGTTTGCTTATCGATAATTTTGTTTCTGCTTGGCTCGGTCTTGATGATCGATTCCTTTCACCGAGAGTCTAGATCAGTCAACACGCTTGGGTGCAGCGATGCGCGCCAAGGCTTGTCTGGTTGCGGGAAGACTGCTCGAGTGACTTGGGATGATCAGGCTTGACGAGTGACTGGGCCGATAGGCTACTTGACTGATGTGATTGATTGTTTCATTGCGATTATCTATTATGTGGCTAAGTGGGACGGGACAACAGCTCTCACTAAGCAAATTCGTTTGCTTATGCCTCCTTTGTGATGCAGGTAAAGATGTGAACCGCGGTGACTAAGGCTGGAAAGGAAGGATGGTGGATTTGGGATTAGATCGGTTTAGATAGGTCTTTGCAATGTAATAGCTTATAGCGAACTGATCATTGTATTTGAACCTCATGATTTAATCTAAGTGTGCTATTTTATGCTTTAAGTCTTGTCTTTATCGAATGAACAAGCAAAAATGTTAAGTAAAGGAAATATTGAAAAAAATGGCTATGTATGGCCGATTGTTCCGGTCTGGAAACCTCACCGCGGGTAAGGAATTCGGATCGGGGCTCTTCAAGTTGGTATCAGAGCGTAGTTCGGTTCTAGGACAGTCTTAGCATAATGGGTTAGTGGGTAAATCCATCCTTCCAGCGCCTAAGTCTTGCGGTAAGTCTGTTTGTTTCTGTGTGAAACGTGTTTCTGTGTGAAACATTGAGTTAGTGTTAGCTAACTTACCTGAACTGGTCCATTGTAAATGGCTAAGAGAGATAGAAGTGCGAGAAGGGCTGCTAGAGAGAGCGGCGAGAACTCTGAGAATACCGCGGCAAGAAGAGACGGTGCCATGGATCAGGAAACTGATCAGACTGTGGGTGCAGCGGCTACTGCTGCTGCGAATGCTGCTGCGGCTACTGCTGCTGCGAATGCTGCTGCGGCTGCGGCTACTACTACTGCGAATGCGGCCGGTGCTGGTACGACACCAGTGGGTTTAGAGGCAGTGTTGGGTATGCTGGCTCAGGTTTTGGCAAGACTGCCAGCTGCCGCACCTGTTCAGACTGGACCACCGCCTGTCTAGGAGAATCTGGTGCTGGAAGATGTGGAAGTGTTGAATGGACCGAGACCTCCATCTTACCTTAAGGTAATGGAGCATATGCAAAAGTTGGGTACTAAGTTCTTTGCTGGAGGAATTAAGCCGATCGTGGCAGATGAGTGGATTGTGAGACTTGAGCGGAACTTTGAATCGATCCATTGTCTTGAAGCCTACAAGAAAGATATTGCAGTGCACTACCTGGAAGCGGACACGCATATGTGGTGGCAAAGTGTTGTGGGACGGCCTGGAATGCATGCTTGTACTTGGGGTCGATTCCGTGCTGTGTTTAGGTCCAAGTACTTCCCACAGGAAGCCTTTGATCGTTTAAAAGGCGAGTTCCTGGACTTGCGTCAGTGAACGATGACTGTAAGGGAGTATGAAGCCGAGTTCAATAGCCTCAAGAGGTATGCTGGCCGTGAGATGGATGAGGAGAGTACCCAAGTCCGTCGGTTTATGAGGGGATTGCGTGTTGAGCTTCGGAATCGGTGTCAGATTCGAAGTGACAACTTGGTGACTGAATTGGTTGAGAAGGCAGCTCAATAGGATGTCGGGATGCTTGAGGAAGCTAAGCTGCTCGGTGATGGACTGCAAGGTCAATTTGGTAATGCTGGAAAGAACAAGAAGAAATGGGTTAAGAACGCCCCTTCGGGCAAGTCATCTGCGAGTCGCACTGTGTCTTTGACTTGCGGAAAGATGCATGTGGGAGCATGCCGATCTGCTTCTGGAACTTGTCACCGTTGCGGTAGCATGAACCATAAGGTCCGTGATTACCCTAAGGAGGATCAAAGGGTTAAGAATCCGGGTAATGCTGGTGAAAGGTTGTGCTATCACTGTGGTGAAGCTGGACACTACAAGAATCAGTGTCCGAAGTTGGCACGGCAAGCTGGGAAGCGGGCAAGTGATGGAGTGATTCAGCCTACGAAGAGGCAAGCAATCATGCTGCGTGTTTACACAATCAGTGATGAGGCCAATGATGCAAGTACATCGCGTCCGATCACTGGTAAGTCCTATCACTTACCTTGTTGAATTTCTGTGTGAAATTGCTTGTTGTGTGCTAGCTTACGGTCTTAGTATCATTCGAAATGAATGTGTATGGACCGTTATTATGGGCGGTGTGGCTACCCATGTACTATTTGACTCTGGTGCTTCACACTGTTTTGTGAAACCGGAAATGATTGGGAATGGAGAATTTGTAAGAGAATCCGTGGATGACTTTGGCTTAGTCGAAGCAGCTGGGGGTCAAGTCATGTTCACACTTGGAATGGTTAAAAACATCTCGATGATGATGGGTGAAGTGAACATGCCAGCTGACTTGCGGATTTTTCAAGTCAAGTCTTATGACGTGATCATGGGAATGGATTGGCTTGGAAAGTACAAGGCACATTTGGATTGTCATCGAGGGAGAGTGTGCTTTGAAACTGATAGTGGGAAGTTGGTCTTCCAAGGAGTTAAACCGACTAAGGGAAGCATGATTGTTTCGGCAATTCAAGCAGAACGGATGTTGGCGAATGGGTGCAAGGCGTATCTGGCCGCGATTAACACTGTGGAAGTTGGACCAGACGCTGAGCATAACGACAATCCATTGGTGTTCGAGTTTGAAGATGTGTTTGGTGCATTGATGGGATTGCCGCCAACACGTTCTGATCCGTTTACGATCGAGCTGGAACCTGGAACAGCTCCGATCTCTAAGGCTCCTTACCGGATGGCACCGACAGAGATGGCCGAGCTGAAGAAACAGCTTAGTGATTTGATGGAAAAGGGTTTTGTGCGACCAACCAGTTCACCGTGGGGTGCTCTGGTGCTGTTTGTCAAGAAGAAAGACGGTAGCTTCAGATTGTATATCGGCTATCGCGAACTGAACAGGGTAACGGTTAAAAACAAATACCCTTTTCCAAGGATTGATGAGTTGCTGGATCAACTCCGAGGTGCTACTTGGTTCTCCAAGATAGACATGGCATCGAGTTATCATCAGATCCTGATAGATGCGCCGGATATTCGAAAGACTGCTTTCTGGACAAGGTATGGGCACTATGAGTTTGTGGTGGTGCCCTTTGGATTAACGAATGCGCCAGCGGCATTCATGAAACTGATGAACAATGTGTTCCGAGATTACTTGGACGAATTTGTGATCATCTTCATAGATGACATCTTGGTTTACTCGAAAAATCAAGAGGAGCACAAGGCTCATTTGCGGACTGTGATGGAAAGATTAAGAGAACATCAATTTTTTGCTAAACTTAGCAAGTGTAGCTTTTGGCAAAGGGAAATTGGATTCTTGGGTCATGTGGTCTCGGATAAAGGAGTATCTGTTGATCAGGAAAAGATCAAGGCAATCGCAGATTGGCCGCGGCCTAGGAATGCAACGGAGATAAGAAGTTTCTCGGTTTGGCTGGATACTATCGTAGATTTGTTAAAGGTTTTGCAAGCATGGCAAACTCGATGACTCGGTTAACGGGAAAGAATGTTCCATTTGTTTGGACAGCCGAGTGTGAGAAGTGTTTCTCAAAGCTTAAGGAGATGCTTACGAGTACACTAGTGTTAGTGATGCATCGCGAGTAGGACTCGGTTGTGTCCTGATGCAAGAAGGAAAGGTGATCGCTTATGCGTCATGGAAGTTAAGGAAACATGAAAGTAATTATCCCGTCCATGACCTGGAAATGGGCGCGGTGATTTTCGCACTTCAGATTTGGAGATCTTATCTTTACGGTGCAAAGGTCCAATTGTTCACAGATCATCAGACTTTGAAGTATATCTTCACTCAACCGCAACTGAATCAGAGGCAAAGAAGATGGATGGAAACCGTGGTTGATTATGATTTGGATATAGCTTACCATCTCGGTAAAGCTAACTTAGTGGCTGATGCACTCAGTAGAAAGAGGGTTGCGGTGGATTCGGAAAAGGATATGGAAGGATTGGTCCATATGATAAGGACTTTGCGGTTATGTGCTTTGGGCGATGGAGTGGTTCCATTGGGTCTCGAGGCAGCGGATCAGGCTGACTTGCTGACTAGGGTTCGGTTAGCTCAACAGTTCGATGAGAATCTGCTTAAGGCTTTGCGGAATGATCAGTCCGAGTATAACACTTTGAATAATGGCACGATCGTGGTGAATGGGCGAGTGTGTGTTCCGGATGATAAGGACATTCAGGAAGAAATTCTTAAGGAAGCACATCAGGAATGAAACGATACTATCATTGGGTTGGAATGAAACGAGATGTTGCGAAGTGGATTACTGGGTGTCAGACTTGTCAGATGGTCAAGGCGGAACATCAAGTTCCGAGTGGTTTCCTTCAAAGCTTACCGATTCCTGCGTGGAAATGGGATAACATTACGATGGATTTCGTAACCGGACTGCCGTCAGTGAATGACTTAGACGCGATCTGGGTGATCGTGGACAGATTGACTAAGTCCGCGCATTTTCTTCCTATCAACAAAATGGATAACGCGGCAGTTTTGGCTAAGCTTTACGTTGAGGAAATCGTGAAGTTACATGGACTACTGGCAAGTATTGTGTCTGACCGTGACTCCAAGTTTGATTCGGTCTTTTGGAAGGCATTACAAAAAGCGATGGGTACAAAGGTCCGCATGAGTACTGCCTATCATCCGCAAACAGATGGGCAATCGGAAAGAACAATCAGAACACTTGAGGATTTGTTGCGAGCTTGTGTTTTGGATTGGGGTGGCGAGTGGCAGCAGTATCTACACTTGGCCGAGTTCTCTTATAACAATAGTTACCATGCGAGCATCGAAATATCGCCTTATGAAGCTTTGTATGGCCGGCCTTGTAGAACTCCTTTATGTTGGACCCAAGTGGGGGAGCGGAGTATCTTTGGCTGTGACTTTGTTGAAGAGACAACTGAAAGGATAAGGGTTTTGAAACTCAAGATGAAAGAAGCTTAAAGATAGACAGAAAAGTTATGCGGATAAGCGTCGGAAAGAGTTGGCGTTTGAAGTTGGTGAGATGGTTTATCTCAAAACAGTGACTTATAAGGGTAAGGATCGATCAACGAAGAATACAAAGTTGAGTCCACGGTTTATGGGTCCTTATAGGATTGTGGAAAGGGTTGGCGCGGTGGCTTACAAGTTGGACTTGCCGCCATCAATGAAGAATTTTCACAATGTGTTTCACGTTTCCTTGCTAAGGAAATGTATAAGGGATCGTGATAACGTGGTGACTGAACCTCCTCGGATTTGCGAGAAAACCTAACGGTTGAAGGAAGACCAGTCCGGATATTGGATACAAGGATTAAGGCAAAACGAAGGAAGAAGGTGAAAATGGTTCAAGTTGTTTGGGATTGCGAAGGTGAAGAAGAAATCACTTGGCAATCAGAAGCAATGATGAAGGCTAATTTCCCTAAGTGGTTTGATAAACTTAAGGTTGAAGTAAGGAAAAGCAAAGAGGTTCGTGGTTCGAGGACGAACCTTAAGCTAAGTGGGGGAGACTTGTAACACCCGCGTTCGCGAGTGTGACCATCGCGAACTGATTGGCTCGGGGTGATTGAGCTGGTTCCGACTAATTTGTTCGAGAGAGTTGGAAAAGACAAGTAATTTGAGCTGAAACCGAGCTGGGCAGTTTTCTCGGGATTTTGGTCGGATTCGGACAAGGCAGTTACCGAGGTAAGCTGTTTGATCCACAGAAGACGGTTCCACGATGGACTGTCGGATCTTAGCTGGAAACGAGTGAAAAATACTCTAAGGCATTTTGGCGGGAACAGTTACAGAGCCAAAACGCGGAAGAAACAAGCGGGAACGCTTACTGAGCGGTTTATGCGACGGTTATCCATTTTTATGGGTTATTTCTTCCCCATAACCGAGGACATAAAAAGAATCCTAAGGCGATTTGTCAGAGATTTACCGAGAGATAATCGAGAGAACTTGAAAGTTATCGAGTGTGGGTAACGCGATCGAGTTTTTGGGCAATTCCGATCGAATCTGTGGGTAATCCGGACGAGTCTGGATAATCTGTGATCGAGCATCGATGATCAATCTGCGACAAGAGGTGTCAGAACTGATCGGATCGAACCATCGCATCCGGGTAACTAAGGTGAGTTGTGTGAGTGTGTGCCTAAGTCTAGGTTTCGTTTTCATGCATAAATTCATCGAGTCTAGGACTGTTTGGGTGATTCCGACTGTTTACTTATCGATAATTCTTTTTCTGCTTGGCTCGGTCTTGATGATCGATTCCTTTCACCGTGAGTCTAGATCAGGCAACACGCTTGGGTGCAGCGATGCGTGCCAAGGCTTATCTGGTTGCAGGAAGACTGCTCGAGTGACTTGGGATGATCAGGCTTGACGAGTGATTGGGCCGATAGGCTACTTAACTGATGTGATTGATTGTTTGATTGCGATTATCTATTTTGTGGCTAAGTGGGACGGGACGACCACTCTCACTATGCAAATTCGTTTGCTTATGCCTCCTTTATGATGCAGGTAAAGATGTGAACGGCGGTGACTAAGGCTGGAAAGGAAGGATGGTGGATTTGGGATTAGATCGGTTTAGATAGGTCTTTGCAATGTAATAGTTTATAGCGAACTGATCATTGTATTTGAACCTCACGATTTAATCTAAGTATGCTATTTTATGCTTTAAGTCTTGTCTTTATCGAATGAACACGCGAAATGTTTAGTAAAGGAAAAATTGAAAAAAATGGCTAAGTATGGCCGAGTGTTCCGGTCTGGAAACCTCACCGCGGGTAAGGAATCCGGATCGGGGCTCTTCATTGTCCCCCCATAGAAGCCTGTTAAGGGTTTAGGCCGCCCTTTGATTGTGGACAAATCAATCTTCATTCGCTCTGGTGTCTTTTTGAAGATAACATTCACTGAGCTTCCTGTATCAATGAGAACGCAAGCGACGTTGAAGTCGTAAACAATAAAGTTGATTACCAGAGGATCGTTGTGTGGTTGATCGAGACCCTCAGCGTCTTGCTCGTCGATGGTAATAGGGTCGCTGGAAAGCCTTGGTTTTGTAGATGCTGTTATGTTCGCACAGACATCAGCGCGGCGTTGGAAATCTTCGATCGCAATCTCGTTGTCCGCACAGTACTGCGAGCCTCCAATTATCATGTTGATACTTTCATGCTGGTCTTCGTTTTCCATGTCATCATCGCGACGTTGGCGTCTGGGAATATCCACTTGTTGTTCGGCGTCAGCAGGAGCTTTCTCCTCTGGCTTAAAGTCTGACATGCTGTTGTTGCTCTACAAGGTGCCCTCTGTGAGTTTGGCTATGAGTTGTCGCCCTAACTCGCGACACCTTGCGGTGGAGTGTCCACTTTCTTTGTGGAAATTATAGTACAACTTCTCGTCATAGTACTTTGACTCTCTGGTTCAGGTGTTGTTCTAGGTTCCTCTGCCGTGATCACGCCAACGGCCTCTTCCATGTCCGCCACCTGATGACTCCACTTGATAGCTGTGAGCCCCTCGAGATCCTCCTTCGTACTGGACGTAAGAGGGATTGCTCCTCTTCGGTACAGTGACCTAGGTTGGTTCACTTACTTGTTTGGTTTTTCCGCCTTTCCTGGCTCGGACTTCCTCCTCTGTTCGAGCGAAGTCGGCAACACGGTGGAGAGCATCTTGGATTGTCGTTGGCGTGTTGAGACTCATCTCTTGCCAGAATGGAGCCGGACAGCAAAGTGCTCCTCATAAGGCCTCTAGGGCTGACTTATTGTTGATACTTTCAATAAATGAAAACGTCTAAGAAAACACAACAATCAACTAGCGGAAATCAATTAACAACTCAAACATTAAACCAATTCTATTAAATCAAAAGAATCCAATTCCATCATTCCAGAGCTAACCAACAACCTATGGTAGTTCTAATGCAAAATAAAACATCAACCACGCAACCAAGACCCTAGATCATCCTCCTCTTCGTTGCCATGATTCCATGATTACACTTTGCCTTTACCTGCATCACATGGGAAAAAGAGATGCAAGAGTATTATCATAAATACCAAGTGAGACGGTCATTCCATCTACGACTGCGCACTCAGGCACGATGGACTGCTCAGGCAAACAAACAAATACACAGCAAACAAACGGCTCAACACAGCCCAATCAAACATGTGTCGATGGACACTACCACTAGGTGTCGATCGACACACTCTGAACTGGTGTGTCGTTCGACACACTTCGTACTATGTGTGTCGAACGACACACTCCTGGCAGAATCGTGGGAACCGACATAATCCTCTCGAATCGATCCCTCATCTGCTTCAGTACGAAATACCTGCACAAACATCAACAACAACACAACAACAAGAAATCACTGCTACAATCGACCACCAAGAGATCAAACCACACATTCAAACTTATCACTAAGCAACCCTAACGATCCATCGACCCAGAAGCCATGGTCACACACTCACCTTAGGTTTCGAAAGAGAAAAAGGATGGAATTGAGACTAGGCACGAGATCAGCCTTGATCACCATTGGAATCCACGAAATCCCACTCCTTTCCACTCAAAAACACAACAAGAACGATTCCTTCACGAATCGAACACTCAAAACCTAACACAATTCTCTGGGAATGTTTATCTCTGATGTTTGCCTCTGTTTTCACTCAGAAAACACGGCCAAACAACATATAAACGCAAACCTAGGGTTTCCCAAGCCAACTCGGCCAAACCGAACGATTAAATTGAACTAGACCGATCATTTAAAACTGTATCGATCGACACACAAACCCTGTGTCGGTCGACACCCACACAAATCCTACCGGCCTCAAGCCGAAACACGCGTGTGTCGATCGACACCCTTCCAATTTTTTAAAATTGGTTGACGGGTGTTACACTAGTGGTCACTAGCCCGGCCACCAACTCGGGGTGCTGATCGGGCCAGAAACCTTCTCCACGTAGCAGTTTTGACTTTTTCCTGCACGTTGACGGGTTTTTTTGCGCGTTGACTCGGTTCATTTTCGGTCCAAACCGGGGTGTTTTAAGTATTTTAAATCAATTTTGGCCGTTGTGGACACCCAAAAATCAGATTTTTAAATCTTTCTCCTTCACTTTCCAATTTTCATGAATATATTTAGCATCTCTCTACTTCCTCTTTCTCTAAACTTTTTAAATTTCAAATCAAGATTCCCTTTTTTCTACAAATTTCTTGAGAATTATTGAATTCACCATCTTCTTTGGAACCCTTCTACCTTAATCTTTGATCAACAACAAGGTATGCTCTCTCCCCTTTCCCATCTCATTTATCTTGATCTCATGGAAGCTTACATGAGATTTTGTGAGTTTATTAAATTTGGGTACTTGAATTGCATTAATATGTTGTTGATATGCGTTGCATTATGGGTAGATGATTTCATATGCTAAATTGAAACATGATGATTGAGTTTGAAATTCTAATCTCTCTAGGGTTCTTGATATTGAAAATGAGCTAAAATTACAATCTTTAGTGAAATTGGAGTTTGAATATGAGTTTTGCTAATCAAATCATATCATTAAGCTTTTTGGTTAACTAGTATGTGCTAGAATGATTGGAATTTGTTCAATTGCAAGCTTTGGATTTGATTAAATATGCTTACTTTGATGAAAATGGGAAGTCTTGAATGGATTTTAATATAAGTTAAATGCTTGATTAGTGTTGCCTATTGCTATGTTTGATCACTTGTCTATTCATATATGTGCTTGCAATTGCTAATTCACTCTTGAGATTTGGATATATACTTGTACATTCATGTGTTAAATTGTTCTCACTAGAGGAATGTTTTCTTTCAAGGATCATCATACAAGGACGATAGCATATTCACTACAAGTAGCGGTTCAAGATGACAACCCCTTCAATTGGTGGTGTCATGAGGAAAAGGGACCCTTAGCCATTGCTAAACCGAGCAACGTCCGAGCCTACACGTTTTGCTTGTTCACTTACCTTCTTACCGCCCTCTCCACAATCCGATCAAGACTAGTTACAAGGTACCTTCCTATCATTATAATTACAATTCATTTTCAAATTTCCATTTCATGCATTTTTGCTTTTATTCTCTCTTTTATTCTCTTCGGTATTGCTTTCTCATCGAGACGATGAGAAGTAAGTCCGGGGGAAGTAGTTGCTAATGCTTATTTTAATTCTTTTGTTTTAAATTTCTCATTCCTTGAGTCTCATTGCATGCCTTGCATTATACATATGAGAAAAATACCAAAAATTTAGAAATTTTCGAAAAAGCAAAAAAAATTTCCTTTATCATTTAGTTGCATTTCATACATTTGTATGATCATTTAGGTTGCATTGAGCATGTTTTGATTTGTTTTCGAGATTTGTGGCTTAGCATTCAATATGATCTTTAGGATAATGCTAGATATTGCTAAGTGAATTATAGAAATCTCTTCTTTGCATCTTGATATCTTCGCTCGAAACTCGTGATTCGGTTGAAGCATATTAGACTTGAACCGATTCTATTAATTTGAACCTAATATTGACTATAATTTATTTCTTAGAGACTTGATATGCTTGTTCAAAGTAACCATATACATATTTGGACTTTCTTTAACCCTTTTTACCACTCTTTGCTAGTCCAAATGGCCTTCCCGATTCACGACATCTAATGTGAATGAGGATGGTTTCCCTTACCTTGCATAGCCTTAACCCTTCTTTGGAAACCTTCATGTATTTTCTTGAGTGACGCCTCATTTTTGAAAATGCATACGCAAGTTAAATCTTGAAAGATTGGAACGACAAAGAAGTGCTTTCATTTAGAGCTAGTCTCGTTTTAAGACTAATATTAGCTTAGGATTTGTTGTTCTTATGGGTTGGGTTTGGTGAGTGATTTGTGAGCAAAAGAAAGAGTGTTTGATTCTAAATGATAAGAAAGCCAAAGAAAGGAAAGAAGTTGAGCTACTCTAGGAAAAGGGAATATTTTGAAAAAAAACAGTATAAAGAAAGACTCTAGTGTTTAATCATGAATATTAATCCCCTCAATAAGCTATAACCCAAAAGGGCTAGTAGAAAAGTATAAAAGGAAACCATAGTGGAAAGGATTTGAGTAAATGAAAGAGTCTAGCAAGTAAAGAAACCCCCTAGAGTAAGCTAAAAAGTTTAAAGGAAGATTGAAAAGGCTTAGATCATAAAAGGAAGAAGAGTTTGCAAGCTCATGGGTAGAACTTAGGAGTTCAAGATTGTTATGGGTTTGGTAGAAGGGAAGCACGTATTTGTATGCATCAATTATTCCATTTTTTCCTTGCTTTTACATGATGTTTTGCATTACCCTTTCTTGAGTGTGAGTCACCTAAAAATGATTAATAACCGCCTTGTCTTTCGCATTTAAACCTTCTTGTACCTAGCCTTGAACATTGTTTGATAGTTGATAAGCAAGACCATGCATTAATCCTTTATGAATGTTAAAGAATTGATTGAGTTTAAAGCGCTTAGAGATAGCTTTGTATTACCTTAGGTGATGTTGTTGAATGCTTTGTTTGAATCTCTTTGTTTTATTTTCGTGTTTTCAAACCTCTTTATCGGTTTGCCCTGTTTGTTTGCTCGAGGGCAAGCAAAAGGTAAGTCCGGGGGAGTTGATAAGTCCATAATTTACCCCTTTTTAGCATACATTTTAGTTAGTATTTGGATGTATTTAGCTTAGGTTTTACATGTTTCTTGCACTTTTAGCTTCATATAGCTTATATTGAGTCTTAGAGTCCTAGATCTCATTTCTTGTGCATTTCTTGCATATTTCATCCATTTTAGGTACCAAAGAGGTCTTAGATCAAAGGAGTAACCAAAAGAAGGAAAAAGAAGAACAAGGGACATGCTCTCCTATGAACGGATCGGATCGTTGGTACTCATATTTCTCCGGAAGTAAAGGTGTAACAGAACGAGGATGAGGTCAACGAAAGATTTGACTTGGCTTTGTTCCTTCGTAAACAAAAGTCCTCGCCTCAGGGAAAGTGAAACGACCCGATCCATTTTTTTTTTTTTTTTTAACATACAACCTTGGTCTCGGACTAGCATTCCCATAAATGCTATCCTCAATAACCAAGCAAACGACACAAGAAACAACGGATAATAACATAATCAGTTAAACCAAACATTTCACTAAACTAGATAATTCAATTCGACAATCACCAATTCACCAACAACCTATGGCAGTTCTAAACAACAAATAACAAAAACCACACAACCGAGATCCGAGATCATCCTCCTCTTCGTAGCCATGATTCCACGATCAGACTTTGCATTTACCTCATTACATGGGAAACAGAGATGCGTGAGTATTATCACAAATACTCAGTGAGGCGGTCATCCCATCTACTCGGCCAATTACCAAGGTAAATGAAACACCATGCAAACACACAACACAACAAACAACAAGCAAAACAAAATCACACAAGGGTCGATTGACACCACCTCGCAGTGACGCTAGGATCGAGCCATCTCCACTTTGGCTCGATTCCAAGCCTGCGGAAACACGATCACCTGCAATTAAATGTCAACAAACACACATAAGCGATTGCACCACACAAACATCTCAATCAATCAATAATCCAACCATCAATCAACCTAACACCAGGAATCCTAATGTTCCATCCACTTGGGACCATGGTCACGCACTCACCTTAGCCTATCAGTTGCCTCAGACCTCAACCTCTGGCAACTCGCCTCCTTTGCCTGATGAACAAGGCAAACCAAACCAGTCGGTTAACCCAAACAGAAATAGTCGGTTAAACCAACCAAGCAAACCAAACCAATCCGGTTAACTAAACCAAACCAAAATGAACCAAACCGGTTAACTAAACCAAACTAAACCAATCTGGTTAACTAAACCAAACCAGTTGGAGTTTCTACTAAACCGGATTAGGGTTTTCTAAAACCAGAAACGACACGCCGACTTCGAAAGCACACTGAGAACGGAGATTTTGAGAGTTAGGGAGACAAGTTTTCAGACGTTTCAAATTTCTTTGAACCCTTTTGTATCTCTTTCTCTATCTTTATTTAATGCAGTATTATTCAGTCATCATGTTTTCTGCATCCATGTCTGAGTAATTCACTTGTTAGGTTTAGGGTTTTTCAAAGGAATTAAGATGAATTGTTAGAATTGAATTCGTGTTAGGATTATCTTATGGTTCTTCATCTAGATTGCATTAATTCTGATTTAGGATTGATCACCCTTAATTAGACATCTTAGGTTGATTAATTAGAAGTGGAAGCGTCAATTGATAACCTGACCATAATCTTAGATGAGCAAAATCACCGATTCTCAAAGGAATTTGGTTTATGGATTTTGTGAACAATTGAAACCTGAACTTTAATGCTTGCATAAATTGATTGACTTTACAAAGGAATTTGGATTTCTAGGGTTTATGCATAGATAATTAATTCAACGGAAGTCGTTTAATTTTACATTAAAGTTTCAAGTCCGAGAACGAATCTTCATTAAAATCCTGACAGTTTTATAATTCTGCAATTTTATCTATTCCTACGAATTTCCCGAAAGCCTAGCTCTTTGTCTAATTGAAACTTAAATCACAATTCACTTTAAAGTTTATTTACTTTGTTTTTCTGCATTTATACATTCTTTCTTAGCTTAATTCGAAGTCAAAATTCCAGCGTGTGATTACGATTCCCAGTGATTCGACCCCTAAGTACTACAATTGATCTCTTAATTTGAGAGAGTAGTTCAGGATAAATTTGAGCATATCATATGTCCTGGTATGCTTGTGATACAGATTTTGGATTTCACTTAGGTGTTTCCACTCTGCGTTTTGGATGGTTGTTTGTGTAGTCTTTCTTAACAAGTTGCTTGGATTGACATACTCAAGTAAAAAGGGGGAGATTGTAGATGTATCAAAGATAGCATCAAAGGGCAAGAAGGTGTGAAGAGCTATGTGCCGCAACAGGAGGATTGGCCAAGGGACAAGGAAGTTGTCGTTTCAAAGATCTTGTTTCACCAACTGAGTGATAGGTGGCACCTCGAGCCTTGTGACGTGCAAGTGGTTGTCTGATACAGAGGACCATCTAGTGGAATAGTAAGAATAGTTTTGACTTAGGGGAAAAAGGAAGAAAACGTGATCATGGGTGTGGCAAGTAACATGATGGGACAGCTGATACAGTGTTGGGTCTGTTGGACCTTCACGTGATCTCTTCAACGGGTTTGGCTGAAGAAGTATTGTTATAAAAGAGAAAGTTTCGTAATACTTTCTCTTTAGTCCTCTTGGTGATAAAGAAATCATAAAAGAGAGAACTCATTTCATGTGAAGAACTCCGAGAAAAACAGATTGAGTTGAGTGATTCTATCTGGGTAGAATAGGATCAATTGTGTAACATGAATCTCATGTATCAGATGTCGTGAGTTATTGGGTAGACTAGGTGGTGATACAGGATTGACCAACAATCCAAGATCGGTAAAAAGAATAGAGGAACTAGGTTTAAACGTAAAATCACAAGGAAGAATCAAGGAAAAATATGTGTATAGAATTCTCTATTGAAGGCGATGTCCTCGTTTTGGAGGAATATATGAAGTGTTTATACAAGTACAAAATCGGTCGAAATAACCTTAAAAGATAAATGGAAAATCTTCTAAAAGATAAAAGGAAGTTATACTAATTCTAAGTATTTCTTTTTACCTGAGCTAAGTCTTCCAATTTTCTTGTATTTCTCTAGGTCGGCTTGTGCTCCTTAATTGGCCGAGACGCTGCTAATGGATCCTCGCTGGCCCATCCTCTAAGTTGTCCTCTAAAACTCCATGTCGAGTCTCGTATGCGGGTATGGTAAGGGTGCTTAAACCGGTACCACCAAATAGCCCCCCCCCCCCCCCCCGAGTTCGGCGAGCATTACTTTAGTAAGCTCGCCGAAGCGTCAGAAGAAGATTTGCCCAACTCAGATCTCGAGTCGATCTCAAAAACTTGTCCTGACTAGTGGCCTATTTTGGACTGTTCACTCTTGAAGTGACGTTCGATACACCAGTTACACCTAGGAAGTTGCGATTTCCGTGAAATATTTATACCAAGTCTTCATACGTAACACGCGGCACTTCGCAATTGGGTGCCCTTGCGGCAGATGAGACTCTTCCCAAGGCGTTTTCTTTTGCCCTAAATTCTTTCCCTTTTTCAGTTATAAATATGACGCCAAATCCTTCAAAATCTACACACTTGCAAAAGAAAGACCGAGGTGGTGGAATTGGTTTCCATCCATTATCCCAGAAGAGGAATAGCGAATTAACAGTTCCCTTTTTCCGTTATTAAACATGATTAATGCTCTCTTCTTCTTAAAGAAATACCGAGGTGGTGGGATCGGTTTCCATCCATTATCCCTGAAGAGGAATAGCGAATTAATAGTTCCTTCGTACGAGGAGATTGGTTTGGATCGTTTACGTAATCTCTCAAAAGATTGTGTCAATCCAAAGTTTTATTCATGTCAGAGATTATATTCCCAAAAAGCCGTCATGTCGGGGATCATATTCCCACGCCAATAGTCAACTTCGCGTGTTTGGTCGATCCAAACGTGATTGAACTGAAGTTGGCTTTAAAGTGGTTGGTTGGAGGTTTGAGAATAACGATCCTCGATTGAGGTGTTGTGGTCCATAGAAGAGTATTGGGATGGCTACTTCCAATTTTTTGGAGCGGCTACTTTGAAAGCCTTATGTTGACTTAACGCCTCAGTACCCTTCTATTACCGCGGTTGTTACTTCGACAGCGAGGTCAGTCCTTTCGATAAGGATCTCTACCATCACTATATTGTTGTTCAACAAGTTGGTGGTTGCATCGTTGAATAATTTCAGTTCGCTTTGTAATTTTTGTAATCTTCAAAAGATTTAGCTCGCTTTTGAACTTTTTGTAATCCTTCTAAGGAATAAAAGATAAACAATTTTGTTTAAGATCTTTCATAAGATTTAACTCGGTTTGGAACTTTTTGTTTTATGTAATCATCGAGCTCCGAGTTTAGAATCCACTGCGAATTCTTAATTTGTTCGAATTTTAGAATTCAATTTTTATTTCAGCGACGCATGAACTCGAACTTATTAACACCTTATCGCTTCATAAGAAACCTGAGTGATCACGAGCTCAAGGGAAATCGACTTATTAAAACACCTTAGAATTGGTTTCATAAGAATCTTGAAGTGGTTGCGAACTAAGGATCCCGGCTTTGGGCACTAAAATTACTTTCGGAAGACTCTTTATTGATTTACAAACTATGTAGTTCAGCTTATTAGAAGCAAGATTCATCCAAGACTCCGCTACTTACAAGCTCGGTATCGGTTCTTAGAATATGTACCTAGGTACGAGGTCGGCTCTGTTTGGGGTCTGGGAATGCAAAGTACTAGTGCTTTGGCTTGCCTCAACTTTTGCCTTAGGACGAAACTTCGGTATGCGATCTTGAGTCGGCGTGTAATTTACCTGGTTGTCCAAAGAGCGAGGTGCGGACCTAGCTCCGTCTTATTAAAGTTTGTGGATTATTTCACCACGACACTTATGAGAAGCGCGTTGATCAGATACCTGGCCAAGGCTTCGATGTGTGACACTAGATGAACGAATTGTATAGAGTTTATTTTTAAGGCTGTGTATTAAATTCTTCAGCTGATCAGACTGAGTTTTTAATAAACAGTAAAATACTTTCAAAAGTAAATATTTGTTTAAACTACAATCCTTTTCAAAAAAAAAAAAAAAAATTATATGTGTAACTGACTTAGACTTTTAGGAAAACTAAACTGTGTACGTACCCTTCTTAAAAGAAAGGATCAAGTCAGTCGTAGTTCAATACAAATGGCTCGTTCAAACGAGTATCTTTTTTTTTTTTACTTATTACTTTCGTAATAATATCTCTTGAGGTTCCAAGCATTCCAAGAATTAAGGATTTCAGTTCCATCCATCTTGAGGAGTTCGTACAGTCCAGGTTTTACAACCTTAGAGACCTGATACGGTCCTTCACACTTGATTCCAAGCTTTTTGGCATCGTTTTGCTTCTTTTTTTTATAAACTTTTCGGAGGTCGCCTACATCGAAAAATTGATATTGTACCTTCTTATTGTATTACTTTACGGTGAGCTGTTGATAATTCTCTATCCTCAGCAAAGCGCTATCTCTAGCTTCTTCGAGGTCGTCGAGATGCTCGTGAATTGTTCGTCCGTTCATCTAGGCGTCTTGAGTAATCAAGACTTGTCGTGCGCTATTAATGTGAGCTTCGGCGGGTGCTAATGCTTCCATCCCATAAGCTAAAAAGAAAGGGGTCTGCCCAATTTAGCATCGAGGTGTAGTTTGCTGAGCCCAAAGCACCCCTGAAAGTTTATATGCCCAAGGGCTCCCTTTTTTCGCCCAGCCGCTTTTTTAGCCCGGCTATCAGCGTCTTATTGGTCGACTCGGCCTGTCAATTCCCTTGAGGGTAATAGACGGTTGTCATAGTCAGATGAATGTTCCATCTATCGTAAAACTTTGTGAAAATGTAACAGGTAAGGTTCAAACTGTTGACCGTTACGATTTCGTAAGAGACTCCATGCCGGCAAATAATATTTTTTCAAACAAATTTCTTGATATCAGGTCTAGTGATTTGAGGATTGACCTCGGCTTCCACCCACTTAATGAAGTAATCCGTCATTACTAGGATATTCTATTTCCCTCGTGATGTTACCAGCGGCCTGGCCGCATCCATAGCCCATCTCATTAATGGGTATGCGACGGTTGCTGGAGAATACTCTTATGGAGGAGATAGCTTTCATAGTGTGATAAGTGCATAATTTACCCCTTTTTGCATACATTTTAGTTAGCATTTTGATGCATTTAGCTTAGGTTTTACATGTTTCTTGCACTTTTAACTTCATATAGCATATATTGAGTCGTAGAATCCTAGATCTCTTTTCTTGTGCATGTCTTGCATATTTCATCCATTTTAGGTACCAAAGAGGTCTTAGTTCAAAGGAGTAACCAAAAGAAGAAGAAAGAAGAACAAGGGACATGCTCTCCTATGCTCAAATGCAGTTTCATTCCGAAGCCTCTTGAAGATCATGTTAGTAGGAAGACTTGTACGGCTCCTATTGATATGAGTTAGCTTTCCAATGGTGGTGGTTTCAACTCAGTCAGAGCTATATTGAAGGAGTTATGATCAATTTACTGAAGGTCGGTCCAGAAGTCAAGATGAAAAAGTTTATGGTGGTGTCTGGCCCGACCAACAACTCAGGCTGGTGGTCGGGCCAGAACCTTCCTGAGTTTGTACCAAGAAATGCGTACTTTAGCCAATGTGGCGAGGGTTTCAAGTCTACCTTGGGTGCCTGCAATTTGCTCCAAGGGTCTTCTTCTTTGGTTACATTATGTACCTCATAAGGTATAGTCTCCTCTAATAAATCCAAGAAGGCAAGATCTTCAGTGGTTTGTTCATATGAATCTTGAAGGTCTTAAAACATTATGGCTTCAGGAGTTGGATACCCATAGTGATTTGGTTCCACAGTTAGAGCCACCGTCATTTTATCTTTATATTTTAATTATTCATTGATTTCTTCTTTCATTATGTCCTAAGTATCTATCGAGTACCACTATCCATCTATGGTTGGTTTTGCCATTATAGACATCATATCGTATCTGACAGAGTGTTCTTTCCATTGCAGCTTAATCCTTCCTTGCCTATAATTACACTAGCTGTATTGAGGAAATGTTTTCCTCGTATTAGGGGTCCAATGGCTCTTCTACCATTTCCAAGATCGTGAAATCAGTTGGTATGTCAAAAGTACTCATTCGTACTTGTACATCCTAAATTATTCCTAATAGGTATTTAATTGCCCTGTATGCAAGAATTAGAGAGATTTTGCAGGGTTCCAGGTTAACCATTCATATCCGTTTAGCTACTGACAGAGGCATGAGGTTTACTCCAGACCCTAGATCACACAACACCTTTCGAAAAATCTCGTGCCCAATGGCAGCTGGTATTGTAAAACTCCTAGGGTCTCCAAGTTTACCACGGGTGGATTGTTGAATGATGGAGCTGCACTCGTGGTTCATCACAACCATCCTGATAAGTGCATATTTTCCCTTTTCTTAGCATGCATTTTAGTAGTATTTTGAGACATTTAGCTTAGGTTTTATTCGTTTTCTTTCCCTTTTCGGTTCCTTTTAGTATAGTTTGACTCTAGAGTCCAAGTTCTTGTTTTGGTGCATTTGCATGCATATTTCTTACATTTTAAGTACAAAACGAGTCTTGGATCATTGGTGGAACCAAAAGAAGAAGGAATCAAGCAAGTAGATGAAGAATAAGAAACATGAGCTGTGGAGCACTTTCTGCCTGGGCTCAAGTCGGGCGTCTGATTGGGCTAGACCTCGAGCCTAGCTCGAGAAACTCTCTAGTCTTCACTGGCCCGACCACAAGTCAGGTGGGTGGTCGGGCGTGAAGCCTCCTCCTGCGTCGATTTTCTAGTTTGACCCATCTTTGACTTGGTTTGACCCGTCTGACTCGGGTTGACCCGGGTACACTTTCCCTTTTCCTATAAATACTTGTAATTACATTAAAACCTTAAGCTTTTTGCCTCAACTCTTCACCCCTTATGTAAACCTAAAACCTAATGTATTCTTGAATGATTTGAGGTGAAAAGTCTTCACTTTTTATTTTTTATGCTTTAGTTGTTTTAGATATGATTAGTGAGTAGTCATCTTAATGGATCTTGAGTAGAGAAGATTAGGGTTAAAAGGAGATTAGTGATGCTAAGTTGTTAGTCTTTCATGTTTCATTGATTATAGAGCTTTTAATGCTAGATTAGGAAGTAATTACCCCAAATCTAGATCATGGTCTTTTCATGCCCGTAAGGTGTTTGTGAAAATGTCTAGGAGACTCTAATCATGCCTTTCTCATCTTAGCCAATGGAAGTTGATGTTTAAGGAGTTTTGTAAGCTAATATGAACATTTGCATTAATGATTCTTGATTAGTGGTGATACCAGATTGAGCAACAATCTGAGATCGGTCCAAAGAACTAAGGAACTAGGTTTAAAAGTAATATCACAAAGAAAAGATGAAGCGAAAAGATTTGTATAGAATTCTCTATTGAAGGCGATGTCCTCATTTTGGAGGAATACATCAAGTATCTATACAAGTACAAAGTCGGTCGAAATAACCCTAAAAGATAAATGAAAAATCTCATAAAAGATAAAAGGAAGTTATACTAATTATAAGTATTTCCTTTCATCTGAGCTACGTATTCCAATTTGCTTGTATTCGCCTAGGTCGGCTATTGCTCCTTAACGGGCCGAGACGTCCACATGGGTCCTTGCTGGCCCATTTCTCCGAGATGCTTCTCGAAGCTTCATGTCGAATCAAATATGGGTCAAACATGGTAATGGGTATCAAACCCGGTACCACCAACTAGCCCCCCCCCCCCCCCCCGAGTTCGGCGAGTACTACATCAACAAGCTCGGCCGAAACGTACTGAGGAGGATTTACCCAACTCAGATCTTGATTCGACACGTCGTTTCGCCTTGACACACGGCATGCTCTGGACCATTCGTTCTTGAAAGGACACTGAAGAGATGCCTCGGTTCGCTCGCGTATGCCGCCAAGGTTTAATGATTACCCTAGACTTTCGTGCCTTAGAGTATAAATGCCGGATCTTTCGACCTTTGGATTTTCCTTATTTATTCGTCGTCCCAACAAGGTAAAATCTTCTTTCTCCCTTCTCTCTCATCCCTTTTCCTTACTCATATGCATTTTTAGGGTTTATCCTTTGCTCCGTACAACTCCGATGAAGACAAATATTTTCAAATCTTTATGTCCTTCTTTCTCTCCGGAAAGAAACGCCAGTCTCGATGTCAACCATGAGACTCCTCCGGTCAATCTTTACCCTTCTTCTTTTTTGACGAAGATCAAAGCCTCGTCATCAATTTTCGCGCCGGACTTTGCTAATTCTTCAGAGCAAACCGGTGTGAATCTCGAGACTTTAAATTTGGATGTTGGTACGAGTGAAGAAATCGGTATGAGTTGACTCGTTTTCATGACGTTGTTGGCGAATTCGAACCCGGTGACCGCAGAGATGACGTGTTCGACGAACAAGCGGACTCGACGATCATGAACCATCATGTCGATGCTCCGATCGAGGATGCCGAGGACCCAAAGGCAGACCCGATAAGCTTCCATAAGGGATCCCGAAGTCGCAGTGGGCTTCCATGCCCGATAAGACGCAGGCCATCATCGATGGCACGG